>JAJGOT010000286.1:0-572500 GCA_022457155.1 Cladopsammia gracilis
ACATATCCTAAGTATTGTTTCTTAACAATAGCCTATTGTTGGAATGACAATACTTAAGAGATGTCTTAACTTAGGAGGGCTTCGTGAATCTGGCCCCTGGAAGAAGAAAGGGGCAGCCAAGTAAAAATATATGTTCAACCACGAGCCATAATCAGGGACAATTATGGGCACTTATATACCACCAATAAAATAACCTAGTACATGCTTCAAGAGAGCGGTGCTTTTCAAATGAAAGCTATTTAGCAGCACTTATCTGCCACGCTGTTACTTTTTCAGTATTAAACAAAATGAAATTTCTGTGAAATTTTGTTGCCGAAGCCAAGAAAGTGTTACTCAACATCATATTGATTAGAAAAAACCGTTATTTGCATATACTTTCAACACACATTTACATATGCGACTACACAAAACTAGTTTCGTCAAAAGACCACGTCAGTTGGTAGCCATATTTGTTTTGAATAGCTTTGAATATTAAACGACTTCATTAGTATCGAAATCCGCTGTAAGAGAACGATACTGACACTGGAGTGTGAGTGAAGTTCTTCTCAACTGCAGTAGAGAGTTCCCTTGGAAAACTGTTGTTGGTCACGTAAACCACATGATGCTACGTCTCCAATACTCTGGCTATGATCGGAAATTCCGAACGGAGGTCGTACGATCGGCTATGAACACCTACAACCGGTCAAAAGAATGGAGACGGTTAGAACGGGCACAAGAGAAAAAGGAAGAACCGTGAAACCTGGTACAGAAACATGAGGGGGATTCAACACGGTGATTTTTGTACCAGCAACACCAGGGTCTAAGCTGAAACACCAGTATATGAAGGAAATTAAGGTTACAGTGTACCTTCGGGGGTGTCTCCAGTATAACAGCTCTAGCGTCTTAAGATTACACTTAATATACCTAAACCCAGATATCAAATTAAAGCTTATAGAGCTGGCTATCTAAATATGGAAACCATTTGGTAATAAAATGAATTGTCTAATTTTTTACGACGTCTAAATTCGAACGTCCGAATCAGCTTTAAAACGCTATAACTCAAAGCGATTATTATATTTTGCTAATTTGATTTGTTCTCGGGTTTCCGGACACGAAGCGCTAAAAAAACGTGTCGGCGATTTTCCATCTTCAATTGCAGTAAAAAGTTACGTTTTTGTTGATTATATGTTAGCCTAGCTTCTGTCCAAATTTAAGGAAAATCGAACAAATTCCCTTTGAGTTGTAGCTCTTTAAAGTGTCCCCAACAAGCGAAAAATTAACTTTGAGAAAACGGCGCTTAAAAAAACATATCGCTTAATAAACAAACTCCGCCCACAAAAGTTATACCGTCATTTCTCCGTCAATTTTCACTATTTTTCGATACTTTTTTATTTTGGATGAAAGTTCATTCTGTAAACTTTATTTTAACGCCAAAAAAAAATTTTCAATAAATTTTCGATCTGAAGGTTCACTGTAACCTTAAGGAGAGAAGGTTTGAAATCAAGGTCATCGAGCAGTCAGGTGTGACTCTCAAGAGCATGTTGCAATGGTCAGACCCCTTTAACGAAAAGCAGTGCCGAAACATCGACTGCCTGGTCTGCCGAACAGGCGGGAAAGGATCTTGCCGTAGTACCGTTGTTACTTACGAGCTGGTGTGTCAAGTTTGCCGACCGATGATAAGTATATCGACTCTATGTCGGAGAAACATCAAGTGCTTACACTCGCGGTATAAAGGAACACCAAAGTGCTCTGGAACAGCCAGAGAAAAGTTCGGCAATGTGGAGACATTCCTGTGATAAACATGAAGGTGATATTCCTGAATTCACCATGAATGTTACAGGAACATTTCGTGACGATGCGATGTTGAGGCAAATCACAGAGGCGGTCATGATCAATAAGGTTAAGGAAAGTGAACTAATCAACTCCAAAAGTGAATGGAGTAATATATGCCCCGCATCCTAAGGACTGTTATCACGGAGTAGAAAACAAAATAAGCTACGGACAGCGTGACTCCATGTAAACTCCATGTAACAATTGCGAAATGTTCACTATATTGTTATTGCGTTACATTATTTTGTTATGTTATTTTATTTCACTTTTAGTTACCTGGTTACGGGGATTAGTTTTCATGCATTGCTACATGAAGTCGTTTCATATTCAAAACAAATATGGTTACCAACTGACGAGGTCTTTTGACGAAACTAGTTTTGTGTAGTCGCATATGTAAATGTGTGTTGAAAGTATATGCAAATAAGGTTTTTTGTCTAATAAAACAAAATGAAAATTGAGATGTTTCGTGAATTTTGATTCTGGCTGCTCTCCGTTAGGAGTTATATTTATTTATAAAAACATATTCCTGATGCATACCTTCCAAGATTGCACGTCTTAAGCATCTGAACATGCGCCGGCAGGGTGAATTACTATTTACCAGTAATGGCACCGTTGGTGTAAAATAAGCTGCAAAAGCTACGAGGAAATTTTAAGATATTCAAATTATTTGTGGACAAACATATCTAAACTACGACACGTTATAATTATTTTATCTAGCAAGTGCGCTGAATTCAAGAATTCATGAACGGAAACCTTTTATTTTGTTTTCCGTAATTGTATTCTAACTTATTCACTGCCATTGTTAACTCTTGACTTGCGCATTTAATTTTCTTCTGTGAACCGCCGTCTTTTGCTTCAGTAGCCTACTGAGGTTTATTTCATGCAAGAAATTAAACGGTAGCTTCAAAATTGGTTAGGGAAATTTACAGAAAGGGTTTGATGCAAGGGCCTTTTAGTACATCCAGTCCCGAAGACAACCTAAAACAGCTACTCAAATTTTCATGGCCCTTGAAGTAATGTAATGATCTTCGAAAGCTAACCTATTTCTTGTTGCCTTGCCTTTTCAATTGAACAACCCGTTTTCAAGGATTTCAGGGATTTTATACATAAACGTTGTACCTCCCCCCCGCTCTAAAAACGAAGTAAGCAGTGATTTTGCTTTTATAAAATATTTCAGTAAATACACTTATTCCTTAACGGACACTCAATCAAAGGTTGCCAGGAGCCCATTACCGGAGGGTACAACTGCTACGGCTGACAATCGGTGACGAAATTGTTGAAACACTTTCGTTTAAAGAGGTATGTTTTGGGAAAATAACAAACCCGAATCCGACACCCCCTACCCCCAACCAAAGTTACTTTTGTTGTTGCCCACAGACTACCTGACCAACGGTACGACATGGATAGGTGGAGGAGGGGGGGGGGGGGGGAGGGGAGATCTTTTTATATCCTTATGGTTTAAGTTTAAGAAAAGGTAGGAAGAGTCGTTTTGGACAAAGTGTCTCAACTAATGTTGACGCCGCTTGTATGTCTTTGTCACGGCATTTTCACAGACCTATTTATTTTAGCGGAGCTCTAATGGGCCGAAGGCCTGGTCGCGGAGCGCCATACTCATAGAGCCCATGCCCGTCGTTTTTCATGGTCATGGCTGGCGGAATGTTTCGCGGGCGCGACGTCGTGCAGGGTTAGATCGCGGGCGCGACGTCGCACAGGGCTAGATTGCGGGCGCCTATGACGTCGCCCAACATACGTGTATGACGTCGCACAAGTGCTTCAAAACCGTAGTTTCATCTTATCAGGTCTTATCGGAGTAATAACACACATTTAAAATATTCAAGAAAGCTTTAAAGAATACTCAGAAGCCGCTTTAGTGGAAAAAGAAGAGCTTTAAGGGATAAAAGCTTGCTTCGAGGAACTTCATACGTTTTTATCGATGCGGGGCGATATTTCTTCTTCGGAAGACAGAACCGAAGAAGCGGAGTTTTAAAGAATTTCCAAGCAGCCAAGGGACTTAAAGGTAAAACAAATTACATTTTTCGATGGGAATTTATGTTGATATCAATTTGTGATTGACTTTTTCTTTGTGTGTTTTCGTTAGTTTTGATCG
This sequence comes from Cladopsammia gracilis, assembly GCA_022457155.1. Lineage (NCBI taxonomy): Eukaryota > Metazoa > Cnidaria > Anthozoa > Scleractinia > Dendrophylliidae > Cladopsammia > Cladopsammia gracilis. The sequence continues at coordinate 3,917 of JAJGOT010000286.1, forward strand.
AACACAGCTCCTCGATGCACTAATGGTATGCGTTTTGCTTTTAAACATAAACTAATGGACATTTGAATAAAATTTTTCAAAAGAAGATTTTGTTGTCCATTTTTATGTGTTTGTTCATTCATTACATAGGTTGAAAAGCGATTTTATGTCTACAAAACAAGACTTGGATTTTAAAGTTCTAACTTCACTCGCGTCGCCTTATGCAAAGATGTCTGTGTATTTTTTGCAATTTTGATTTCCAAATCAGTTTCTTGGGAAATTTTCGATCATGTCGATGCGCAACAGGTGTATTTTATTCGGAAATAAGTCATACTAGTTATTCTAGACCGAGAAAAAGTTGTTTTTTGTGAGCGTTTGTACAGTCTACATGAACTATGCAGACGGTCGCGTAATACTGTTTTTGAGAATTGCTAAAATTGCAAAATAGCCCGGTCGTCAATCTTAATTCTTGTGCTTCCGACCTTTCACCTTAGTTAAGCTTATCATCAGCTTTCTCTTCAGAGAGCTCCGCTGTTAGGTTAAGCCTATCTATACATATTATTTTAAATTTTCCGCGAATTTGGATTCCTACTGACCAATCATGCAGAATCAGAGATAGAATTAAGGACAGATAAAGAATGATCTTAGGTCTCGATTATGACATCAGCCTATTGAACTTTAATTCTGAATTATCACATTACTTATGCTAAGCGAAAACAGATATTAATTATTTTCCCGGGAAAAAAGAAATCTAAAATAATCCAGTCTGCAAAAACACATTTGTAGTTTCATGCAAGAAATGAAACGAAAGCGTTAATTGCGTTCGACGATAGGAGAATGCTTCCTAATCTCGTGAAGGCAGGCTTTTGTGAGATTATGGTCAACGGCAAATTAACGGCCGCCCCGTACATTTTCAAGGGCACCTTTAGTTACTTCAGGCCCCGTGCTCCGACTCCCCCTGGCATCGAACGCACCCTTTTAATCTGTGATTACTCCTAGTATTTACGTAACACAGCCCCATGGGAAATAGCCAGCTAGACAACTAGAGTCAGACAATTAGAGTCTGTTTCCGTTATATGCCTGATTAAAATTGTTATAAAACATAATTCGCAAAGTTGCCAGAACAAAGCCTACAGAGTCGATCTTATGTGTTATCTTTTCCAGGTTTACATAAGGTGATCGAACTAAAAAGGCTACGCAAACACGCATTACATACCTTTACAATAAGTAATACAGTAGTTATTCAGGGTACCTTCATTTATCTTTGGGTCCAGCGTGACTCGAACTTCACTGCCTCCTCCTTTGGCACTCAAGCGAATATATCCAAAGGAGAAATCAGGTCCTTTACCGCTAATGGAGATCTTCTGTTCCTTGCCATTGATAACAAAGTGAACAGTATTGGTCTTCAAATTACGGTAAACATTGAGGATACTCCCTCGTGTGATTTCGCAGTTATGGTACATTATTTGAACTGCACTATCGAAGGCATTCCAGGAATCAAATGGTTTTCTGTAGATTTGCTCTGATCTACTGTTCCAGGCCCTGTGAGAAGAACTGAACATAGAGAACTGGGCCCAACTGCTCAAGCAAGGCCAAACTAATCTACAGGGTTGCGCATGACACTTTCCCTTCTAGTAACAAAGGTGTCGCGAACATAACCAACGAAGGGTTTTTTGAAGATCCAGCTTTTGTGCTAGATTCAGTTCTCTAAGCAGCTTATCTATTTTATTTTTTACATTTCTTTGCTTGTCTGTGTCTATTTCTCAATCTTTATCTGGACAAATTTGACCGTAAGTGTCCAAAACGTTGTTTACAACATTAAAACTTAAAATTCATTGCCATGTAAAGGCCAGTATTTGATACTCCATTTGGGCATGCGCGCAACGCAAGCTGGCGGTTGTTGTTGGTCGTCCACTAGTCCGTTTAATACACCAATATCACGCTAGAATGGCATGAAAATATATTTAATTTAATGGGGGAAAGAGTCCAGTATCAAAATCAGCACATCAATATTAGTAAAACTGTAAAGTTTCGTAAAGATTGCTCGTATGCTGACGGAGATATGAGCTTTTGAAACTTAGTATTCTGGCGTAATTTTTGCAAAGCAATGTATGGGAAAAACACGAAAACGAGGCTGGACGGGCAATCTATGCCCGTCCACCATACAATTCTTTGTAAAAATGCGCAGTTTCAAAATTTCATATCTTCGTCAGTTTTCTAGCAATCTTTACAAAACTTTGTAGTTTTACTAATATCGATATGCTGAATTTGATGCTGGGCTCTTTTTTCCCAATAAACCAAATATATTTTTGTGCCATGCTAGCGTGATATTGGTCTATGAGTTGGCAAAGTCTTCACATAAATGCCGAGGAAATTGGATAGAGCATTGTACCGTTAATCGCAAGCTAGGTCGTGGGATCGAATCCCGTTCGAAACTGAATTCTTTTTGTTTTTCAGTTTTCTTTGCAACTGGTTTAGTTGCTAGCATCACTGCAAAGTTCACAAATTTCATTCACATGTTTTATCCCCAGTTTACGTATATGATTATTTCATATTTCATTCCAAGTGGAAGTTGTAAACTAGAAGTAGCAAATCGATGAAGCAATTTTTTTTCTTTTATTTTGGAAGTCAAATTTGCCAGGTTTCTTGTGTGGACATGTGAGATTTTTTTTCCTCCTGCATCATTTGCCTCATGCCTGCATTATAAATGGTACAAGACGCATGGCCGCTAACGGCCAGGTTTAATAATAAGACCCCGTGACAATAAAGTCAAAAGCCTTGGCAAAACAAGAGGGAGAGTCTCCAAGAATTGACGAGAGTCGCCGAGACTTGACGACAGTCGCTGAGAGCCGCCGAGAGTCACCGAGAGTTGATGAGAGTTTCGACTCTCGTTCTTGTTTGGCCCGGCCTTAAAAATAAAATGTATACAATAATTGGCCGAACGGTTTGGACGATGCATGTCATGCAGTAGCTTAAGAGCTTTAATACAAACGTAATCCATTTACTCTTAATTACCAAAGATTGCCCTGCAAGTGTTCTCCATTTCGTAGCTCAAGCATCTGAGGGCTCCTACAAGCATAATTGAAAACCACAAACCATCAGAATTTGAAGACTGTCTTATCGCGGTTTTCATGGTTTTGTTGAGAAGTATACATAAAAACCAAGATAAAAATCAAACTTGTTTTGGATCAAATATAACTGAAAACAGAGTGTTGTCTTCCCACTGGATATGAAATATCATGCATAAAAAAAAACGAATCAAATACATGAGTAGTATTCCATACAATTACAATTTTGTCCGACTGCTAGAGCAGTTTTCAATTGAGTGTCGAAAGTAATTACACAATTGCTTTGGTTTTGCATTGCTACGCTTAGTGATTGGCTAAAAAATCTTGCGCCACTTTCTCGACCAATCAGAAGTAAAACCAAAACCAATCGTGACTTGCTCGCACGCGTTTTCCCGCGCTTGGCGCCGCCGACATGTCATTGCTTCGAGCTCTGATTGGTTCATTGGATTGTTTACGACTGCTGTGATTGGTCAGAGTATAACTCGTTCAACGCTTCGCGTGTTCACGAGTTAAAAAGGGAAGCCATTACTCGCAATGTCTTTTCCATCCTGGCCGTCCACCGGCTAATTGAAAACCGTTCTGTTAACTGTTAAAGCAAATGGGCCATTATTTTACAGCCATGCTCCGTCACGCGTGACCAGTATCCACGAGACTGAATTGGACATTTGAATATTTCTTTGTAACGTCCGAGATTTGAATGAAACCTTGAAGATCTCGCTGGAAAACACTTTGAAAGTCACAAGTTAACGGAAAAATAACTTCGCAACACGCATAAAAAACCTAATATTGTTCGGATATGTAACATTTAAAGTAAAATGATATTTTGTTGCTCTTTGTTTCCGAAAATGCGGTAAAATTCTCACGGGAATTCCGAATCTCGGAATGAATTTACAAAACCGACGCGTAAACTTGAAAACTCCATTCAATTTTAAAAAATACTGGTCACGCGTGACGGAGCATGGCTGTAAAGTTTCCATTGATACAACTGATTTTTTTTTTAATTTTTCATAGTGATACTGACAATTTTAAGACTGCCTATTTTGCGTGAGCAAATCAAAAGAAAAATAAGATGGAACAAGACCAAAGTACCTGTGATTCGGGACAATTAATCCAAAGCTTAACGTAGACTGGCCCTCGATGAAGTCTACAAAGGCACGCAGCATATATTTTGCAGAAAGAGGATACCTAGTCACGACTTCACTATTACGGGGCCAGCTCTCTCCTGTCACCCTGACTGTTGGCATTGTATTCGATATGCTCTGTGAACCGCGAATGCGAACGAGCTCCAGGTTTCGGCTAGCTGCATCATTGGGGACTGTAAGGGAAAAAACTCCATCTTAATTATTATGGAAGTTAGTCCATGATTAGAAGTTAAGCATTTTAACTCAGGGTTCGTGGGCGCTTACAAAATCAATAACTCATAGCCAATAACTCATCATCAAGAATAATGTTTCTTTTTTGAGATGAGAAATCTAAACAAACCCTCATCTCTCAATATATAACTATTTATTAAAATAGGGTTGAAAGTAAAAGTGCATGAAAGGGGCGCAAAAAATCACCTTGCGCGCGCGCTCCATGTGACCGCAAATTGGACCTGCAAATAGAGCCATTTTTTCGTATTACAAGGCTGAATGTGAGCTTACGACACCTTAATTTTAATTTTCTATGTTTACGCCTTTTGGCCGGAAACTGGGCTACACTGACTATACATGTAGTACATGTGAAGTAGCTTGACCAATTAAAACGAAAGGTCAAGCTAGGGAAAAACCCGTTACATATAATGATGGGTGGCCGGAAACTATACATGACGTTTCGTCAGTAAAATATTTTACCTATTACTTCTATACTGATTGCGCGTAGGTATACTCTTGCGAGCCTGCGACCATTAGTTAGCATCCCCTATTTAAGACAGTCCAAGCCTAATTGTTAACATGGTAGTTATTAGCCCGAAACTGCTGAGATGTTTAGCTATAAATTGGTAAACATCTCGTAAATTCAGTTCTAAGAATTGACCCTCCAACATATCAGCGTTCAGTTGAGTTCAAAAGATTCTCCACCGTTCAGTAGAGCTCCCTTCTATCCAGCTCGATCCAACATTCACTGGGAATCCTACTTTGCTTTATCTTTCTATGAAAAATTCTAGTATATAAGTGTTCCCATTAGAACGAAGGAACAAATTGTCTGTAGGGAAATACATTGACCTAAATCGGTCTCTCAAAATATTAAACGGGCCCGTAGCAAGGCTAAAATAACTGGGGGGGGGGGGGGGGGGGGCAAATTGGCCAAGCAGAGCTACAGTGTACACATTAGGGAGCTTAAGCAACGACGAAGACGACTGTAACAAGAACGTTATAAAAGCAATGGGTTTAGTAAGTAAAACAACTCTGCATTTTGGTACATAGGGAGTAAACACACGACGACGAATTTTTCTTTATCTTTTTAAACTTGAAATTGGTCCTTAAGATTCCGACTGCAGGAGAATGAATGATTTGCCAGTAATCAGATCCCTCTGTTATGCGCAAAGGATTCTGGGATCGGCAGGGGGCAAACATTGCAAGTCGCTTGAAGGGAATGTATGGCGAAAAGTTGTTTTGACGTCCAAAAAGACGATTCTTGAGGGAGTTCGACCCGTTTTCACCGCTATTTTATCAGAAATGGATGTGGACAATGTTGATAGTGAAAAGTGTAAGTTTTAGTTTGAATAACCGTGAAATATGTGATAAAATCTACTGATAACCTTTCTTGCTTGCGTAAGAAAAATTGTGAAATTTCCATCGCGTAATGCTCTCGAAATATATCACAAAGTTAGGTATAAATCGGGAGAAAATAATTCAATAAACCTTTTTCAGTTGTATCTACGTGTGTACAGAGTGCTTTTTGGTTTATCTTTTAACTCAGTGATACAAATAATGCCTGGTGGCAAATTTGGGGTGGCAGGCCTGCACGACTCTAATCTCATGTTTTTAATGCCATTTGCTCCTTCTATATGTTTTGAACGGGTATTCTACATTTAGCTGTTTGTTAAGGAGGATTTTAGTGACTGTAGAGTGTAGACTGAGTTTTAAAACCTTTCAAAAGCCGCGTGCAACGGACTAGAGGTCAAGTAAAGGTGTCTGTTGTAGTTTCCCGTGGTGTTTCGCTTGTAGATTTTGACCTCATTTTAGCGTCCCTTTTTGCCTGGCGGTTGTTTCCTTGTTTTCACCATTAATATTGGCATGTAGATTTTTCAGTTTGTTGGAAAGGTTTGGATTTCTCTAACTTTTCTCTCTGAAATACCGGACATGACAAGATCTGAAATGATCTGTTGTCCGTGAATGTCTTTCCTGCTATTAATTTTATGTCACGCCGGACCCAGCTATTTTAGATTTGTCTTTGCAGGATTTTAATTTTCAGGATCCAAGCTTTATAGCAGAGAGAGTTGTAGCTTAAAAAGGTATTCTATTTGTAGAGAGTTGAAGTTTGTCTCAGTCAAGACTGTAATTTTAGCTTCCATTCGCTACGCTTTATAGCTGTGTGGAGCTCACTGTGATTACTAAAATCTCTGTTGGCAATCTTGGCAGTCTAGCGACTGCTTCGTTTACGCCACTATTCCATTCAGGCAATTGAATCATTTTCTCTGTTTTGTCGAGAAGGTACAAACAGGTCGCTTTAGCAGTGATGCACAACTGATTATGTCTACAGTTTCTGCCCAAGTTCCCGTGATCTTACTGTTCTTGACATGTTCCTCCACAGAGTTCGAAGCGAAGAGTAACGGCTCAAAAACCTTCGGATTTGCCTCAATCAAACTGGAACTTAGCCTTCGGATTTCCTCGTGTTTCTTATCGCTCGTTTCATCCCTCCAGAGAGCAATAGCTCGGTAAAAAGAATTTCCATCTCCTCTGACAACAATTTCTCTCCTTTGAGGAGGTAAATTTACAGAAGCCATAATTTCTTGTTAAAGACGTTACTAATAAGAGAACAGCCTGTACACACGTAAATAGAACTGAAAGAGATTTATTGAACTATTTCATACAAATTTAAACCTACTTTTTGTGGTATTTCGAGAGCATTACGCGATGTGAATTTCACAATAAAGGCGTCAATAAACCTTCGCAAGCAAGAAAGGTTATCAGTAGATTTTATCACATATTTCACGGTTATTCAAACTAAAACTTACACTTTTCACGTATCAACATTGTCCACATCCATTTCTGATAAAATAGCGGCGAAAACGGGTCAAACTCGGTCAAGAATCGTCTTTTTGGACGTCAAAACAACTTTTCGCCATACATTCCCTTCAAGCGACTTGCAATGTTTGCCCCCTGCCGATCCCAGAATCCTTTGCGCATGACAGAGGGATCTGATTACTGGCAAATCATTCATTCGACTACAATTGACAAATTCTGCAGGGGAGGGGGGGGGGGTCAAGCTCTCCGTGCCCCTCCCCCTGTTACGGGCCTGAAATTACAGAACATATATGTAAATACCTGCGAAGGATAATCATGCTAATGTTAAACAGTTGTGAATAACTAAAACGAGTACTCTTCAGCATAGCTAATAACAGGGTAGAGGTGTAAGTATAGAATGTAGCAATGAAATCAACACTGCTATTAATATCAGTCAGCTCAGTTTCGAAAGTGAAAGTATTTACTTCCGCACACAATAAACAATGCGCTGAAACTTCAACTTTGCAATAAGCGGAAACCGTATAATGCTACATATACATGTATACAGCTGTTTGCAAACATCTTGCACCCACCCCAAACATGTATATCATTACTGCATATTTTCGATCCAATGCTATCAAGCAATGACTTCAGATTTGGCGGTGTTTACTGTTTATACCGATTTGCTATCGGTTCAAAACAAAAGAATTCCTTGTTTCCACAACCAGCAAGCCTCTGGTTATCCACGCTATATGTATATATAAGTATTCCTAATATTATTACTAATTCATCCAAAGAACCACCTTGTACAGCATAATAACAGTATACTATAGGAAAGTACTGCTGAGTAGTCCTGAGTAGCTTTCAGTTTGGGGTTTTATTCACAGTCACGAACGTTAGAACGATCTTGTATGGCGTATTATACCTGTCCAGCAGTACCATGTAGAGGAAAGAACTTCTCAATCAATAACTTTCATTTGAATGGTCACACTTTAGGATTTTATCCACAGACTCAAAAGTTAGAATCACCTTGTACAGCATAATAAACAGTACCACAGGAAAGTACTGCTCAATAGCTTTCATTTGAATGGTCACACTTTAGGATTTCATCCACTGACTCAAAAGTTAGAACAACCTTGTACAGCATAATAAACAGCACCACAGGAAAGTACTGCTCAATAGCTTTCATTTGAATGGTCACACTTTAGGATTTCATCCACTGACTCAAAAGTTAGAACAACCTTGTACAGCATAATAAACAGCACCACAGGAAAGTACTGCCCAGTAGCTTTCATTTGAATGGTCACACTTAAGGATTTCATCCACAGACTCAAAAGTTAGAATCACCTTGTACAGCATAATAAACAGTACCACAGGAAAGTACTGCTCAGTAGCTTTCATTTGAATGGTCACACTTTAGGATTTCATCCACAGACTCAAAAGTTAAAATCACCTTGTACAGCATAATAAACAGTACCACAGGAAAGTACCGCTCAATAGTTTTCATTTGAATGGTCACACTTTAGGATTTCATACACAGACTCAAAAGTTAGAACCACCTTGTACAGCATAATAAACAGTACCACAGGAAAGTACTGCTCAGTAGCTTTCATTTGAATGGTCACACTTTAGGATTTCATCCACAGACTCAAAAGTTAAAATCACCTTGTACAGCATAATAAACAGTACCACAGGAAAGTACCGCTCAATAGTTTTCATTTGAATGGTCACACTTTAGGATTTCATACACAGACTCAAAAGTTAGAACCACCTTGTACAGCATAATAAACAGTACCACAGGAAAGTACTGCTTAATAGCTTTCATTTGAATGGTCACACTTTAGTTCTTCATACACAGACTCAAAAGTTAGAACTACGTTACATATGACCCTGCTCTTGGTTTGGCTTAAGAAAGACAGGGTAGGTAACTTTAAAACCAAGAAGAATAGGTCATCTTACCTTTTTCTGGGGCTGGTTCCATTTTGATCCTACGCACACATGAATCATCTAATTTCAATTCTGATCTAAATGTTTTCACTGGAAATGTGACCGACAACATAATATCACGTATCAAAACAAAGAATTTGCTTGTTCTTGCGTGTTTTGAAATGTGAGCCTCAATTGACAACAGTTCTCATCGACACACTGGTTCACACTAGCGACACGAGTCACATAAGGAGGTCAAGAAGAAGGCGAGGTCACGCAAATGCAAAGCACAAATTGTATCGATGTTTTGTAACCAGTGTGAACAACACAACATAACGACATAATAGGAACATAACGACATAAGGAAAAAACCGGATCCTTTCCTTATGTCGTTATGTCAATAGTGTGAACAAGGCTTTTATGCAAGTCGTAGTGTATATAATGGAGGTTTTGCGACGAGCGGATCATGCGGATCGTGCGGATCCGCATAATAAGAGATGTAATATTTAAAAGTGACATCATCGCCGTAGACAATAGGGTTAGAGGGCCTGTTAAAGCTTGACCGATTCAGTAAAGTATGACGTAGGAGTTAAAAATACGACATACCATAAATTTTGACTGTTTTACCTTTCTCGACTGTGTTTTTTTTTCTGCTGTTTTCTACTGTCAATGAAATAATTGTATTGTAGAATTATATTGTAAACTATTGCAGAGTTAGGTAGATATATATACTGTCGTCTTTTTTGTGTTCGCTGTCTATTCTTTGTAAAACTTCAAATCTTAATAAAACATTGTTTCTCTCTCTCTCTCTAGAAGGCGACTGGTTAAAAGCACCATTCAATTCTATGAATTGGTAGTTTTATGAAGGCCACTCGATCCACAAGTTGTGGTGAATTTTAATCGATGATTTCAGTAAGTTAAGTCTACTCTTTATTTATCACTTTGTCTTTCCGGTAGCTTCAAAGTTCAAACTTTTAATTATGCGAACACTGAACTATAAATTTGCATGAAAAATTAGCACCTCGGAAAATTAACAAAGCAACCAATTTCATGCGCGCGCTAAAACAATAAAACCCCACTTTGTTAAGTTCAAACTATATTTATTGATAACAAACAAGTACATAATTATACAGGCAATTTAAAAGCTTAGTTGGAAAGGAACAGACAGAGTTGGCCAGCAAGAGAAACCACGCCAGTATTTCCCAATCGCAAAAATTAGTTATCAAACACAAAAAATCATCCATATGAAACCGGACTTAGTCTCCCGCAAAATGAATATGGTTAACATCGTTTTATAGGAGGAGTGCACCCCAAAGAAAAACCCACCGTAATTATGTTTTACAGAGAGAGTCTTTGTTTTCCCAATATAAAAAAAAAAAAAACATCAAAATAAGTCGGAAGATCCTGTACCAACAGTTCCCAAAAAAGATGTATTTTGTTTTACCTTACTTGGGTCATCAGAGCAAGCAGGTGACTAAACAACTCAAATCTTGTGTAAACAATTTCTTCGGTTGCTTTAACCGGTTAAAGCAACCTGAAAATAGTTTTTCAGAACGCTCACAGAATTAAATCTTTTTTCCCTTACAAAGACAAAATTTCTCATTCGTTTATGTCTAAAGTCATTTATAAAGCCAGCTGTTGGGATTGTAATGACTTTTATATTGGGAAAACAAAACGCCGTTTATGTGACCGAAAAATGGTACATTTCAGAGCACTGACCTCAAACTGTCATGAATCAGCAATTGCAAATCATATCTCTTCGACCAACCACAATACGAAATTTGATCATTTTGAAATCCTGGCAAGAGGCCGTTCGGACATACATTGTAAAATAAAGGAGACACTTTTAATTCGAGATTTAAAGCCTGCCTTAAACGAAAACATCGGCAGTGAAAAACTTTACTTTTATTAATTCTATCATTACTGTTGTTATTGTTGTCAATCATTACTCGGTGACACAGTTGTAATTTTATCTTACTAGTTTCCAGTTCTTTGCTTTATACATTTAAATTTAGTTCGCTTTAAAATAACGATCACTTCTGATGATGTATGTGGTACATGCGAAACGTCAAGTAACTGAAAGAAATGCATTTTAGACAAATGTTTGTAACCGCTGTTTGCGTTTTGTTTTTGTTAAAACAAAAAAGGCCCAAGAAAAAGAATTTTTATGATAACTCATTTTAATAGGCATAATGTCAACATCCACACTCGGTTTTGAAGAGACTGGAATCTTGTGAACATTTTGGTGGGAAATATGATTTAGTTGGAGCGAAAAAAATCCCGTCATTTTGCAATTTTTTCAGTGCACTATGCTTCGACTGAGCCAATTTTGGTTTCTATTAGTCTGTATCTATTCGCATGCTCTACTGTCAATGCATGGCCTGGCAATTTATGAATTACTTTTCGGAAATCCACACTCAGATTCAAGTAATATGGTTATTATTCTATCTAGAAACGTTAAAATATTTTAATAACTTTTCAAAAAAGTACCGTCATTTTTACCTTGAAGTGAGCAATTTCGTATAAAGGCGTGTATGGAGTTCGACCGCGCGGTCATCGCTTTAAGCGTTCTAACTCATTTTAATAGGCGCAATGTCAACATCCACATATTGGAATCTAGTAAAGATTTCGGTGGGAAATTTGCTTTGGTTCGAGGGAAAAAAACCTCCGTCATTTTGCACTTTTCAGCCGGAAAAAAATTCCGTTCAACCGCAAACATAATTATGCATACCGTTCTTAAAACTAAAACAAAAGCCATGCAAAACAATATAAATCCAAAAGCAAAACAATAGCGCATACATACATAATTAATGAGCAATAGTTCATATTTTGGTAACGCGCACGCCCGGACTAAAGGTCTCGTCTGAGTGATCAATATAAGGGGTGGCGAATGGTACCTTCAAAATCGTGGGTCTCGGAAAATTTTGGTCCGGTCTCGAAATCTCGGCAGTTTTTGTTTTAAGTCTCAAAGTCCCGTTTGGCTGGTGCTTTTTCTGTCTCGGAGTCTCCGATTTTTTTCCTCAAGATCTCGGAGTCTCGGATACTTTTGTCAAGCATTCTCATTCTTCATCGTTGTTTGTTGTTTGATAGGTGAATCGGATATTTTTGGCACCAAGTCTCGGGGTCGGTTTTTTCCCGCATTGGGTCTCGGGCTCGGATTTTATAACGTAGCTGCGGTCGCGGTCTCGGATTTTGAAACAAGGGTCTCGGCGTCTCGGCGAGTCTCGGAGTTATCATTCGCCACCCCTAATATATTGGAATGGGTGACCTTTTGACGAGGCTGAAGAGGAAAAGAAGAAAAAAAAAAGTAAAGAACAGCTAAAAAACAAGCCTCGCTGTAAAGAAATCAACAGAACTGTTAATTAATGTTTGAATGCTGGTGTTGTATCATTACCGAGTTTTCAAGATAGTCTTACCTTCGTTAGTGTTAATTGTTAGTGTTAGTTGTTATTGGAAATCAAAAGCTCCTAAGAGCCAACCCGTGAATAAGAAATGCGAACAACGCGTAACGCAATATTGCGGTAAGCTCATGTTTTCACACTGACCGCACGGTTCAACATTTTTTAAAATTAAACGTAAGGATTTTTGACAAACGCAAAAAGAAAAATACAATACATCATTTTCATGGTGTTCAGTCCGAAGATGAAAAAAAAAAAACAGAAAAAGCGAGATTCGAACCTGGGCCTTTTGGTTGTAAGTCCGCGCTTTACACCACTCGACCACCGTGACCACTGAATAAATGGGATGAATTTTATTACTTGAACGTCAGAACGTGTGTCTCGGTTGAAAATTCCTTTTAGATCGATTTTAACGTTGCATTAAAGATTCCAAATGCGAAACATCTTTAAGCTTATTGTTGTTTATATTCGTTTACACCAATTTAGTTATTGTTATCGCTGGATTCACGCTGTTTTTGTTACAAAACGCATTCGTAACAAAGCATTACGTCACTAAGTTTACAGCTGATGGTAGAAGCGAGTGAGCGAGTGAGTGTTCATTTGCATATCTGTCGCCGGTACCGATAACCCGTTCATTACGTATGCGCGTATTCACGGGTTAAAAAGGTAACTAATTGTGACCTTTTGACGAGGCTGTAGAGGAAAAAGAAGAAAAAAAGTAAAAGTAACAAGGAGCCCGTTGGGCTTCGAAACTGGCTCGTTTGGTCTCATTTTCCACCCGGTTTTCATTTTAGAGTTTTATATTAGCAATCCACAATATACAATCTAGAGTCTATTAATATGCACAGTCCAGTCCACATTTACATTCCACAGTCTGCTTCAAGGAGGCTACAATTTCAGGTCTATATCTTTTTCTCTGAACTTTGTATTGTTATTTTCGCTTTAAAATCCTTGAAACCACCTACTACAAGGAATCAGGATTGTTTAAACACAGGCATTCTGGAGAATTGGTGATAGGATTTCGAATAAATAAACAATATCAACATGATAGATCAAATAATCATCAACAGCCGACCATAGCGTGACAGAAATACGAGATGTGTGGAATTTGAACGTGACTCCATGACGTAATGCTTGAGAATTGTTTACTCAGCAGTGACTTGCCGGGACGTGTTCATTCGATCTAAACTCAACTGTTTGACAGTTTATTTGGTAAGAAAAGTTCAACCCGCTTTCCTTTTACCAGAAATAGAACACATCCGAAAATCACAGAGATTTAATGTTTAACAATTCCGTCGAAATTAGAACGGTAAATATTTGAATTAAAGTTGCTTAATTAAGCTCATTGGTTACGGTTCGCTATACTACTTACGAAAACACTGCAAAATCACGCACGGTAGCGATATACGTACAAAGGATATAAATCTCAAAGCAAAGCTATTTCCCTTAAATGATCGTGACTTCCTCCTAGACGTCTCCTAAAACGAAGAAAATGTGGAAAACATATTGTTGTATTTTGAACTAATCACAGAAACGGCTGCAGACAAGCGTGACCTTGGAGAGAATATCTAACCAAAATTTGTCAAGCGATTGATGAATGTCACAGCAACTGCATCAAACTGACCATCGATGTCTCACAAATCCAACAGCCGAGTCTTGTTACAGTATCGTTTTGTTTTACAACAGCAAACGAACGATATCGCTTGCTTTCATAACCACAGCGAAAGTATAAAGCAACTCACCATCAATCGAGCAGAGGAAGGTCTGGAACGAGTCACGCACCCTCCCCCCAACAAAATCTTCCTTTTGCGTGATAAACATGCGCACGCGTAAGAAACACTTATTTTTTTTTTTTTTTTTTTAATATATATATTTTTTTATTTACTTGCAGATATAAACATTTTACAACACTTACAGGAAAAAAAGTCAATAACAACTTGAACTTAAACTACTACTAATTACAATACATACAATAATACTTACATAAATTACATTAATCAGATACATACATAAATTCCTATACTTACAAGACGTTAGCAAAAATAATCGTTAGTTTATTAAGACGACATCTTTTAGGAGCATTTTCAATAATTAAATAATTAGATAAAAAAAAATTATATTCTAGTTTATATTTTCTATTTTATATTTTGTACTTACTTTATTTACAAAATCTAAGAGAGTGATTGATCTGTTATGGAGTTTATTGGTGTAAATATAATAGCGCATATATAGCATGGTGTAGTTAAATAACACTTATCACATATTTTAATGTGCCATAACAAAAGCAGCAATTTTTCTAAAGCAACAAGACGATGGGAACCCGCATGTTCCCAAGAATTATCTCTTGCACGTTATACGCATCTATGTACAGCACGTTTCTGTTTCAAATTGCTTTTATAGGTAAACGGTACCACAAGGAAGCCCCTGCTTCGTCTTTGCCTAATATAAGGTTGACTTGAAGGTAAATGTTAGTGTAGTGTGAGTTGGGGTTGGGGTTGGCGGCGTTACGGCGTGACCGCGTGACGCTGCGGTGACGTCGTTTTGATGACATCACTGATTACGTCATTTCAGAAAACCGGAAGTAAACTAGGTACGGTGTTGGCCGCAGCAAAACCGATTCCCGGGGCAGGTGACACGACAGAAAAAAAAAAAGAGGGTATTTTAAGAACTGACTCGTCGCAGAGCGACGAGCCAGTTAAAAACAGCTAAAATAACAAGTTTTTGCTGAAAAGAAATAAAGAGAACTGTTAATGTTTCAATGCTGATGTTGTATCATTACATAGATTTCAAAAAAGACTTTTACCTTCGTTAGTATTTATTGTTAAAAATTTGGTATTAGATAGCGTTGATTTTATAATAATAACAACAACAATAATATAATAATAATAATAATAATAATAATAATAATAATAATAATAATAATAATTGGTTACGTGATGGAATTCTGACTTTTACTCTGTCTGCTTTTTGTGCCATAAACATAATATTCTTTACATGAACGTTCGTATCCTTCACCTTCAATCTATACTCCTTTAGGAGCTCCTCTCTTCTCCCCCCGTTATCCTTTTTCCTTTATCTTTTTAATATCCCCCGAAATTGAACCCATTCGAAAGGTAAATTGACAAAAAATAAGTCATGTGTTTATTCTCGGAAGTTAACGGTATAACTGTGTGTTGATGACTTCACGTTTAATTTCATTAGTCACGTACGTGTTGTCGCCATTGGGTATGTGGTTGACAATAGGGAGCTTAAGCAACCACGACGACCGGAAGGACGACGACGTCAAGTAAGCGCGGGGGGACTGGAACGAGAACGTCGTTTTAGGCGGGAAAATGAAACTTAAGCAGCGGAGTTGCTCAAGGACAACGACGTTTGAAAACTTCGTACAGTATCGCTCCTTATCAAGAAATGGTATCGTTTAGGGACGTCCAAAATCCAATTCTTTTTAGTCACGGATTAAATTTCATTGATGACGAAGAGTTTTTGATTCTGTATGAACTGTTCGAGCCAAGAAACCCGGACTTCCCCTACGAAGCTTACCCGAATTTCGACTTAGATGAGATGGCTGAGTCAGTCAGAGTCAGTCTGAGTCAGGCTGAGTCAAAATTTGTGATTATTAATAAACAGTTGAAACAGTTGAAACAGAGTGCCTCGCAGAATTCCGATTCAAGAAAAGAGACATTTACCCGTTACAATAGGGCAAGTTTGGGCGAGTTCATTGCGCCATTGTGGTGAAAGGAGATATCCCTGCTAACCCGGTTTTTGGAACTGGTTATTTACAGCCATGCTCCGTCACGCGTGGCCAGTATTCTTGAAAATTGAATGGAGTTTTCAAGATTACGCGTCGGTTTTGAAAATTCATTCCGAGATTCGGAATTCCCGTGAAAATTGTACCGCATTTTCGGAAACAAAGAGCAACAAAATATCATTTTGTTTGAAATGTTACATATCCGAACAATATTAGGTTTTTTTATGCGTGCAGCGAAGTTATTTTCCGTTAATTCGTGACTTTCAAAGTGTTTTCCACAGAGATCTTCAAGGTTTCATTCAAATCTCGGACGTTACAAAGAAATATTCAAATGTTCATTTCATTCTCTAGATTACTGGTCACGCGTGACGGAGCATGGCTGTAAAGCCTGGTTTCCATATAATCGCAACGATCGCAGCGATCGTTACGATCGACGATCGCTGCGATTCTTGCGATACTTGCGATACTTTCTATCTCTGCGATCGCAATCGCAAGGATCGTAACGATCGAAAGGATCGCAACGTTTTGGTTTCCATATGATCGCAAGGGTCGCACAACACTTTTTTCTGTGATCGCTGCGATCGTTGCGATTATATGGAAACCAGGCTTAAAGGCAATGAAATACCACAGAAATAAAAGCCGGTTAATGAGATACCACAGCATTTTATTCATGAGATAATGACAATAGTCTATGACGTCGCCAACGTTAATGTATTCCACCGCAATTTAATAAGAAACTACCGCATAAAAAGTGGAAGCTGCTGTCCCTATCCTACTACTGGCCACTCCGAAAAATACCATAATAATCCTTTATTGCAGGTTCAGCCTCACCGGGGTGTAATTATTCAAGTCTCTTTTGTTAGAATGGCACAATGGAATTCAGAGTACATGAAGGTACGCTAGGATGTAGCATTGTCTGTTCGTATACAAATGTGCACCGTATGCAAATTGATAAGAAGTTGAAGCATAGCACGTGCAGTTCGTGTTGAAAACAAAAGAAATTGGAAAAATCAGGCTTACATCACGCACCACCCAAACCTGCACTTTAAAGAGTATTATGGTACTTTTCATAGTTTCTGGAGTGGGGAATTGCGCAAGCTTTCGCCCTATAACTGTTTTATAATGCGCCTGGTTTTAAATAGGGAGCTTTAGCAACCACAACGACAACGGCAGCGAGAACGACACAAGATAATAGGTTTGACGAGCGAAAACAATGCCTCTGCAAGTGCGTTTTACATTTTGGTATACTTCTTAGACCCGGTTCAAACGTCGAACTTCACATGTATCGAATCTAATGCAAGTGAGCAAGAACAATAGATTTTGCTCATTTGCATTAGATTTGGCACATGTGAAGTTCGACGTTTGAACCGGGCCTTAGCCGCGTTCCCTACAAAACAACAACGTCAAATGAACAAATTATAGGTTTGTGAAGAACGTAAACACACGACGGTTAATTTTCCTTTCTCTATAGTATTTGAACTTGAAAGCCTTCCCTATGAATTCAGATACTAACAATTCAGTCAAATCATACAAATTCAACAAATTGGAACAATTGCAAAGTACTTTAAAAGAGTGCGAATTCTTTTTTTCAAGGACGTTTTTCTTGCCGTTGCCGTCATGGTTGCTAAAGTTCCATAATTTCTAAGTGGACCGCTTACAATAGATGCACTGCAATATGTAGAAGGAAACTAAAATACTTGCATTGCCTTACAGTCAGTTACATTGCGCAAGATTTTTAAGAATACTGACAATATTCTGGATCTTGGAGACAAGTTGGTCAAATTTTTTCACATGAACGACGTTGTCTGCTACTCCCATGGCGATCTTTGTCATCTCTTCGTTATCCACGCTGAGCCCGACTCCGATGGCAATGATCTTTACTTTGTCTTTCTGTTCAATGGAGATAAAACAAAACCCGTGATTGGAGCTAGAATTATGATTACATGCTCTCATTATAGTGTTATTTTATCCCATGCGGCCGTGAAGAGTACAGCCAATCAGAAGGCTGGAAGGACACATATTTTGCGTTATGCTACGGGTTGTATTCAACGCTAGTTTTTGGGGTCGTAATTTGAACAAGCAAGTGGCCTGAATGTGAGTGGGCTATATTCGAAACATCTTTGTATCTTTCTCGGTGATTTTCGGAAGACTTCGGTATTTTTCGGTAATTTTCGGAACATTTCGCAAAAATGACCGTAAACGTGAAAATGACCTTCGGATAGACATCGGAAACTTTCGGAACATCTTCGATAAATTGTCGGAAATCTTCGGTAAACTTCGGAAAAATTCAGAAATCGTAATGAATTATACAAACAACCAATGAAGGCTTTGACATTTTGTTACCTTTAAAGGCTCCAGAACTTCTTCGTAGGGCTTCGACCTCGAGCTTGTCTTGCCATCTGTAATAACTAACAACACATGCGGTACACCAGGTCTCATGCCATGATCTTGTTCAAACATTTCTGCCTTGGCCTTTTCCAGCGCCCTGTCGGTCCTAGTTCCTCCAGGCAGGTACTTTAATTGCTTGATGGCGGCCTTGAGATTCGTGGCGTTCTGTGCCCAGTCTGAGCTAAAGTCCCAATCTAGGTACGCCCTGTGGTTGAAGTGGATGATACCAACATGTGTCTTGCCATGCGAAACGTGCATCTTGTCAACCAGCTTGACCAGGAAGTTTTTCACTTCCTGATAATTATGGCTTCTAACACTGGAGGAGGAGTCAACAGCGATGCCAACATCCATCACTTTATCACAATCAAAAAAGAAAGAAAGAAAAGCCAGTCAAACCTTATGCAGACGGAATTTCGAAAAATATTTTAAAATCTGTCTGAAAAAAAATTGTTTGCAGATCGATGTTGATGTATATTTAAAAATATCAAAAATTGAGCATAGATCGTACGGCTAGAGTTCGAAAAATTTAAAACCAAAAAACGTTTCGTACGATCCACATTTTGAGCATGCGCACTACTGCATACACCACGGCCATTCACTTATCTGCGCGCGCATTACTAACATTACATTACTAACATTTCTGACATTCATCGCTCGCGTGATTTTTTCTCGCGCGGCATTGCTTGCGTGACACGCGCGCGTAAGGAAATTTATTGTCCCTCAAAACTGTAGTAAGCAACCTTAAGCTAAATTTTTGATTACTTTGATCATTTTACCTTCAGGTTTTATAAGCTGCTTTGCCATCCTCGCCACTGGGAACATGATAAAGAGGACAATGATGATTGTTGTTTTGTTAGCCATCGTCGATCCTGCAGAAATAAAAGAATTTCGTGCGCGGTTTGTTTTTAAAATGTCAAGTTTTCATAATTTGGATGGCGATAAGAGGAATCTCTCGTTTTTTTTTTTTCTTAAATAAGGGCCTGGCCGCACTAGCGAAATTTAGAGCAAATTTGTCTTTGTTCAAGATAAAAATCTGTCGTCACATCAAGTTTCCCAATGCGACCGGTGTTTCGCAAATTTGAAAAAAATTGGAAATTCCGGCTGAACTTCAAAGACGCCGTAGTGTTTGGGTGGGGCAGGCCGATTTTGAAAAAAAATCGAGGAAAACAAAAGAAACTGCTCCAGAGGGACACGCTTTTTTGTATGTTTTCGACAGCATGGACGGACAGTGCGACCCGAAAATGTTCTCAAATGTTTTAAATTTCCGTTTGCGGTTTCAAATTTATGAAACTTTTTTGCACGGGCTAATAGACCAGTTTTGAATTCGCTATGGTCGCTGAATGAAAGCATTGAAGGCGCATTTTTACAGGGTTAGACTCAACCTGATGTAAAATATTCACAAATTCAAGCGAGAAGATGACCTGTTTAGAGCTCTGTCTTTTGTTTAATTTTCAAATTTCACGCACCTTCTGCCGGTATTTGTGAATATTTTACATCAGATCGAGTCTAACCCTGTATCAATGTGTCACTGGTGTATGAATTCAGCGGTAATTTTAAATACGAAATTGGCTTATTTTTGTTTTTGACTTTAGTGCGACCAGGCCCGAAGGTGTCGATTTTTTGCTTTCTTTTCTGTTACTTGGTCCGAGGGCCCAGGAATTTGGGGATTCGAGGGTCCGGGGGTCCGGGGATCTGGACCCGCTATCAGACCTGAAATCTTACCACTTAAGAATCGAATGAGGGTTGTTCAATACACCCAAACTGAGTCGATTCGTCTAGGTTAGGTCAATACAGCAAGAAGGTTATTAACACTGGGGAGGGTAGCAAATGTGAACGAATCGACTCGATTCGTCTTCTCTAAAGTCCAATCGACTCACATGAGGTCGATTTGCGATTTGCGAGACACTTAGAATTCCTTAGAAGTCCTGGGGTATTTAGCCTGTATTTCTCAGTTTCTTAATCTTTTTTCCAGTGTATATGTAAGGTTATATATAAGGTCCACCGCGGTCAAACGTCCGAGGCGTTTTTCGTTTTATTTAGTGGGATTTTATTTAATATTAAATGGAAATATGGGCAAGGATGTATAAAAAATCAGACGATCTTAATAAGAATTCTAAGAAAACCGGGTTAAATATCAGTAAAAAGAAATCCAAAATAATGTGTGTCAACTCGAGTCCCACAAGGACAATTAGCATCGACGGAGAACCACTGGAAACAACTGATGAGTTCACTTATCTCGGGAGTGTGATCAGCACAGATAACAGTGCCCAGAAGGATATCAAAGGCAGGCTTAGCAAAGCCAGGTGTGCATTTAGTAGACTCAAAAACATCTGGAAGTCTAAGAATTACAGCCTTAGGACCAAAGTGCGCATTTACAACAGCAACGTTAAATCTGTACTGCTTTATGGATCAGAATGCTGGAGAATTGTCAAGAGTGACATGGACAAAGTCAATGTCTTTCACAACAACTGTCTGCGAAGGATTTGTAACATCTTTTGGCCCAACAAAATCTCTAACAGCGACTTGTATCAGAAGACCGGATTTACAAGTGTGGAGCAGGAAATCAAGAAACGCCGGCTCAGATGGCTGGGGCATGACCTACGTATGTCACCAGAGAGGATACCTAAAGTTGCCCTAAGATGGACGCCTGCAGGGAAAGAAAGAGGGGTAGGCCGAAGACCACCTAGAGAAAGACGGTAGAAAAGGAATTGAAGGAGATGGGCCTATCATGGGGAGAGGCACAGGCAGTAGCGAAGAACAGGGACATGTGGAAAGGTTTCATAAGTGCGGCCCTATGCCCCACTGGGGGCCACAAGGACTGAAGAAGAGAAGAAGAAGATGTATAAAAAAAATAGTTGACGTTACTTTCTTTTAATTTTTCTCAAAATGATGAGCTTTTTTCCGTAGAAAACTGACCAAAACTCTTTGCGCCTGATCAAAATTATTTTGGCAAATGGCGTCGACAATTCTGCAGTTCACAGTTTTTAACGGCTTAGAACTTTTTTGGTAAAATTTCAAAACGTTTGGTAAATTGACAGTGTATTAATGCATACATTAAACTTTAAACTGTGAAAATGACAATCTTAACTTTTAAGTACTTTGCTTAACTTTTGCAAATTTCTCTCGTTTGACCGCGGTTAATATATAAGGTTATGTGTGAGTTAAAAAATAATCAAAGGCTCCTTTGAGAGCAAACGCTCTAATAAAAGATTCTTCATCAAATCTGCAGAGGTTATGAGTATGACAGGAGTACAGCACTTTGGTATTTATTTTGTGAATAGAAAAATATGTTCCGTAAAGGAGCATTGAAGGATTTTGCTTTACCTAATCGCGAATGCAAGTTCAATATTTCATCGAGTCAAGTATCCAGTCTCCGATGGGAAAATAATCCTTATTTTGTTGGAGGTATAATTGTTGTTAAAAATACCCAAAAAAGTCGACAATTCTCTATAGCCCATTTCGAAAAATACCATAATAATCTTTTATGTGCAGGCTCAGCCTCGCCGGGGTGTAATTATTCAAGTCTCCTTTGTTAGAATGGCACAATGGAATTCAGAGTACGTGTGGGAACGCTGGGACAAGAACTGAAGCATAGCACGTGCAGTTCGCGCTGAAAACAAAAGAAATAGGCCATTTGCACGATGACGTCATTTGACTACTACTACCAGAATCCTTCAGTATTTTCTTTTGTAGTGCAAATTAGGGCTATTGTTATTTAAACCGCACTGGGATTACAAAATTTAAATAAGAAAGGAAAAACGAAATGAATTCTGGTAGTAGTAGTCAAATGACGTCATCGTGCAAATGGCCTATTGGAAAAATCAGGCTTACATCAAGCAGCACCCAAACCTGCACTTCAAAGAGTATTATGGCATTTTTCGAAGTGGTCTATTCTATATTCCTTTGCATTGGCACAAAAAAACCTCATGAACTGGTCAGCGGAATTACCAAGAAAAGTTTAAAGCTGAGTGAATGAATGTCTGTAATAACCCGTCCATTACCCTTCGCGTATTTACAAGTTTAAAATGTGTATATAGTGGACTTCTGATAATCCTCGCAAATCGAACGAAAGATTTGAAAATCCAATTGAACTCCCCAAAAAATTTGCTGATGGAACACAATGAAATGTTAAATTAGCAAATTAAAGTGTTTGAACTTCTTATTTGTCCTTTGGGTCACATTCTGTCATGATTTCGACAAATAAAATTTGCATTGTTCACTTTGTTTGTTCACTTTTATTTCGCCACACGAAAGCTACAGAGTTGAAATATATTCATACCTCAAGGCAAACGAAATTTTCAGTGACGCAGACTTTGCTAAGACACTTTGCAAAATATTGTTTGGAAAGTTCTTTCGGTCTTAAAATAGTTTCCATGTCACAACCTTTTGTGAGTACTTTACTAGAAGCCGATCCATTTCATCGAAACCTTTTGGAAAAATTAAGATCACTTACACAATAGATAGTCCATGACTTTCAAGTCTACAATAGCCATCTTGTACGACGAACTACACAGAACATAGTTCGTCCAGAGGATGATAACGCGTCTTTCGCCCGTTTTTATACTTGACGAACTGCAAGACGTATAACAAGACGCACTACGAATGTTTGCTCAAGTTCGTCTTGGACGGATGATGCGTTTCTAGTATAAAAACGGCTAATATCTCAGAGAATCAAAAACTTGAGTAAAATATATTGGACGCTTCGCAACATGTTGGAAAGTCTTAAACCCTGACTTTTGAGCTGAAATATTTTTTTTCAAGTTTAATTCTAGGCGTCTGATTTTTACCGAATGGATATAAAATGAAAAATACTCGTATTCCACGAATAATTCAAGATCGATCGTCTACCACCGTCAGATTTTGCGATTCTGCTAAACAACCCCGGTGAAGGTTTGGGCCAAAACAAAATATAACAATTATGAACTGCAAATACCCCGCACCAAACCTTATGACTATCTGACGAAAAATCGCAAAAAATGCATAATAGACTCAAAAATGAAAAACTAACTGGTGTACACTTCTTACTGTTCGCATTTTAACAAACATGATTGGCTTCCCCTGAAGACCGTCTGAAAATCATTAGTACTAACCTGCAGCAGGGTTGACTGCCTTTAATTGACTGATTCACTTGATGAAGGTGTTCGTTGACTCGATCCGCCTCCAGTCAACAGAACCGTAGACTGGTTTAGAGCTGAAATCGAGGCGGTATTTATCTGGGTGTGTCTGTTGGTTAGTAGAAAGTTTTTCTCAAGGTCTTACTTGCTATCGCAGTTCCTTTGTGGTTTGATTGATTTGTTTATCTAGCCCGCGGCATTTATCTGGGTAGGTCTTTGTGTGCAACTGTTTTTTTTTACGGAACATTGCTACGTTACCGGCGCTGCTTTAAACTCCTTACTGCTTCCGTTGACCTAGTCAGATCATTTTTTTTTTCTCAGAGAAAAAGCAAATAGTTTGCAGTAAGTTCTGCTCACTGTCTTACTTGCTATAATCATAGGTCATTCTTCATTTGATTGATTTGTTTTTCTTCTACTCGGTCCTTATATTTCCGTTTGTCTTAGTGGTTTTAGGCTCGATTTTGAGCCGTTTGAGGGAGTCAGGTTTTCACATTGGTCAACAATAAATTATTTGACAAAATCGATATTGATAATTGCAAAATCGTTAAATATCGATTACTCACAACAGATCCTCTTGTCGATTTTTTTACGGAACATTGCTTCATTACGCTGCCTTAAACTCCTTACTGCTTCCGTTGACTTGATCGGATCTTTTTCTTTCGCGCAGAAAAAGCAAATAGTTTGTAGAAAGTTCTGCTCACTGTCTTACTTGCTGTCATAGATCATTCTTCGTTTGATTGATTTGTTTTTCTTCTTCTCGGTCCTTATTTCCGTTTATCTTGGTGGTTATAGGCTCGATTTTGAGCCGTTTGAGAGGGAGTCAGGTTTTCACATTGGTCAACAATAAATTATTCGATAAAATCGATATTGATAATTGAAAAATCGTTAAAAACCGATTACTCATAACAGATCTTCTTGTCAATTTTTATCGATATAGCTAACTAATTTCTTTCGATTTTATCGATTATCAGTTTTCTCGGTTGCCCACCCCCGGTACAAAAGTTAGCTTGGTGCTGTTTTGGTGCCTAGGCTCTGTACGTCATGCACGCATCCCATAATGTAATCTACAAGACGTTGCAAAGAAGATTTTGATGAGATTCTATTTTTCGTTTCCTGTTTCCCGCGGGGAATGGTTTTGCTCATTTTACTGGGAGTTTTGGGAGCTGCGATAACAATCTATTCATTAATACCTGGATTTCAAAATGGTTGTAAGCTACAAAAAGTCCGGATCTCGACGACTTCCCCTACAAATTTGGGGAAAAACTGGAGGGTTGTTCAAACACCCAAACTGCCTATGTGTGAGTTGAAAAATAATCAAAGGTTCCTTTGAGACCAAACGCTCTAAATGAAAGATTCTTCACCAAATCTGCAGAGGTTATGAGTACTGACTTAGGTATTTATTTTGTGGCCTCTAGTTTTAACGCCCAAAAGCTACGGGGTGGTCATATAGAATAATCATGCGACATCACGTCTGCTGTACACGTTCGACGTACTATATTAAAGAAAGAAAAATTCGTGTCCCGAGCAGGATTCGAACCCACGTCTCCCCGTACACTAGTCGGGCGTGATATCCACTACACCATCGGGTCACCACGCTGGATACGTGGCAACTTATTGATGTTAGCAGATAGAACCTGGCCAATCCATGGAACATTTTTCTTTCATAGTACGTTTCATAGCCTCTGAAAACCTCTCCAGGTTTAGTACATTTCTGAATAATCCTATGTGTCGAAGCCAAGAACGTGTTAGAACATCATATAGAATAATCATGCGACATCACTTCTGCTGTACACGTTCGACGTACTATATTAAAGAAAGAAAAAATTCGTGTCCCGAGCAGGATTCGAACCCACGTCTCCCTGTACACTAGTCGGGCGTGATATCCACTACACCATTGGGTCACCACGCTGGATACGTGGCAACTTATTGATGTTATCAGATAGAACGTGGCCAATCCATGAAACATTTTTCTTTCATAGTACGTTTCATAGCCTCTGAAAACCTCTCCAGGTTTAGTACATTTCTGAATAATCCTATGTGTCGAAGCCAAGAACGTGTTAGAACATCATATAGAATAATCATGCGACATCACGTCTGCCCGTACACTAGTCGGGCGTGATATCCACTACACCATCGGGTCACCACGCTGGATACGTGGCAACTTATGATGTTGGCAGATAGAACGTGGCCAATCCATGGAACATTTTTCTTTCATAGTACGTTTCATAGCCTCTGAAAATCTCTCCAGGTTTAGTACATTTCTGAATAATCCTATGTGTCGAAGTCAAGAACGTGTTAGAACATCATATAGAATAATCATGCGACATCACGTCTGCTGTACACGTTCGACGTTAATAACACGTTAATATAGTACACGTTAATATAGTACGTCGAACGTGTACAGCAGACGTGATGTCGCATGATTATTCTATGATGTTCTAACACGTTCTTGGCTTCGACACATAGGATTATTCAGAAAAGCTACGGGGTGGTCTATCTCAAAAGGCTTTAGTCATGAGAACTCAATACTTTAAAAGAGTAAATAGTTCGCAAATGTGGTCCTTTTGTCAAGAATAACATATGCAAATTAGGTCACGTGACTTAATACGACCACAAAAGCCAGAAAAAACTTTGAGCAAAGATGGCAACAGTTTATACCGATCATAATCAAATGTTATTGCTACCAGATAAGTCCCAAGAACAACAACAAAAAATCTGCGCTTGGCCTTTGTTGATTATTTCATTAAGTTTGAAAATAAACGCTAATTTGTACTAGTACCCAGTCCCCCGTAATAGTAATTTATTATTTTTCCTGTACTTTTTTTTTACTAATCTTAAAAAGGCCAAGCGCAGAAATGAAGTACATTATAGCCTTAAAATCATAAAACTTCTGGCAGCCTCCAGGTATTGGTGAAAAGTGTTGCCATTTTGCTTGAAATATTTTTGGCCTAAAAATAACCCTGAGAGGTCACGTGACCTAATTTGCATATAATCTGCGTGCTTGCAAAATCGTTAGTCTACCAAAGATTTGAGTTCTCATGGCCAAAGTCTTAGAAAATAGACCACCCCCTCACTTTTTTGAGTGAAATTGCTGGAGGCCCTTGCCTTAATTTACCTGAGATTTGAGTATTGAAGGATTTTGCTTTACCTGATCGCGAATGCAAGTTGAATATTTCATCGAGTCAAGGCATGCAGTTCTGCTTCGAATATTTATCTTGCTTATAAAAGAACAATTATAGCCATGAAGCTTATTAGGATCCTACTTGTATTCCGTATCGATGATGCAGTATAGCTGTTCTGTATTAGGATTTACAAACCATCATTAAACTTTTTTGTATTTTTCCTATAAATGATAAATGAATTTTATAATTTTACTTATAAACCGGATCAGTTTAGAAAAATTTAAAGGAACAGTACCACGGCTCGGCCCTGATATAAAACTTTTTTTTTTTTGTAATTTTTTATTTTTTTTTTACAATATTCTGCTAATACAATACATCGCTAACGATAAACTTACTTACAATAAACTACTTACAGTACATTACAAACAATAAAAAAATTTACAATACATTACGCACAGTAAATTACAAGAAATTACATACAATACAGTCCTACTTACAATGCTATTTATTTAGCTTTATCACTACTTATAAAATAATTATATCAGCGTTCACACACACGTACATTACGTCACAAATGTACAACTGACCCGGATGTGTACAGCCATGAAGAGTATCTAAAAGGCCCGTTTACACATGCGATTTTTGATGCGATTTTTGTCGCGCTCTCCAATGCAATTTTTGTCGCATGTGTAAACGGGCGGCGATTTTAGTGCGACTCGGGTGCGATATTTGCTGTGATTTCCCAAAAATCGGCGCCAAGTTGCATCAGGTTTCGAACATGTTCGAAACCTCTACGACATCGCGCGACAAATCGCGCCCAAATCGCCGCCCGTTTACACATGCGATTTGAAGATGCAACTTGCGCGCGACAAAATTTGCATCGACAAGTGCGACAAAAATTGCACGAAAAATCGCGTGTGTAAACGGGCCTAAAGATAGTTAAAATACGGTACTGGTAGGGAAATTACAAGTCAATGTTTTTTATGAAATTACCCATTTAGTTATATGAGCATACATCTTTTTATTTGACTTAGCGATCTCTATTTCAAGATTACGAATTATTCTTAGCTTAGCTTTAAGGTGGTTCGATACAGTTTTCTGGAGACCATACTAACATTTTTCAATCGGCTTTTAAGCGGTCTTCTCCAAGTCAGATCAACGTGAAATTATCACCACTAACTGGTTTTGAATTGAAGTTTGGCAAGATATATTTTCTGGTAAAATCGATGTTACCATGACGACGATAAACAAGAAACTTAGAAATCAGTAAAAGTGAAATTTAGCGCGTTTAAGATTTCGCATTGAAAATCCCACATAGGCATCTTAAAATATGGTATATGGCATATATATTTTGCAGGAATAAAAAAATTTCTGTATGTTTGAATTAAAATAAATCGCAATAACATTTCAAACCTTACTATTTGTGTACAGGTATTAAATTGATCGAGAGATTAACACTGGTTTTGTGAAATTACTTAATGATAATGTCAAAAAGTAGCTTGATGTTATGTTTGTAAACCTTGAAAGTTTTGTTTACTTTCTCTTTTGCGATCTTGAGAACTACCTTTTTCCCTAACATCGCTTCATGTGAAATTTTTGGGTAATTTTCGATTTTAATGGCTTTTGCAAAAATCTGAGAAACGGCTCGATGGATTTTTTTAAAACATTCACTGTACATGCTTACCGATGTGCAAAATATTATCTGAAAGTTTCATTACGATTGATTCACTAGAAGGCCTTTAAATTTAAAGATGAAGACGACGTACGAATCGGCCGAAAAACTGGCGTTACAAATTTACTTTTTTAAGTCATGCTTAACAATGATTTCAAATCAATGCGCACTGCATTCCTCCGTGATTTATACTTTCGTTGTGATCTGCTGTGCATTTATTATTATCTATTTTCGAGCATGATTGTACCTTATTACTCTCCTTGCTTCTTTCCAGATTCCCTTTAGTTAGTCTCTTTTTAGGATTATTTTGAGCAATAAATACCCTTTTGCGTTTTGAAAACGTTTTTACAGCAGGCGTTTTGAACACAAAAGAAAACAGATGCAAAGAAATTTGCATCGACGAGCGAACATTGCAATGTTTCAATCACGGAAGAATGTAGTGCGCATTGATTTGAAATCATTACTGAGAATAACTTAAAAATGTAAATTTGTAACGCCATTTTTTCGGCCGGTTCGTACGTCGTCTTCATCTTTAAATTTTTCGGCTTCGGCAGATAACACAAACTTTGGCCTTGATAATTATCGCTATCATGCTCAACCTCATCCAACAGTATCACAAAAGGAAACATATAGTTTCTATATATGACACTGACATTTATTTATCAATTTATATTTAATATATCAACAGTTATTTTTGTTGAAGATATGTTCCACATAACTAAAACAAATGTCAGGAACCTCTGTCTTCATTCCTTAATAAAGGCAATCAAAATGGATCTAGCAACTTATTAACAAAAGCATTTTAATGTAGTTGATTAAAATTAACTATATAATAGCTTGCTTCACCTGGTTAAAATAGAAGAAATTTTTTGGATTAGAAAAATTCAATTCCCTTATTTTTGCACCATTGAAGCAATCAGCAAGACAGGTTTGACAAAACGGAGGCACAGAAACAGGCAAAATTATTTATTGATGAAGCAGGGGAGGATCTAGGGGAGGGGTGCAGGGGGTGCATCCCCCCCCCCCCCCCCCACGAGATGACCTGCATCTTTCTAATATAACTAGTATTCTTGTTTACGTCACTCCTTAGAGGTGCACCCAATCCTAGGGTAAGAACGTCTCATCTTATCACAAAATATCCACATCAGATATAAAGGACCATAAAGAGATGTCCCTGTCCCTATAGATGTTACTATAACAAAGTGCATGTATGTTAGTCTGACACAATACAATATGGCCCTTTTCTTTTCTTTTGTTCTTCTTATGTTCTGTACACGTGTTTATTAGTCCATCAGCTAGGGGGGTTGTATGGCTCACTTAAGGGGAACAAACAAAACTTGTACAATCTTAATCTTTGACTATTAAGCATCATAAAAATGTGTGATAGCAAGGATAGAACGGTAGCTTTCACTTTGTAAAATCGAGTTTTAAATTTGCCCCTCATACCCTCCTTTTGGCCGCCATGTTGGATTTCTAAAAAACCTTCTTTAAAAAATGTTATTCTTTCTTAAATGAACACGATTTTTTTGTCTAGACGTATATTTGGAATAATACGTATCTGAGATACTATTTCAGCATTGTTTACGGTTATTCAAGTTATAATGACGTCATAAATGACGTCACAGTGACCGCCATTTTGTTTTCTAGCTTGTGTATTCAACCGGTATCTCAATCATCTAAAATAACTAAATTACCATAAAGGCGCTCTACATCACAATGAAAAACGCGCTTAAAGCTATTGCTAACGTCTTTTTCTATGTTTAGTTACGCATACTATGCCATGAATTATTATATCACAAATTACAGTAGATAACTAGGTCCTCACTTCAGTCTAGAGCTCGTTTGAGTTTAGAAGCGCCACGATCGTATAACGTCCTTCTTCACTGCTGTCACTTGCGTATGGGATATGTAACATAAATATACGTTCATGTCATGTACTGCTTTTGCTTCTTGAACAAAGTAGCTGAAAAAAGAAAAACGTTCATACTGTGATGTTTCCATGTTTTGGGTCCTCAGGCAGTCATCTGAATCTACACACACTAAGCGGCCATGTTATATTTTTATTCTCTCACCGTGACACACCACAACAACTCCGCGGGGGACTGGTAACAAGAGTTACAATGGTACTGCTACGGGGGGGTACGGTCAGGTCTTGGCTTCCGCTACACTACCCCCTTCTTTAAGGAACACTGTCCCAGTGTAATAAAACTTAAATCGTAAACGAACAAAAATATAGTTGAATGGCAGCAATCTGTCTGATTTCTTAAGATAACATTTGGAACGTGTCCAGAAGAAAACTTAATCCTAATAACTAGATTGGATCAAACTGTCTCATAACTGTTCAAAATTTCAACTGTTCAATGTTCACGCTAGTGATAGGGCTATACCCAGTCACCATAACGTTGTGGTATCCTCCGCTCTCTTCCATGACGACTCCTAGAATTGCACTGAGGGCTCTCAAGTGCACTGGAAGGCGAGTCAACTACTGGTTGGGCAGCACTAGGCATCTCTACATCTGCTTCGCTTCCCGAGTCACTGTTCTCTGCATCTGATTCAGCCTTTTCAGACATCGACGCTGCAACTGGAAGGATGCTTTCAATAGCAGGGTTTGGAGACTCCACGGCAACACAGCCATCCACATGGCCTTCCCTCAGTTCAGCTGACACAGAGCCACCCGGGATGACAGGCTCACTTCCTTCAGCAGTCGCAACTGGGGACAGAACAGGCACAACAGTCTCTCCTCCCTCTGCAATCCAGCTCTTCAACACAGGTCCGAGATACGGCTTGAGACGATCGGCGTGGATCACCTTAGGTTTAGCTCTTCGGCTTCTTTGGATTCGATAGGTAACATCCGACAACACAGACACCACTAAGTAAGGTCCCTCCCACGGACAATCTAACTTGGGGTTCCTTCCCTTCTTCCGTCGAATGTTGTGTAACCAGACACTGTCTCCCACACGAAATGGTTTGCTGGACACTCGCTTGTCATAGTTTCTCTTCTGACGTTCTGCGGCTCTGCCTAAGTGTCGCCGCGCTACCTCATGGGCGCCGGCCAGTCTCTGTTGGAGGGCCAAGGCATACTCAGTTGTCAGAGGTGGTGAGTCTGGAGTTGACTCAGTGATCACATCTAGTGGTACTTCAATCTCTCGTCCCAGCATCAACATGTTTGGGGTTTCGCCAGTAGATTCGTGTATAGAACTTCGATAAGCCATCATACAGGGTTGCAGTTGCAGGTCCCAGTCCTCTTGACTTTCTTTCAGTTTACCTCGAAGCATTTCAACCAATGTCCGATTGTAACGTTCCACTTGACCATCAGACTGTGGGTGCAACGGAGATGTTCTCGTTTTCTCAATGTCCAAGAGCTTACATACTTCAGCCATAACCTTGGACTCAAAATTGGTTCCCTGGTCACTGTGTAGCTCGCGAGGCACTCCAAATCTGCACACAAACTCAGCTACCAGCTTTTCAGCCACTGTAACAGCTTCTTGGTTTGGGATAGCATAACTCTCGGTCCACTTTGTAAAATAGTCTGTCACAACAAGTACAAATCTATTTCCACGGGGAGTCAGAGGTAGGGGTCCCAGTATGTCCATGGCGAGACGCTCCATGGGCGCACCGACTACATACTGCTTTAATGGCGAACGTCGCTTTCTTCCCCAGTTCTTCTTAGCACCACACTCATGGCAAACTCTGACCCATCTTTTGACTTGAGAAGTTAACCCTGGCCAGTAGTAACGAGCTCTAAGTGCTCCAAGCGTCTTGTTAACACCTCGATGACTTGCAGTTGTGTGGTCATGATGCGCTCTAAGGGCTGTCTCTTGCAAATTTCGCGGAAGTATAATCTGATACTTCACCCTCGTACCACTTCCCTCCTCCCATTTCCGGCAAAGTACCCGATCATGGATTTCCAGTTGATCCCACTGTGCCCAGAGTGACTTCACGGTGCGGTCATAGGGAGATACATCTTCCCACTTCGGCCTAACAGTACTGGCCTCTTTCAACTGGAGTATCACCTTTAAACTGGGATCTGCTACTTGTTGCTCACGAAGGTACTCACGAGTCCAGCTTGGTTCCAATTTGATTGTGTTGCACCTTGTACTGGGTTGATCGCTAGTCAAACAATGTTCAGTAGTAGCTGAGGACAATTCTGCTTCACCTTGTTCGACCTGAGGACTGTCTACTTGTCTTACAACAAAATTGTCACTCCCAGCAAGTGAAACGTCAGTCTGAACAGCAACACTAATCATTTGCTTAGCCTTCTTCCACTCCTTACACCATTTGCAGCCATCACTACAAGGTCTTCGCGACATGGCATCAGCATTTTGATGCCTCTGGCCTGCCCGGTATTCAATCTCATAGTCAAACGGACTTAGGAGCTCTATCCATCTTGCCAACTGTCCCTCTGGTTCCTTAGCTTTCAGTACTGAGCGAAGGGGTGCATGGTCGGTTCTGATGCGAAACTTTGGTCCCTGCAAATAATGGCGAAAGTGCTTGGTGAACTCTACAACCGCAAGCAGTTCTTTCCGTGTGACACAATAGTTTCTCTCAGCTTTGGTCAACGTTCGGCTAGCGAAAGCAACAGGGTGTTCTATTCCATCCTTCATCTGACTCAGAACGGCTCCAATGCCATGATTACTGGCGTCTGTGTCCAGTATGAACTCAGCAGAAAAGTCAGGGTAAGACAGGACCGGAGCGGTGGACAGCAACTTCTTTATCGTGTCAAAGGAAACTTGGCACTATGACGTCCACGCAAAGTCAACATTTGCTTCAGTCAGCTTGTTCAGGGGTCTGCCTACACTGGCAAAATTAGGCACAAACCTTCGGTAGTAACTCGCAAGTCCGAAGAAGCTTCTCACTTCAGTTGCGTTCTCAGGCACTGGCCACGCACAAACTCGTTCAACTTTCGCAGGATCAGTTTCAATACCATTCTCCGACACAATATGACCAAGGTAAGCAACACTCTTCTGAAACAACACACATTTGCTGGGTTTCAATTTAAGTCCAGCCGAGGCAAATCGACGAAATATCTCCTCCAAACGCACCATTTCTTCTCCAAATGTTCTTCCGTACGCAATTGTGTCATCCAAGTAGATTAAGCAGGTTTCAAACCTCAGTCCTACTAAGATCAGTTCCATTAATCGCTCAAAGGTACTTGGCGAGGACGTTAGTCCGAAAGGCATGACATTCCATTCGTAGAGACCAGACGTGGTTACGAAGGCAGCTTTCCCACTACTCGCTGGGTCCATTGGAACCTGCCAATACCCGGAGGCCAGGTCCAACGTTGAGAACCACTTTGCCCCGCAAAGGGCGCAAAGGGAGTCATCAATGCGTGGGAGCGGATAGGCATCTTTAGCCGTCACTGCATTGACCTGTCTGTAGTCTACGCAGAACCTTTGAGTACCATCTTTCTTGGTAACTAAAACCACAGGAGACGACCAAGGGCTGGTGGATTTCTTCACAATGCCTCTTTCCAATAGATCTTCCACTTGTCTTTCGATTTCAGCATGCTTTGATGGTGATGTTCGTCGCGGTTGCTGTTTTATGGGTCTTGCATTTCCTGTGTCTATGTGGTGTGTCACCAGGTTGGTTCTACCCAGATCTTGCTCTGACAATGAGAATACGTCTTTGTGTCGATGTAGCAGTTTGGCAACTTCCTCACGTTCCTCTTCAGCCAACCCTTCTGTGCTGCGTTGCCAGAGATCTCTGAGGTGATTGGGTGTTTCTCCCTTGAACTCACTACTCCTTGAGGTTTGCTCCACTCCACTTGGGGCGCACTGTGAGTCAACTCTAGGAAGCTCCAACTCCGCCACACTGGTTACTGGTTTAGGAACAGCTACTACGGTTTGAGCACCGATGGTTTGTGTTTTGTCAGAGGTGTTCAGAATCCTTACAGGTACAAGGCCAGTATCTCCCGCAGATACCGGAGTCCTGCCGATGTATAGACCTTTGTCTTGCAAACGGGTTCCACAGGGCTCTAAGATGCGTAATCCTTGATTGGCCTTCTCAGACTTAGCCACTGACTGTCGTTGGATGAGATGAACTGGTATCACTGCCTCACAATGTGGTTCGATTGCCACAAGACGACGTGTTACACACCTGAGACTGAGCTGCTGGCAACTCTTACTACAACATTCCACCTCCTCTCCATTGATGACGAGTCGCTGCTGAACTAGTTCAATCTTAGCATCTACATCTGACAAGAATTCCATTCCTAATATAGCAGTGTCCTCGATATCAGCTACCAACACACTCAAGCTAACATCCTGAGTTCCAATTCTTACAGTCAATTCCCCTGTACCATATGTGTTAGTTCTCCGTCCATCTGCAACAAACACTTGGGAACCATCTTCACGCAAAGGAAACTTAAAAGCTTCAGGCAATCTTGTATAACACTCATAAGAGAGAATGTTCCTCACGGCACCTGTATCTATCAGCCAACCAATCTTACACTGTCCTATAAACCCTGTAATGTAAAGTCCATGTGGGCGAGATTTCGTACTCCGTACTGTCACATGTTCATTCTTTTCACGATTGTAATTTACAGTGTCAAAACGTTCAGGCCCTTGCGTACTGTCATTTGGGCATCCTACTGGGCCCTCGAGGACACCCTGTTCGCGTTTCCCGGAAACTGGCTAGTCACCTGGCTTTCTCTCAAGTTAGGACATTCTCTTCTCAAGTGTCTCCTCTTTCCGCAATTCCAGCATTCCCATCCCCTTCTGGGTCCCTGTGGCCCCCGATAATTGCTAGCTTGGGTACCCTGTGGCTGACCTTGTTTTGCAAGAAACTCATTTAACTGCTTAATGATGTTTTCCTGGGCTTCTAACTGCTGTTGTTGTTGTTCAATCTGAACCCTAAGCCCATCCATCTGCATTTGCAATTGTGTACGTTCCGTTTCCATTGCACGGACTTTACTGCCTGCCCGTCTAAATGAGTTATTGGTATCTAACAGGCGAAGGGAGTCCAACTCTCTAGCAAGGGAAAGGGCTTCGTCAAGAGTTCCCGGTTTTTCCCGCCTTAGATACAGCCTATCATCTTTATCACTCAAAGCATCAATAAAATGTTGCACAGCAAAGCGTTCCTATACATCCACACCTAAATCCTGATATGCGAGGTCTACCGTGGAACGAATATCTGTAGCTAGCATTTGCAAACTCTCACCTTCAAACTGTCGGCGGTTGAGAAGCCTCGCCTGATGCAATTCCGCTTGTTTTTCAACACCAAACCTTAGCTGCAATCGTTCCACAATTTTTCCATATTGCCGACATTCTGAATCTGCCAGTCCACTTAGCAATTTCCTACTGTCTCCGCGAAGACTAGCCGTCAAAAACATCCCCTTTTCTTGATCATCCCAACCATTGACAATCGCACACCGCTCGAAATGCTTTAAATACTCATTCAACGGTTGCCTACCATCGAAATCTTCCGGCAGTTTGACTGGCTTTTTGACTTTCCGTTCAGCTGTCTTGACGAAAGAGCACAGGTCGTCTTCACTACGGAAAGGATTTCTAGAATTTGAAAGTGGCGTTGAGCTTACAGGAGGCTTAAAACTTCCAATCTCCGACTGTAGGAAGAAAGGATTAGCCAATTTGTTGAGTTGTCGTGCCGCTGTCAGCTGCTCTGGTGTCTTGGAACGGGTGCAATCGTCATTTTCACTGCGGAATGGATTTGTAGGTTTTGCACGTGGTGTTTCGCTCGCCGCGAGCGTAGAATCTCCAACCTCAGATCGTACGAAGAATGGGCTAAGTGCCTCCAATTCCGGTTTAAATGGATTTGCTGACTTACTAGGAGTCACCGACCGCTGCCACCAATGTGATGTTTCTATGTTTTGGGTCCTCAGGCAGTCATCTGAATCTACACACACTAAGCGGCCATGTTATATTTTTATTCTCTCACCGTGACACACCACAACAACTCCGCGGGGGACTGGTAACAAGAGTTACAATGGTACTGCTACGGGGGGGGGGGGGGGGGGGGGGGTACGGTCAGGTCTTGGCTTCCGCTACAATACGCACGAGTTGTAGAAAGCGTTATACAAAACGTGTCCCGTCAAGAGGGATCTTGCTATATCGAACGTGAAGAAAGACACAACAAAAGGTAATAACTATCTTTCTGTTCGCCATTCCAAGTGACCCACACCTGTGAAC
Organism: Cladopsammia gracilis; assembly: GCA_022457155.1. Lineage (NCBI taxonomy): Eukaryota > Metazoa > Cnidaria > Anthozoa > Scleractinia > Dendrophylliidae > Cladopsammia > Cladopsammia gracilis. Next base: position 40,621 of record JAJGOT010000286.1, read on the forward strand.
CGTATCAATCTTCTATATCTTCAGAGTCACTATCCCCACTCTCATATTGAACACCATCATCAGTTGCCATATTGTCACACTGGATACTGCACATGTCAGTGCACTTCAGACCCGCCTTCAAGCAGCAGCAGTTCTCGACCGTGCATGCTCTCTTGCACGTACAGGATGATTTGTGAGCCGCCGTAGGCAGTGAGAGTAACATCCGAGGGTGACAAGGCACCAGGTCTGAGTTTTCCATGATCGTCTAGGATATACGGGTACATTTGACGATAGAGCCTCATTGGGAGTATGTTGCCCTGCGCACCGGTGTCAAGTTTGGCTTTGAGGAGGGTGTTCTTGTGGGTGTCCTGTGGCAGGCTTAGCTGAATTGATACGAACACTTCATCTCCGTGAGGATTAGACCCTCTGCGTGATACATCAGCTATGGTGATTGATTCAAAAACAATCGACTCAAACGCTGCTGGTGGTATTGATTCGGGGCTTGTTTGTGGGGCTTGGTTTCTCGCTTCTTCTACTGAGTGGAATCGTTGTCTTCGTGCCTTTGATCTACAGACGTCAGCAAAATGGTTTGGCTTCTTGCAGTACAGACATATTTGTCCCCGTGCTGGGCAGTTGGAAGATGAATTGTGGGAGCGGCCACAGTTTCCGCATATCCGTATTCCTTTTGAAGGTTGGGAGCCCGATGGTTGGTTTCCCTGTGGACCTTTCCCCGTGTTTTGTTTTTGAACTAGGTGAACGGTTTCCTCAGGTTCGTTAGTGCTACTGCCCGCCATGGCAGATAGTTGCGCTTGGGATGCTTCAAATGATCTGGCAATCTCCACCGCTTTATCTAGTGACAGAGCGGATCCTTTACTTATTAGCTTCTCTCTGACTTTGGGCGAGTTAGTGCCGAATACGATGCGATCTCGTATCATTTCGTCCGGATCTTTGAAATCGCAGTCTTGGGCGAGGATGCGGAGATCTGTGATGAATTTCTCTGCTGTTTCGGCCGATCCCTGAACGCGGCCGTGAAATTTAAATCTGGCGAAGACAGGGTTTGCTCTGGGACTGACGTGAGCTTCGAAGCGATCGTAATATGTTTGCAACTTACTCTTGTCCTCTTCGGAGAGGTCGCTCCACGTATTGTAGATATCTCGTCCTTTTTGTCCAACCCAGATAAGCAGGTAGCTGCATTTCTCGGCTTCTTGGCGTGATTTGAGCGGACCAGAGAACATAAGCTCCACGTGCTGTTTGAAGCGACGCCAGTTTTCTTTAAGGTTGTCGCCATCCCACTGCATTTGCGGGCATTCGATGCCGCTTAGAGCCATTTCTTTGTGTATTCGCTTATACTTCTGACACCATGTAATACTTCTGAGTCGTACGAGACAAGCTGTAGACTTGAGTTTTAACACTTCTTTATTCTGAGTGACAATATGGCCGAAAAACAAGTGACCCGTGCGCCAAAGCATCACGGTAACAAAACACCGGAAACAGAAACACCGGAAGTGACTACCGCATAGCTAGAATCATTACACAGGAGAGTAGTTCCAGGACCTCTTCTGGAGCCGGCTTAGATCCAAGCCACACAAATTCCACGACGTTAGAGGTATTGTCTACTTCCCAGCCGTGCCCATGAGGGGAGGGGATTACCGGAAGTGGAAAGATGGCTCTTCTCCAGATAGCTGCTTGATAATTCGCTCTTGTAATGTGAAGTCGTAGAGATGACTCGCATGGTGGCAGAGCCTCTGGCTCGACTTTCCCGCCTCTGGCGCAGTGGATCTCATAGCGCAGCACATCCACACTCTGGCATTTCTTCCCGTACAGCTGACACACGAGTGCCTCCGTATCTTTAAAGGTCTCCTCAGATACTGCCCACTCCTCCCCGATACTCGCCATAGCTCGGACGTACCTTTCATTGCGTTGGAGAAGTTGGACTGCTTTCCACTTCCCTTTACCAGAGAAGGCAGAGATGGTATCACAGCCTGTGATCGCGTGTACCCCGATTAGGGCTTTCATGAAGCAGTGCTTGTCAGTGCCTGGGTCGAGTTGCTTCTCCAAGCTGTTGACAACTATAGAAAGTTCTATTATTCTGGTTTTCGCGCCTCTTCCTTTCTTCGTGTAGCACTTTCCAAGGTTTTGGCTATGAGCAAGCAGTAGGACAAAGACGTCAGTGTCATCAGAGTGGATGACGCACGTGCCTCCCGCGTGCTGAGCATGGAGAACCATGCGTCTATCAGCCTCTTCGTGATTACACTCTTACTCAGGAACAGGGTCGCATGTGGCTGCGTCTAGTCGCCAGCACTGATCTTCGGTTGTCACGTACATGATCCGGTTGCCGAGCCTGTCTCTGAATGCTTCTGTCACTGTGACACGAGGCATTTGACGATCTCAGGCTTGTTTGCGGTGACACTGAGCAGCTTGTTCCATGACTTCACCGTATAGGCAGGGAGTATGTTCTTGTATTGTACACCGTCAGAGGTAGACACTCTTTTCAATCTTTCGACATTCTTGATTGATACCTCGCGATACACGTCGAACACAACATCTACATGCCTGCTGCCAGTGCTCGTCACCAACTCAAACACTCTCTCAGTGACCACAAGGAACGTAGCTCCAGAGGGGATCTTCAACTTCTGCAAGACTGCCATTCCATCGAAAATGCTGGTTGCGTTCTCTGGGTATATCTCGGTGACTGTGATGCGTCGCTCTAGCTGTTGGGAAAGTGTGGCTTTGCTTGTCTTTCGCGGGAGTCCATAAGGATCAGCAAGAGACCAAGGAAGAGGACCAAGAGGATAGGTGAAAACAACTTTCATGTCAATCTGACGAAACTGTCCGAGACATGCCATCCGAGCAAATACATCACGATCCATACGAAGAGGAAGTACTAGATCCTTGTTGCGAACCTTACGCACAGCCTTCAGATCCTTAAATGACTTCAGCTTGGCTTTCTTCAATGGATCGAAGTAATCTGAAGTGGGATTGGCTGAGCAACGGTTCACTACAAAAAGTCATTCGCTACCTGCTTTCCCTTGCTCTTGGCCTGCAGTAAGTCATCACTTACTTCTGCTGTCGCTTCGATACCAGTGGACAAGCTCGTGAATGCTGCGTCTTGTTTCTATGGATTGGTGAATACATCCTCAAGCAGATCCACCAGCTTTCCTACGGCTTTGTTGTCTTCTTTAATGCGTGCTGGAGCCAACTCCTTATGGGTGTAGGTCTGGGATAAAGTAATAGACAAATGCTCGCGAAGAAGCTTCCTGTATACACCACGCCTTGTGTCATTGAGCACCCATCTCTGAGTCGCGGCAAAATTAGCACTAAACCCGATGTAGCCTCCTCCCGTCTTGCAGTCGCGATAAACGGTGTTCTCAATGGTCTTGTCAGCTTCGTTTCGTCCAAAAGGATTACGGCCCCCATCTGAACGGAAAATTGGCCTCTGTTGAAGGCTGTGTAAACCTCCGGCATTCTGACAGACAGATGACGCATGTCGTTCAGAAATGGGATGAGATAGCGCGCGTAGTTTTGGCGATCATACGCAAATGCCCATGGAATCACCTCCTCGATGCATGACAGGTACAACTCCCAGCTACCAGTGCTCCTAGTTCACTAGCTTTGTTCAGAAACAGTTCTTTCGCAACTTTATATTCGATTACTTCAGGGTAGGCAATCAAATCTTCGCACAAACAGTACACAGCTTCATAAACTGGTTGTAATGGGCAATCTGTTTCATCCGACCTTTGACCTTCGTTTGTATTGGAATAAATTATTCTTACGAAACTTTTGTAGTAGGAAGCGTGATACTTCGCTTCGCTAGAAATGAGATCTTTTGCACATATTCCAATCACATCCCGAGCTACCTCACTCATAGCAGTGTTTTGTTGTACATGAAGAGAAGCACATGCTCTTGCCGTCTCATCGGCGCGCAATTCCTGCACACTGTGTAGCTTCTCTCTGGTCTTCGTGTTTGGCTTGTACTTTGACGTTTTACGGCAAAACAAATATTGCTCCGGCAGAATCGCTGAGCTTGGTTGATTTCCTTCTCTAGAGCTTCTCCTAAGCGCACTTCCAGTTGCCGCATCATCAGATGGTTTGTTAGCGACCTGCAAATCTCTCTTGTTGGTGAACTCGGCTCGGCAATTGCGATGATATTTGATGGGATTTTCGGGGAATTCGCTTTCAGTTGAAGCCTCCAAAATTGGTTTGTGATTCCGGATCGCGGCAGCACGGTATAAGGTTGTCCATGAAGATATATCTCTGCACTGGGCTAGCTTTGAATCAGAACAACCGCATATAATGTATTCGTCTGCCATTGATCATGTTGCAGAGGTAATACTTTCACTTTCGCAGCGGGGCGAAAAAAATGTTTGTGAGACCACGTGTTTGGGAACTGGGGTTGGGGGTAGGAAACAGGCAATTGTTTTTGAGGGGGGCTTTATTCAACACACTTGCAATGAATACAGTATATTTCATCCACTTGCTCTCTTTTCTAAAATAATTGTGAAAACCCCACAAACTTTTTTTTTGCAATGATTTTAAGTGCAAACTGGTGATATTGTGACCAATAATCAGGCATTGTGACGTAACATATGACGTCACGTAGTTATAATTCAAGCACTAGAATAAACGGAAATCATGTTTGTAGTTACAATACGTTCTAAATTTGCGTTTGAAACGTGATTCGTTCCATTAAGAGAATACAAGCAACTTTGTAGCCTTCCCCCAAAATCCAAGATGGCGGCCAAAAGGAGCGTTTGAGAGGCAAATTTAAAATTCGATTTCCAATGTGAAAGCTACCGTTCTATCCTTGCTATCATACATTTTTATGATGCTTAATAGTCAAAGATTAAGATAAGACATATTTCGGCTGTTCCCCTCAAGTGAGCCATAAACCCAAATTTTCGGATCTCAGCTGATGGACTATATGTTTAAATCCACAAGCATATCCTATGCAGATAATGGTTTATCCATTGCTGAATTTTACCATTTGTAAGTGTTGTCTGTCATAAAAATTATGTTGGGAATGTATTAATGTCCTACCGCTCAGTATCACAGTACGCTGGTATTTATTATTGCACAGGTCTTTAAAAAAATGGCTAAATAACTGTGACTGGAAGCAGAAAATCCGCTTTTAAAATTGCCTCAGATTTTATAATGCAATACAGTACATTATGCCATCTGCTATCAATATTAAACTATAATCACTGCATGTTTCAAAAATTTACACTTTATCAATGAAACGTTTTTAGTGTTTTGAGGTCTTCATTTGATCAAACCTATCATTCAATGCTTTAGTGGTGCCTGAATAGGACACATGAAGTTTTTTTAAACAAAAATATGCTTCCACAGCTAGTCAGTCTCAATATTAATCGCATCACAGAACAACCATCTTAATTCTATAGCATGTAACTAAAAAAGTTCAAAAAGTTAAAAACGAAATTTACACGGATGAAAGAGCAAAAGGTTTACTGTCATAGTTCGCAGGGAATTAATGTTTTAGTTTTTGCGTGCAAGCATTTTGCGTAACGCATTTCTAACAAGCTCGTTTTATTTCAAATAATTCGCGATAAATGTTACAGTATAAAACCCGTTCTTTCTCGTCTACAGCTTTGAAAATACATTGAAATCTTCATGTCGAAAACATTAAGTGGATATCATGTACCGTTTTCTTGCAGCGATCCCTTTTCTTCATCAGCCATCGATCTCCATTTGCCGCCATTTTTTTAACTCCGGCTCTCTCTCTCTGGGCGCTCGGCCCAGTTTCGCTCCGCATCACACATCGCCCAAGCGCTGTGGGCGGGTTGCACCGCCCATTCTTCTCAGCGCCCTGGTTTAGATTGATTGATATCGCCGGGGTTCAGTTCGGAACCGTGAAGAAATCAAAAAACGACAGCCGTTTACTACTTTTCTTGCTGTTCATGCCGTCGACCAGTCGATTTGAGTGTTAAGGTACTTTACAACATTGCTTTTGTAAGGATTACTTACTGGAGAATGTTTCAATATATTAGTTCTGAGATGTTTCTATTTGGCCAGTGTAGCGTGGGCAAGTCTAGAAAGTTTTCTTTCTGCAGCATATATATAGCGGTACATTTGATGAGCGAAAAACGAAGAAGACTTTGTTGTTTGTTTTATTCTTTCAGGGACAAATCAACAGGCTGAATTTTGGAAAGATTACAATTCAAGAAAAGATTAAAGACGGGTAAGATCAGCGATGCGAAATCGTTTAATAACTCATTGGAAATCATAAGTCATTGTGGTAAATCGGTGAACTTTGGGTCCGTTTACACCAGAAAGGTTTCGTCCCGGGATAAGTTCATCTCGGTGTCTGGTCATTTTCTTTTTGATGTTCTCCGATGATTTCATCCCTTTCCGGCCCTGAGCACGGGTATGAAACGCGACGAAAAATTCCATGTTAACAGTCTTCCCGGGCTGAAAGTTTAAACGGCCATTTTGTTATGATGAGCTCGAGATAGTCAACGCTCAGGGTGAGTTTAAAGCTTCTGGAAACTTATTTTTTACATTTAGGTACATTTTAAGGATTAATTCAATAGGGAAAAATTGTTTTGTGTCCTTTTATAATACGCTCGGCTGAGATCAACACTCGCTTCGTCTCGGGTCCCGGGACGACACTCCCTCGTGGACGAAACTCATCTCTGGGCCCTTAATCTCCATACTAGCGAGCCCATTTTAAAGGGCCGTTAACATGAAAGCCGAGATGAGTGTCGTTCTTGATGAAACAAATTTTCGTTTACATTCATGAGTGCTTTCATTGCGGTATCCTGAGGCGAAAGTCATCTCACCCAAGACGAAGAAACTGTTGATCTCAGCCATGCGTAAACGACACAAAACATTTTTTTCCCAATACGTTAGTCTTGTCATTGTATATAATGTAAGGAATAAGTACTACAGAAGTTCTAAAGAAGCTTTAACTCGCCGTGAGCGTTGACTATCATCCACTGGTGAAATCGAGCTCATCACAACAAAATGGCTTTCATCACAGTAATAAGCTGACTGTTTACATGGAATATTTCATCGTGTTTCATCCCGGGATGACTTCGTCCAGAGATCGGTGCTTAGGAGATACAGTAAAAAGGAAATAAACAGATATCGAGATGAACTCATCCCCGGAGCGAAAACTATCATGTCGAAATGGACCCTAAGTCTTTCATTGACAATCAAGATGAGATGTGACGTTTTGATTTTTAACATACACTACAGTAAGCTTATATTTATACTTTTGTCATTATCTATATTTTGAAATCCAGCTTCTTGGGCGTAATTTAAGAAACCATTGACACCGCTAGAATGAGCATCTTAAAGCTAGTGTCATTTTGACAATTGTGGTTTAAAGTTGCACGATGTAAACTTAAGTTGATGGTTCAGCTTGGTTGAATTTAGTATTAGCTGTTTTACAGACGTTCGTTGGCCTCACCAAGTTTCGATTTCCATCCCAAAAAGCTCATGCTTGCTTAATCCTTAAAAATAAAATCGGAATTCATTTTAGGCCGCAAAATAAGAGCATGCATATATATTTTAGACTGTCTTTGATTGATCTGAATAATTTATTGTGATCACTTATGCAAATTTCCGAAGTGTGGAGAAAGCAAGGGATTTTTCCCTTGACCTAACCTTATGGATACTATTGCATCATTTTCTTTGAAGCTGAATGAATGAATGTATATTTTTAGTTACATGAAATAATTTACAATTATTATTCTACAGTGTACATAGCATTTCAGATTGCAAAAAAAAATACGCTCCAAAAGACACGTTATCAGACACTTTTCAGGCCTACTCTGGGACCCAAAGTCGCCGTAACTTTGGGCGACTTAAGGCGACTTTAGGCGACTTTAGGCGATTTAAGCAAATTTTCTCCAAAATTTAGGGTGATTTTGGGCGATTTAAGGTGATTTAAGGCGATTTTGGGCGACTTTAGGCGACTTTGGGCGACTTTGGGCGATTATGGGTGACTTTGGGCAATTTTAGGTGACCTTCAGTGATTTAAGTAGAGATGCCAAGGTGAAACCAAGTACAGTTGTGGTATATATACCTATCTTTCTAAAATGGGAATCATTATGGTACACCATACTGCATTGTTTCAGAAAATATCCATTCTATCTCCATGGAAGGTTTTTGGTTTGAATGCTCCACACCCACCCCCCTGCCCTCTCCCCCCCCAACCCTTCTGCAAATTCCAGTTTAGTGGCTTTTAAGACCCTCCTCTGCCCCCTCCCCCTAGGAATTTCTAATAACCTCCCATGATGTGGGTATGGACCTGCACACTGAAGTCAATACATTAACAATAAACATGCAACAATGACCTAAACACCAGCTAGCAAGCGAGGTTGTTGCCACATTGGTCACAGGGCCAAAAGCTAAGGAATTAAGCAAAAACTATGAAATAGTGAGTGTCACAACAAGAAATTTAGGGGCGCAGAGTGATTCCTTGGGCATTTCAGGGTATAGGGCTCTGGTTAGGCAACAGCCTTGGCAAGCGAACTAATATTTTTCTGCCTCTACCATTAACCAAATTTAAATTCGGAATGCACAGTGGATGCATCAAATGGGAGTGAGATGCCACAAACTGTATTTAATAATACTTTATTTCCTCAAAATATCATATACGTCTCTCAAAAGCAACAATTGCTATTCCAATGAGCTTATTTTAAGAATGTTTTATAATTATACGATTGCCAATTTTCTTCAGATGCCATCATGGGTTGTCTTTATTTTGAGGAAATACATTATTGCCATAGTTACAAAGTTATTAACAACCTAAATTTACTTACAAAAATACATATGAAAAAAAGTCTGAAAGGATTGTTTTCCTTTCAGACTAAAATAAAAATAAAACAATACCAACCATTGTAAAGATAACTACCTTAGTGAATACAGTGTCAATGCATCACCAACAGTAACACAAGTTGCCCTATCTATCTTGTCTCGAAACTTTGGTAACAGGCATGCCTTCCTTGCAAAAGCCTTTGATCCTTTCCTGGCACCCAACCAATTTGCTCCTCTCCAGTCTTCAAAAGGCAAAACACTCCCACCCATTTTTTTGTTCCGTAAGCTTGTGGCTTTTGTGCTTCTCTTACAATAGTCTGAGCTGCTGGAAACTTGGATATGCCACCTTATCATAAATTGAAGCACATTCTTGCTTGAGGCTTACACACCGCTTGAGGCTTACACACCGGCTCATCCGAAGCACTTGCATTTGCAATGGGGAGCGTTTTACCCGTGATTGAGAATCATTTGGGTTGTTTGCGGTATGTTGGCTCTGAAAGCTGTCACAAATATTTCGGTACATCCCTAAAAGAAAGCCAGAGTACGTCCGCCATTTTCCTTTCGATCCATAATCCCTTTCGTAAACTTATTACCAGGTTTCGTCCAACTTTTCAAAATGTGCCACAGTCCGGCCCGGGTCGTTTCCGTTTGATCGCATCGAACAGTGCAAAAGTGCTGTCAGTAAACTTACCTGGAATTCTTTAGTTGATACGAGGTTACTTGCCGAAATACAATCTGATAGCCAGTCAGTGGTGACAGTGGATACCGTATCTGGCAGTGATATTATGAGACAAATATTTGATGTGCTTTTAGCTTAAATATTGCGTGACTTTAGCCAGACCAGCGTGTTTGTGATTAACTTTCAAGTCACATGATCAAAACAGTTTCTTGGACCCTTGGCAGCCATCTTGCTTCGAATAGCGAGTCTCGTTTTCTAGCTTTTCTGCCAACAGCGGAACAACTTCAAAGTAATAAGGCGTTTTACAAGAAGAGTCTTGTCTTGCAAGAACAACAGGGAATTTTGTACTTGCTTGGCTCTCTAACTTCAATTAATCTGTATCGATTTGGCTGGATGTGTGGTCTTTGACTTTAATAAGCTTACATCTGAGGATGCTATGAAATGTCTAGAAGTTGTTGGTAGACGAACTAGACGAGATGGTCACTTTGTCTTTACCTGTCTGTGATGGGTAAGCGTACGATTTACTCAATACATATAAAAGCACCTTTATAGCGTTACATTTTTGAGCTTGCAGTCATGTAACTTGCAGAATGTAAGTTTTAAGCTCACCAAAAACTTAGATTTATTTTAAAACTGGACTTACTGGCGTACATTTATTTCTGAGTGTAACACCATAAAGTAGTTGCTAAAAGACGTTTAGTGATTACATCTTTTATTCTTGTGATCTGTATACCTAATAATATTAAATACGTTTGTTTTGTGCAGAGGAATTTGATGCTATTACTTGTAACTGTTGGGGGTTAAGAGGGTGGTGAGTGGGTGGAATCAATGGGGGAAATTGTTTCGTAGAAAAGAGAATGGGGGGAGGGGGGAGATGGGTGGCAGGGGGCAACTTCCTGTATGCTTAATATAGATTTGCCACCTGTAGTACTTTTCATATTAGGGACATGCAGATCGGAGTATGAGATAGAGTGTGAGTAGTGCTTATGCTTTAGATTATCAAATGTAAAAACCAATCTTGTTTCTAGAGCCTCCTTCTCTACTGGGCGACACCAGAGAGAAGCAAGGGCTCTGGGAATATGACTGGTTTGAAATTCGAAAGTCAGTCATAGTCAATCTTGTACTTGTACTCTGATCTGAAAGTCCCTATTGTAATGGAAGGTTTGGAACAACACCATAAGGACACATCGGAGGATTTTTGTAACAAAGTAGGTCCAGAAATAGCAAAGTTTATCATATTGGGTTAATAAAATTATTAAGGTTGTTAGGAATTAAGCAACTTAAGGCGATTTAGGTCGACTTAAGGCGACTTAGGGCGACTTTGGGCGACTTTAGGCGACTTTGGGCGACTTTAGGCGACTTTAGGCGACTTTGGGCGACTTTAGGCGACTTTGGGTCCCAGAGTAGGCCTCTTTTCTTAGCGTGCACTATAAACACTTTCTGGCAAAAAAACAAAGATTCGGTCGAAGATGACTGTCTTATAAATAAACAATCAGTTCCGCGAAAAGTTTTATCGCAGCGAACATAACGATCATATGGAAACCATGCTTAAGAATTCAAACTTAGAATTCATAAATTTAAGCAGTTCAACCACGTGTAAACTGACAAACACGGTTATTTTTAGGCTTCGTCTAATATAAACACTCGACCAATAAAACTGAAATGAAATTAAAATAAAAATAAAGTTACGCCCGCTCCACTGCTGCTGCTTTGCTCTATAGAATCTTTATCCAATTAAGTTGTATATTTGGTGGCATTTGGCGATATAACATGGAAAGGAGGTAAGCAAAATTTTGTTATTGTGATGGACCAGTGTCCCTTTAACAAGAGGCTATGCATAGCCTACAGGAAAGGCGACTCATTGCTGACGTGGTCATTGTTTACATTTTGTTTCACGAGCATACGGAGGTACCGTGCAGCATACGAATAGGCCATTTCCGAGTTGCCTTTAGCCCCTCTATCAAAGCGAGGTTAGGTGCGAAACCTTTCATATGAAAATAAGTTTTCATTCGCATGCAAATAAGTTTTATTTGCATGTGAATGAAAACCCATTTTCAGATTAAAGGTTTCGCACTTAGCCTCGCTTTGATGGAGAGGCTAACGGCAACTCGGAAATGGCCTTATGCTTCAGAAGTTGAAAGAGCTTGTTAAGCTTTGTGACCTGTGAAATTTTTAGCTCTTTTTTCATGTACATGTAATGTTTCAGAAAATATCAGCTATCAAACAAAGGCTCATATGAAAAAACTCGTGAATATGAAAGGCTCTATAAAATAAAATATTTTTCACTGAAAAATTTCATGGCTTTACAATTGTAAAAAAAGAAAGTGGCAAAACCACTGGCGATAAGTTGTACTTACTGTACTATAATTTATTTTCAAGCATTTCTAGTTGTGAGTGGTACGACATTGGAAATTTCTTGGGAGCTAGGAGCTTGTGGAGGCTCATCTTAGAATCCTGCGATTTTTTACCAGCTTGAAGCTCACGGCCACGAAATTCAGTGACGCTGTTTGCGAAGTTTTAGTTCAGGGCATAACGCATCATTGAAACAAGTCTGTCAACACTTCACTCCAGGACATCGTTGCGTTAGCGTTTAAAATAAGTTATGATGTCAAGATAATTGCGCCACTAAATCAACATCGTGCAGTACACGGTTCGATACCTTGTAATAATTGAATGACTTCAAACGCAAAATTATTTATACATTTACCGTATTGTACATGTATCTTGTAAAATCCAATTGAACTCCGTAGTTCGGTTTTAATTTTCGACAGCTTGTAAATTATGTTCTTTTCTTATTTCACACACCTATAAAATATGGGCAATGCACTGGTCAGCAATGTTACGAATAAAAGTTTACATCCCAGTGCCGATTAATAAAAGTTTACATCAGGGAAAAAAATGTGCTGAGGATATTACATGGCCGCGCGAAGATACGAAATTTCTCTTCGAGTGTTGAAGTAATATATCAAACACGAGGAACAGTGTTTCATCAGATTTCCAAACACCGCGAAGTGGGTTTGAAAAACGAGGCGCAGCCGAGTTTTTTTTAACCCACTTCAAGGTGTTTGGAAATCTGATGAAACACTGTTTCGAGTGTTTGATAAAGCTTCTCAAACTGATCGTTAAATGCGGAGAAAACGAAGGAATAAAATCGCCAAAATCTATGCAAATTAAGACACGATTTCCAAACCTCCTTCACGGTAGTGATTTCCTTTGTGTTCTCGTCATGAATTATTAATGAGTTTGAGAAGTAATATTTCACAAGTGAGCGCAGCTAGCGGACGAGTGAATTATTTTTCAACACGAGAAGAGAATTTCGTATCTTCAAGCGGCCATGTAATGTTCTGTTCATTATATAAACACCAATGAAATCAAACCTTGTTTTTTCAGTTCTTTTTGCTTTGCTCTCAATCTCGTAAATTCGGGATCAATGAATAGCCTTTTCCTATATTCGCGCCTTGTGAGATAACGGTCAACGCTTGATAAGATTCCTCTGAGAGAAGACGGCTCATATTGTTCACCTTTCTTCGTTCTACCTGCAATAATGAACTCACTGAGGTATACATTCAGCTCCTCCGGTGGGATTTTCTCTAATTCTCTCTCTTCTTTCCGAACCTCGCGAAGCCGAAAGTTTAGAACAATGTTGAGGTCATACATGGTCTGGCAAAACTTTACAATACCCGTCCACTCTGAAAGCGTAAGGTAAAACAAGTGTCACCGCGGTCCGCGGACCGCAGTCGATGAAGACATTAATAAATTAAGAATGACGAAAACACTAAGATTTGCCAACGCGGTCCGCAGCTAGACGAATACATATATAAAAAAAATTATGTTATCAATGAATTGCGTTTTTGGAGTTTAGCGCTGATCTATAGTGATTAGGGTTAAGCATTGATACGAAATGATTAGCTTTCATTTAGTGTTATGGTAACACTACATATATACGCCATCAATGAATTGCTTTTCTGGAGTTAAGCGCTGATCTATAGTGATTAGGGTTAAGCACTGACTCGAACTAGTTAGCTTTTATTTAGTGTTATGGTAACACTACATATATGTTATATATGTTAGGAAGGCTTGCAATAAATCGTCCTCTTTGTGAATGTGTCGCCACATACATTCCGCCAAATCAGAGGAAAATAGTGTTTTCATACACCAAATGGAGGCAGCTTAACCTTTGTTTGACGCCATTGCCCTTCCATTTTATTCATATTATCACCATCACTGTTAACAAACTCAACTGAATGATTGACTGTTCGGTGCTCATAACCATGTTTAGACAAATTGGAATAAGCCTTCCAGCAATCAGATATATCATCATTCTTTAATATATTCACGATTATCGACGATAATTCTAAATGCAGATTTATTGATGTGTCCGAAGATGATGTTGACAAGCTTATTGCTCAACAAGAGAACGAAAATACGAAGAAAAAGACCATGGGAGCAATTTTACAATACCCGTCCAAGATTCGCGGCAACTCAGTCCGCGGTCCCGCAGTCAGGAAACTGCGGTGTAGTGCATGTATGTATGCATGTATGCATGTATGTATGTATGTATGTATGTATGTATGTATGTATGTATGTATGTATGTATGTATGTATGTATGTATGTGTATGTTTTTGGCGTCACCATGGTCCATGGTCCATGGTCCCTGGTCCGCGATCCCGCAGTCGGGAAACTGCGGTATAGTGTATGTATTTGTATGTATGTATGTATGTATGTGTATGTACTTGTATGTATTTGGCGTTACCGTGGTCCATGGTCCATCGTCGCTGATCTTGAATATACTTATGAGTGATGTAACACTTTATGCCTGTCACCGTGTTCCGTGGTCCGCGGTCCGCAGTCCGTGGTCCGCAGTCGATGAATATATTAAAGAATGATGTAAACACTTTACCGTGTCTATTTGCCGTCACCACGGTCCATGGTCCATGGTCAATAATCGAGAATATTTAGATTCCAGTTAGGTTCGTCCGCCATTCTGAACTTGTGTCGAGACTACTTTGACAAAGGCGCCGTTGCGAAAGGCGCGATTTATTATATAACCATAGCAACGGTGATCTTTTCACGTGTGAAGATATGATGTTATTCTCACGTGTGAAGATATGATGTTTATGCGCGAAAGCTCACCTGGTATTTCATTGGTGTTTATATAATAATTATATATTTGCCACCGTTTACGATGACCCGTTCATTACGCATCGCGTATTCATGAGTTAAAAACTGCAAATAGTTGGGTAGCAAAAGGGCCAATAAGCCATACATTCTCTCTAACATTTTGGGTTATTAAAACAGCATTGCACAAAGAGTATTAAGAGCGGCTTTCCCTAATTTTCGCCTACAACAATGCAAGACAAAAAAATCGAAAATTTTCAAACTTTGTCATAACGAAGGTCTTACTAAACCTTTGTTTCGTTTGTTTACTTAAATATTTTAATATTTTTCCGTTACGGCGACTTTTTCACTCAGATGACCCAGGAGCGAGGAAAATCGACTCGGAAGTGTCACTTGTTTAAACCTCTCATCTTCAAAATATGACGCTTACAAATAAAAATGAAAGCCATATACTAAAAGGAGAGTATTTCTTCTGCACGAAAGCGTTGTCAAATATCAATTTTATGAAAACCAGAATTTTTGACAGATTTTCAAAAATTAACCGTTCCGAGTGGAATTTTCCCATGCGAAAATAAGGCCAAATTCGAAAGCAAAAAACACGTCCTGGTACATGACTTAGCCGGAAAAGATTACATTCATTGGAATAAGCAATGTTTCTTCTACGATTTTATGAAATAAAATTTTTGGGTAAATTAAATGGAAACATTTAAGAGCGCTTAAAACATGACCTTTTGACCTTCACTAACGGCAAAGTTACACCCGCTAATTCTGATTTTCTTCGGCTATGATGCAAACTTTGGGCCTCATGGTAAGCATCAACCTTAAGTAAAGTCATCAAATTAGAAATAAGCGGTGTTTTCTTGCAAGTAAGTACGTATTTTAGCGAGGAAAAATTTGTATAAATTGAATTTATTTCTCTGACAGTTGAAATATTTTCATTTACATTCATTTTGTAAAATGGTGGCAACAGAAAACAAGATAGATTACTCGCCCAACGATCAGTATCTATAAAGTGTATCATACCTCGAGAGCCCCTTCCTGTCCAGGAAATTACGAGAAGACCGCTAAAAATCAACCGTCGAACCCGTCGAACTTTGTGTCGCACCTTCGGTGATCTTTCAAAATACCATAACTGTCACGCAACGTACGGAGGTCTTGCCTTACCAGCGTCTCGTGTTGGTGGTGCGAGGCAAAGTTCGACGGTTTCTACTGGCTCACCGTTCCCCCTCGAAAATAAAATATATTTATATCGACGCAAGTGCCCTCTTAAGGTATAAAGGCCAACTCTTAAGCATGAAAGTAAAGGTAAAGTCGCACACGGGCCACGACGGCCCACACGGCCGGAGCTTAACCCGGTTTCTGTAGCATGAAGCAACTAGGAATATTGCTACTCCCTCCCTGGATGGGATGCTAGTCCATCGCAGGGTTACCTCCATCATTTTGTCGCCGGTACCCATTTATACACCTGGGTGGAGAGAGACAGTGTGGAGTAAAGTTTCTTGTCTAAGGAAACAACACGACGGCAAAGACCAGGCTCGAACCACCGACCTTCAGTGGGCGGCACGGTGGTCTAGTGGTTAGCGCGTCGGACTTTCTTAAGCATGAGCTTTGCTTTAATTCTCAGTAGTTTGCCGAGGAACGAAAGTTTGTTTCAGGTTTAGTGAAATCAATTTGTTGCTAAAATTCTCAAAAAAAAAAATAAAATAAAATAAAAAAATAATAAAAAACAAAACAAATAGAAAAGAGAAAATGAGGAAGGAGAAGATATGGTAGATGTAAAAAAAAAAATTAAAAAAATAAAAAAGTGTAAAAAAAGGGGGAATTTAAAAAGCAATAGAATTCAAATGGGATAAAAGAAAAAAGGAAAATAAATTCAAAAAATAGTTGAACAATTAGTTAACCTAGATGTATTTTTTTTTGCATACATGTATGAAATATTATACAATGTAATGTGAACATTTTGTATAAAAAGTAAAATACCTGCTTTCAGTGTACGGTCGCTGGATAACAGTAAACACAACCAGATAAACGAGCGGATCCGTATGGATAGTTCGCAGTTATTTCTCAGAAAATTGCTATTTTGTCCACGCGACTTTTGCTGTTGAGTTGAAAAATCGGGAGCAAACTGCAGTGAATTATTCGTTTGAAGAAAGGAGAAAAATACCTTTCTCTGTTTTGAACGTTAACATTCTTCTTTTGAGAGTTCTATTTTTTGATCGCATGTCGAAATGTGTTATCCTCCTGTCACCTGTGCGACTGTGATGCATCTAAGGGCCTGTTTACAAGGAGGGAGGGTGACCCGGGTACCAGGGTCACCCTCCCAGCCGGCCTAAAACATAGCCCGCCTTTATATGGGCAGGCTCTCATATGGGAGTAGCTAATGGTCGTGGATCGTGGGGAAAATATCGTGGGTCGTGGGTAAAAAGTCTCGGGTCATGGGTAAAAAGTCGTGGGTAAAACATCGTGGGTGGTGGGTAAAAAGTCGTGGGTCGTGGATTAAAAGTCGTGGGTAAAAAGTCATGGGTCGTGGGTGTAAGAAAGAAAAAAATATAAGAAAATTAAATGAAGGAATGAATAAAAGCAATTTCAAACATTAAAATTTGAGAATTTTAATTGTACACTGTAATATTGTACACTATATTCCATTTTTTTTTATTCGAGTAAATGCTGGATTTTCTATCTTTCTTATTATTATGTTTTGTTTTTCATAGTTAAACGACGACCCCTTTGGCAAGTTGCCTCCGAAATATTTCTTATTCAGTACTTAATGATAAATTATTCTCTCTTCGTCATGTCATCAAGAATAATGACATGTCGAAATTTAGAGCAAAGTGAACCATACTGTAATTAAGTTACAGGAATTATAGCTGCTTGTGTGTGCAACACATTTACATGTATCTGCCTGTTTTGCTGTATTTTTCTTTATTTTTTCTTTATTTTTTTTGCTGTAAACCTTTTGCATTACCATTGGCATGCAACTACACTATACATGTAACTAAATAAATAAATGAAAATATTGTATTCCATGATGAGAGACGATCCGAATGCCAATTGAGTGTGATATTTTTAACTTTCTTAGATAGGATAGCCAAAAAAAAAAACAGGAAAGAAAAGAGCCAACGCAGTGGCCTTTAATTCTTGGTATTAGAATTTGAGACATGATTTTTGATTTTCACAGATTTTTTGCACCTACAGTGCAGCTCAGAGATAAGCGAACCAAAATGTTCGCGCATAACGCGTTGGATAAATGCGCGCACATGCGTTGGATTACGTCGCACGAAATGCGCGCATTCAGCAAGCTCATTAGTATGCATGAGCTAGATCATTGATTTCCTGTTGTTGGTATTTCATTGTTATTTTGAATGGCCTGACGACAGGTAGCTTTGAGATGAATTTACTAAAAGATTACGTTGCTCTTGATTCTTTATCGGTCCTTTCACGGACGAAAACTGTTTTGTGACGGTACCGGCGCTAGTAAATAAATAATATGGGCCTAATTATTTCCCAGAAACCGCTATATATTTTCATCGCACTCGACTCCTTGAACCGAGATATAAATACCTGTAAACTTATTTACGGTCTAATTCGCTTCGCTCAAACGAACGTAAATTATTTTCCGCTTAAATGTAACACATACAAAACAAACAACACTATATATGATGGTTGGATGCTCAGGCATTCCAAAACCGACGTGATTTTATTACGCACTAACAAGCAGTACATTGAACGATCAATAGTTTAAGAAAATAACAGTCTGATTAAATGCCTAAATGACCGATAACCTCTAATCTACTGGAAATATCCTCGTGGATATACATGTCCTTAGCGGTATGTGTTTTCCACCGGCAGTGAATCTTGAGGAGTCTTTCCGATATACTGTTAAAGCCATCGCGCCCCCGGCTCTAAGGCTATGAAGACCGTATAAACTAGAATACATAACGCCAATAATGATAAATAGTTTAGCTAAATAATGCACAAGGTGAAACGAAATACGATTCAAAGAATTACAAATGATCTTAAACGTAATGTCAAAATTACAAAATTCGATTTATAAGATAGATACACATACATTAAGATAATAAGGAAAGTGAAAAGCGAGTGAAATACAAAACAATGATACACTGCCCGGTACGAAAACCCGGAATAAAACCCATTGGGAGAAAAAACCCGGGAACGTACTCCTCGATCGAATGCAGCGTATTGAGCTCCGAGGATTAGAGCTTTAGACTAACTTTGGTAACAAGATTGGTCACGGACGACGGCAGTCCAAAAAACGCTTATACATCTATATTATAGAACTATTCATAGCGTTTTGTCAAATCTAATTACATAACCTTTATTGTTAGAATAATTAAGAACAAAAGGTTATCACAAATGTGAAAAGAATGCTACGAATCGTCCTGAAACACCTTTTCGACTCTTCGTTGTTACGTTGAAAAGCATTATTCATAACTACCCTCCATGCAGGATAAGAATTGAAACCTTATGAAAGTAAGCAATTACAATCGAAACCGAGAAAGGAGGTGACGGTTGAATACTGGACAAATTACACCATCTTAAAAACTTGATGATTTCTTTTTGTAAATCTTTTAACTGTAGAATCCGCCTTAGACTTCATTAACAAGGTCAGGAGATCCTTGGTGTTCTGTTTCACGTGGTCGGGGATGTTGTCCCAATATCCTTGAGTGGCAAACATCTAATGAAAAACAAAACAAGACAAAAGAGAACAGAAAACATGAAAAGAAAACACCGAAAAGTAAACTACAAGATTGATAGCAATACCAGTCTCCAAAATCAGGCCAGCGCCTCCTTTCCATCGTATGGACAAGCGTCTTACTAACTCCACATAAATAACCTTAGAATATAAGCTGGAGACGATAAACTGCTCTCCCAATCCTAAGCCAGCGCCCTCTTACTGATGTATGAGCGGACAAGCGTCCTATACGTACTAGACAAGTCTCAAATAAATCATTGCTGATCATCATAAAGTAAAAGAGACCCAGTGGTCAAGTAATCAAAACTTCATACGGACAGCTAACATTTGTCCAAAGAATCTCTTAGAGCCTAACAACGAATTGGTGTTCCGTCCACGTTTCAGAACAGTCCTTCCGCCAAACCCCTTATAATCCATGACAAAACTAAAAATTTTTTGCAATGATGGGCCAAAAATACGACGAAGGCCAGAATGGTACAACTAATGTCGCGACGGCCTTGGATGTATACAAATAGTGAATTGCTCTATGGATTTGATTTACCGGGGGAACAACAAGACAATTTTCCCCCCTGTCAAATTCTGAACGAAGAAATTCACTCCGCTACAACCTGGGTTCCAAACTTTTGACTTTCGTATTATAGAAACTGGCGAAACAGTCCACTGTATGTGGCCCCCAAATATAATCCAGGAATTCGAAAAAGGAAATTGTAATTTGCCAATCGTCTACATCAATAATACGACTAATAAAATCCGCCCTATCAAGCTTAGTTCGGGGAATCCATTGCATTTCTAGTTCGACTCCATTATAAACGCAAAACTGAAAAATCTTAAGAGCTACAACATGTAAATCTCCTCATGCTTCCAACTAGGATAGTTCTACAAGCATATTGACTGTCAGAAAACCATTTAATGTAAGAGCCTTTAAGAATAGGCAAAAATGACTCAAGAGCAAATACAATAGCTGTAAACTCCCTCCAAGTGGAACTCATACCACACTCGTGCACATCCCATTGCTTATGACATATCTGTAGCCCGTTAACATTTAAATGCGCACCACAAACTGCGGCACTAGCGTCAGAATAAACAACATATTGACGGTCTGAACGGAGAATCTATAATACTTTTCAAATTCAGTCTATCTAAATTGGTTCCCAAAACTCAATTTCTCTAACACAATACTGATCCAAAGTAAACTTCGAATCCCAATCCTGCACTGCTGCAACAGATATTGAGCAATATCTGGTCATAATTCTGGAGATGTTCCCAAACACTGCCCCGGCGGAAATTATCTTGCCCACGAGGAGTTATCAAGAAAACGGAATAAACCGTGGGAAATTGCCAATCATCAATATCAATAATTTTAGTAATAAAATCCGCTTTTTCCGGTTCGCTCCTTGGAATCCACTGAATTTCTAGGTGTATGTTGTTAGCAGTGCACAGGTCGAAGACATTTAAAGCAATAATATGTAAATCATGCCGGCTCATGCTTCCCACTTGAACCATACTGCAATTTATTTGGCTGCCTAAAAAACACTGAACGTAGGAACCTTGAAAGATCGGAAGGAGAGATACTAAAGCAAAATAAACTCTATTGCCGAAAATTCTCTCCAAGTAGAACTTTTCTTACAGTCTTCTTCGTTCCACTGTTTGTGACATATTTGGCTACTGTTGAAATTTATGTGTGCGCCGCAACCATTGGCGCTAGCGTCCAAATAAATAACATAACTGGAAATAATGGGTGCAAAATCAATATTCTTCGTGTTTGGTCGATGTAAATTACTTTTCCAAAAATTGAATCTCTCTAATACAGTAATTATTTAAGGGAAATTTGGTGTCCCAATCGGCCGCAGCTGCAACTGAAATCGCACAATGTCTAATCATAATTCTAGAAACATGACCTAAAACGGCACCGGCGGAGATGATTTTTCCGGTGAAGGACGACAACTCTCTGGCGGAAACAACAACGTAAGGGGTTGATGAAAGTTCCACAAGGCGATGAGATTGTAGTAACTCCGAAATTGCATCCTCAACAAAGGCTGGATGTGTTAATGAAGACCTATTATTCCTGAGAGAGATTCCCGGAGGATAATGCTCGAAACGAATCTTGTAACGGTCTCTTATAATAGACAGAATGGGATTCGGGGCACCGATGTGGTGCCAAGATTGAATGTTATTTCTAAGACTCCCTTACATTCAGTACATTTACATTTACATTCATTAAGTCGGCAAAATCCATGGGATATCACGCCAACTATAAATAAAATATGAGAAAAATCAAGATAAATAAAAATAACTAAAAATCTGATATATCTAAAAATCTAAATAGTCAAATTAAGGTAGGCGAGTTTTAAAAGCCTCAATAGATTTACTTAAAACGGTTTCGGCAGAGAGATTGTTCCAATCGACGATTGTTCTTGGAACTTTAAAATGTTCTTATTTGCCCTGGGAACACAAAAACGCGAACGCGAACCTTAAACGCGAAGAGAAGCCGATGGACGACTCAAATTCAAAAAGTACCTATAAGATGCCTATGAGAATAAGGCAATCGCTTAAATCATCACTTAGCTGTTGAACTATCGGTACGTTCCTCGGAGAATCCGCTAGTTGGCACCGCTGGAATAAGGGAAGCCGATGCGGTTTGCTGACTGTTAAACTGTTAAAGTTGGAACGGTTAGCACCAAAGTCTGCACGGCCTACAAAAAACGAAATAAAAATTAGTCTGGAACAAAAACTAACGGGCGGGTGGGCGGGCGGTAAACACGCCGGAAGGAGGAATGCGAGAGAGAGAAAGAACGCGTTCTACACAGACGCCTTTATAGTGTAGAGGAACCAATCAGAAGGTGACAGAAAACCTGTAAAGAATGGACACATACCATCGGAAAATACATTTACGGTCTAATTCGCTTCGCTCAAACGAACGTAAATTATTTTCCGCTTAAATGTAACACATACAAAACAAACAACACTATATATGATGGTTGGATGCTCAGGCATTCCAACCGAGAAATCACAAAGTAAAGGGCGATAAAAGAAAATATTACCGCGAAAAAGTTGAATATCATTGTCAGACTTAAAACGTCTCGGCGAACCCAACTTTGACCTTTCGGGATCTTTCCTCTTCTTTTCCGCTGCATTTGTCGCTTTCTTGAAGCGTTTCTCGTCTTCGGGGTTTGAAGCGAGATCGTCAGACTCGTACTCTTGAACAACCAACCGACCGTCCTTGCTACGATCCGCAATCTTTATTAAATTTTCCCTCTTGCGAATGATCTGGTCAGCTCCTGCACCAAAGTAATTACCTGACTCGGATCTTCAGCGCTGGCCTCAATTCCGGAGAGCAAGCTCTGTACCTTGACATTAAACCAAAATTGCTGTCTGTTACCTTTAAATTTGAATTCCAAGACGGACTTCTGTATTCTCGACTGACCTATTAGCTACCCTTGTGCTTCGAGTTTAGTATTAAGATAACCTTTAAACAGGGAAAATACTTCGTCAACCAACTCTGAACTTTGAGGCTTAGGGTTCGCTGGAGGATCTCTAGGTTTCGATTCGTCTACAACCGACTCCGCGTCGGATATTTCTCAGCGATAAAATGAACGGTAAACACGCCGGAAGGAGGAATGCGAGAGAGAGAAAGAACGCGTTCTACACAGACGCCTTTATAGTGTAGAGGAACCAATCAGAAGGTGACAGAAAACCTGTAAAGAATGGACACATACCATCGGAAAATACATTTTCTTACCTGATGCTCACTCGGGTCCGGTTTTATGAAAAGCAGCTGAAAATCGAGCCCAAACGCTTAACGCTTTTTTCTGCCGTGATGATACATAAAACAGGTAAAACAATCAAAACTTGTGAACTTTCGTTTGCAAAGAAATAACTCAATAGTAATCGGCGCATCATAGAATTTGATTTATAAATTTGCCTTTAAAGACACAGTATTTTACCGTTTAAATCACTTCTTTGTGCTTAATAGATCCAGAAAAATAACTTTTTCATGTTTGTTGTGACGGGACAAATTAAGCTTAACCCCACTTAACCCCGCGCTACTCGCGGCTCGCCGCTCGCTCATCACGCTATTTTGTTGCGTTCGTCCCTACTGACTTTAGCGGAAAAAGAGAGACTGCTCGCAGTCTACCGCTTGTTTAGACTGGCAGTGGAGCGATTGTGATTTTTCGAACAAAACATATTCGGTTATTGCGAAGCGAGCAAGATTCATAAAGTTTATATGATGGCGCTTGTCTACATTGGCGGTATTAAATTGCGAAGCCTGCAGTATCATTCGCTAAACTAAAAGGTTTGAGCAATAGCATCCTATTCACAGATCTACATTGTAGCTTGAAATCTCGATGACTCAAGGGGATACACAATATGCGAGCCAGCGAGTCATGCGAGCCATGGCCGCGAGTCATGCGAGGCACGCAAAAACACAAATACTCGTTCCCAGTCCTGTTGTTCCCCTTCTTCACTGTTCACGGTTCGTACGAGAAAGCGTGCTTTCAGTACATTGTATATCGAAGAATTTTTTGATCTCCTTGCTTTAATCCGCGTTTATCCTTCAACATCGTTCAACCGGCGTTTATCGCATCCATTCATTCCAGGGTTCTCCAGAGAAATTGGAGTAGCTGGCTATAAATAATTGAAAGTAGGCAGCACAATGGCACTCGAGTGCCCGAAGGGCACGAGTATCTAGGGGGGTTCTGGGGCATGCTCCCCCGGAAAATTTTTCAAAATGAAGACACTGGAGACACATTCTGGTGCATTTTGGGGCCATTTTGGGTCCGGTGCATTTATTTTCTTGTGGCTCAGATCACCTAATTAATATTAAAATTGACCGTGTACTAATACAATTCTACAACATTTATACTACACTTCAAAGATGATGCCGGGAAAATGGGCAAGCGGTCTCGTTTTCCGTGATGGTACAGAAGTGAAATGATTTACAGATCTTTAAAGTGCCGAGCTTGAAGAACGCATTGCAGTGATTCCTCAAAATGATGTTTTGGTTGTTGTGTTTCATATCAATATCTTTAATAAGTATCACTCAAATATGAATCTTTAAAATTTCCGTGTACGGCTCTCAAAGCGGCTTGCTCAAAGTACAAACGATTTATAACTGAATACACCAATATCACGCTAGCATGGCATGAAAGAAAGAGTCCAGTATCAAAATCAGCACATCAATATTAGTAAAACTGTAAAGTTTCGTAAAGATTGCTCGTATACTGACGGAGATATGAGCTTTTGAAACTAAGTACTCTGGCCTAATTTTTACAAAGAAATGTATGGGAAAAACACGAAAACGAGGCTGGACGGGCAATCTATGCCCGTCCACCATTCATTTCTTTGTAAAAATGCTCAGTTTCAAAATTTCATATCTTCGTCAGTTTTCTAGCAATCTTTACAAAACTTTGTAGTTTTACTAATATCGATATGCTGAATTTGATGCCGGGCTCTTTTCCCCAATAAACCAAATATCACGAGTAAATTCGCTGCAGTTATAACTAAAACTTCAACTTACAAACAAAACAAAAACAACGCATTCTGTTCCTTCTTTAGGTCTTTTATTCCAGGCAATAAACAACGATTGTTGCTTTGTTCACTTCATTTCAGCCTGAGATTTTTTTCCGCTGCGATGTGAATACACGTGTGAAAACTTTTTCTGTGCCGTCACGGCTCTGTGCCAACATGTGGTTGCAAAAATTCCGTTACTTACTCGACCTCTACAGTTCAATTTTTTTTTACCGGGCTATTTCCATTGATAATTAAGACAATTATTTTTTTATTTAAGGTGTATTATTAGCTGAAATTTTAGAAAATCATATAAGCTCGCAATATTGTCAAGATGTATAAGATAAAGTAAAGGAAGCCGAGATAATATAATGTCATAAGATCTGAAAATAAAAGGCAGGGGATCTATGAGTGCTACTTAATTAATTAACTCAGGTGAAGCGCAACGCATTTCTGCGTGACGATCATGTTTTGCGGAGTAATGTTAGGGGCTGTGTTCCACGTTATTTTTATCATTCCCACGAATTTCAGTGGGACGTTTATTTGAAAGCAGGTTTTTATTCGCATTTGACGTGCACTGGACACTCTCGACATTTTGAATTGTAGGGAAAAGAAAGAAATCAACACGATTTGCATAATTCTCAACACGCAGAAATGCGTTACACATCATCTGAATTAATAGGACATTTGCACGATGACGTCATTTGACTACTACTACCAGAATCCTTCAGTTTTTTGTTTTGTAGTGCAAATTAGGGCTATTGTTATTTAAACCGCACTGGGATTAAAAAAATTAAATAACAAAGGAAAAACGAAATGAATTCTGGTAGTAGTAGTCAAATGACGTCATCGTGCAAATGGCCTATTAAAGCGTCTTTGCGACGTGCTCCTTCAACCGTGCAATCAAAGCACAAAGTCTCAATCGCGTTTTGGGTGAACTTTATTATTTTATTTGACCATGTTGCAATGTTTCAATCAAGATGAAACTTCGAGACAATGTTGTTCATATTATAAAGAAACGACTATAAAAGTTAAAAAAAAATCTATCTCGCGTTTTTTGAAATATGTAGAAATGTGCTAAAACTGCAATATCAAGGACTCAGTCAAAAAACTACGGTTTCCTCTAGAAAATCGAATCTCCAAAACTAAAACGAGAAACGCTTTCAAACTTTCATAATTTCATCTCATACACTAAACACACATTTTAGCGTAAATTTGAGATTGAGAAATTAAACTTTTTGCTGCGGAGCGAGCGCAGCGAGCGAGCAGCAACATAATCAGGATTTAAGAGAGATATATTAGGTGGGACGAATTCTCGAATTCATCACTTTTTACCAGAATGCATTGCATTTAACCACACTTATTACCAGAGTTCTCTGCGGCATTTTTGGCATGTGCTAAACAAATTTCCTTGGGTTTTCGATGCGATAATTTAACGCGTTGGCGTTTTGTGAGACTAAACTAATAGATATTTGAATAAAACTTTCAACTAAGAGAATTCGTTGACCTTTTTCCTGGGTAAAGGCAAAGTGCGATTAAACTTGTTCGAATGTTTTCTTCGTGAAGCCAATAATCACGGTAAAGGCAAGCTAGTAAATACAATTCGCAGACGGTTGCGCTTCGCCGGCGCTGCAATTAGGATAAAGAAATCGCCAAGCCTCCCGGAAGCAGAAAATCACTGAATTCTGATAAGCGTTTAACTCTTATTCAAGTGAAAGACATTTTCATTCAAGGAAATATGAGTTTCATTAAAACGTTTTGACCTATTTGCGAGAACACTTTGAAGAAACTGTCAGAAGCCTGGAAAAAACTAATACATGGCAAAATCAAAGCAGTAATTTAAAGAACTAGCTTTATAGAAAAATTTCATGGTTATGTTTTCCAATAATAATACTTCCCAAAAAACAACAACAACGGTATATCGAATTCATCTTGGGCCCTATGAACTCAGTGTCGGTGAAAATAACAATTCAAATGTTCACACTGAATATCATTTGATAAATTGGACCTACTACGATTATAATTTACCTTCCAACTTCGACATATGTGAACTTTTTTTGCCTGGGGGTGGGAGGGTGGTCTTAGTTTTAAAAACACCGCACAATTTGTGACTATTTTCGGAGTCTCACGCAAGCAGATGGATCACTGCCTAGCTAATGTCAACATCAACAGAATGAGCCGCAGCATTACTATCTTTTAGATACCCTAGTATAAGCTTAATTGAGGAACTTGTAGATGTGCTCATACACATGCAAAATCACAAGTTCGAAATGTTTTTCTGATTTACTCAAAATCGGCTTGACAAAAGTTTCTAATTTTTAGATATTTTGTTTGCCATATGTCATAGTTTATCGTAATAGTTTTGATTTTTCTAGATGCCATCGCAATCGCTCGGAATTTAGACTCAAGTGATTTCAATGTTTCTCGTTTATCTCCGCAATTTTAAATCCGATTTACAAAATTGTTACACTTTTATAAACTTCAAACTTTGTACAATACTTTGTGTAAGTTTCATAATAATTCAATAAAGGAAAGTAAGTTGAACGGCCGCTCAAAAATGGTCGGTGCGACTACGCGGAAACTGGAGGGAAACACCTTAAGCATTGGGCATAACCCCGGCCAACAAAGAGATCCTTCTGCAATAAAGACCCTGCGGACAATTTACTATGTACATTCCATTTTCATGAAATCGGTTGCCGTGAAATATTTCACGGGAGAATTTACTATGTTCACCGCTACGCGCGAATTAGCCAATCGTCCTCAGGGTCTTTATTGCAGAAGGATAGCCATGCTTAAAAGCGTGCGTCAGTTTATGATTGGTGAACAAAATTCGATTTTCAGGAAATCGGTGGGCGTAATGCACATAGCCGGATTCTTTTAGCAGGCGTTCCTTCTCTTCTCGTTTATTCCCCACCCCCCCCCCCCCCCCCCCCGTTTACGCCCGCCATAAGGGCTATGCTGGCGCTGAGGTCTATAGACCGGCCATCTTCCACGATGTCTTCACGAAATGGCCCAGTTTGTATTTTTTATAATGCTTCATAATTGCTTTATAAAATGTTCAAGGAAATGCGCGCGCGCGTGGTTAAACCGAGTTTATTATGTAAAGGTAATCATACGGTTTCGAGTTCAATTTATAATGGTAATTGAACTGAGTGGAGTGCAATTTGGTCTGAAATTAACGCGTGATTTCGCGCGAGTTCGATTTGAAATCACAAGTAGGATTACAGACCAGAATTGCACGACACGAAGTTCAATTACCACTTTATTACATCCATTTTGAAATCGCACAATTTAAGCTCCCAAATACAGGATGTTAATGAGTACCAATATTTTATTGATCCAGTAGCCGGTTTGTAGAAATATTGAACCGGAAACGCTTTTTTCAGCTCATTTTTTATGCAAAACAGAAAAACTTAGACGTCATGTGTCAAGATGCGATTTAGAGCAAAAAATAGTGCGATTTTAGAGCAAAGATGCGATTTAGAGCAACAAATAGTGCGATTTGGGAATAAATCGCACTGCTGAGAGTCAATCAGATTGCAAGGATCACCAGTGATTTCAAAATTGATGTAATAAAGGATTGAATTGCACGAGTGAGTTTTTTAAAAAGCTAAAATTCCATGAGCCGCTTCGGCGATTGCAATAGGCCATTTTCGAGTTGCTATTAGCCTCGCTATGAAAGCTAATAGGATAGGCAATTTCACTTGTATACTCACCAGCCAACAACTCCACCTTGCACTTTTAAATTTTCTCATCATCCCACCTAAAGTAAAGGGCTTCTACAGAAGAGGCCATTTCGGGAGTAATGGACTCCACCTGTTCGCGTCAATCTTTATCCAGGTAAAGGTTTCTCAAGTCTTGGTCATCCCTGAAGCGCCGATTAGCATAAAAAGAGCATCGCTCAAAACTTTCATCCAAGCCTAACATCTGGTATCAAATTCAGATTCATTGGGCTAAAGTAAGATTACAGTGTATGTATAAGCGCATTCAAAAAGGGAAGGGAAGTGTGACCCAAAAAAAAAACTACTTAGAGCCACCTTAACTCTGACTTAGGTTGCCCGGCAAAATGACATGAACGGACGACTAAAATTATACTTAACTCATGTTAATTGGTACTGATCATTTGCATCATTCTTCAAATAATTATACTTTTCTTCAATGACATTTTCCAGAGCGTTACAAGATCGTTCATTGAAATAAAAGTATATAGAAAATGGACGACCTGTCGGACAGCGATTCAGGTACCGTAAGTTAAAAAGTAGATGTTAAATTATAGTAAACAGTAGTAACTATAATAGTAACTATCTAATACTTATGAAATGTCTTTATATAGTGGACTTTATTAGTAATTCAAAAACTCATTAATAATTCATGAGCATATCAGCCAATCATACGACGTAAATCGATCACGTGTATGAGCCTTTATACCTGGTAATCTACGGTCATTATGAAAAGCCTGGTGGCGGCTTTGATTTCAGTCACAGGGGAGTTCGGGGCTGAATGGGCAAACAATGCAATTATCGCTGAATTTTTAATGAGAATGATTTTAAAATGACCGTGATATTTATATTAAGATCACACGTAATCTTTATATAAAGATTACTGATATGGGTAGTAATTGTTCAGGATTCTTAGTGCAACAAATGGTGACTTTAATATTTTTTGTGTAGTACTGTTTTACGAAATCTGGTCTTTCGCCGTTCTATTTGGAATCTTCTCAACAAAATAAACAACCAACAATTTAACAAGTGAGCCGTTATTTGAATGACACCAGCGCCCTCGTGTAAATTGCCAGATAAGCGACTGGTTCGCAGATGCAAGCTGCTTATTTCTACTCGTTCTCTACCTCTGAAAAAAAAATTGTCAGCCGTTTGATCTACCTGATAACTTTAGTATAGCATTTTTCAGTAGATGTTTTCCCTCAGAACTATAAAATCCCAAAACTTTCGACAGGAGCCGGGAAGCAATGGTCACTTCGTCGAAGACGTGGCACATGTGTTGTATGCTAATCAATCTAGTCTACTTGTTTTTCTCGTATGCTAATTTCCTCTTTGCACAAAAGCGCAATTGTTTTAATTCCGAAGGGACACGCTTTTGAAAGAATGTTTTTGAAGCCGTTCAAAAAACTCGCAGCACGTGTATTATCAGGTGTAAAAACTCTCGGCTTCGCCTCGAGTTTTTAAACCTGATAATACACTACTGCTCGTTTTTTAAACTATACATAATAAATTAAATGCAATCTTTTGTGCTTTTCGGAGGATAGGGAAAAAAGTCCCTTTGTTAAATTCTTCTCACTATAGTACTATTTGTTATATTCAGAACGGCACCTTCATCAGCACACACCCTAATCCTAACCCTAACGCGGCCATCACCCCTCGCCCCCGCCCCGTCCCCTTCATCGCTTAGTGCAATATTAGTTTTGATATAATAATTCAATAAGTTTTGATATATAATATATTTATTTATAAACGCGTGGTATAGAAGCGCCCATACTTAAGCCTATCCCTAGTCTCAATCTACATATTCACACTTGGTCCCCTTTCCAGAGGTCATTAAATGCGTTAATTAAATGTAATCTTTTGTTCTTTTCAGATTTTTTGAGAGAACTCCTAGGTAATGTATATTTCATATTTGACGTTTTGAAGTATCTGTATAGTTATTTAGCAAGTTATTCCGGAAGATTAGTCATATTTTGCTAAACCTATTGTGACGATAATATGATATGGTCTACAAGAAGTCTCTTTGTTAAATTCGTGTCACTATAGTACTATTTGTTATATTCAGAACGGCACCTTCATAAGCAAACACCTTACCCCCCACCCCCCCCCCCCGTCCCCTTCTCCTCTCCCCTTCTGTATTGTTCCTAGTCTTCTGTTTTGAAAAAGTATTTTTGCAATTGTAAAATAAAACCCCGCGTGTAAGAACCTAGATTTTTCCAAGTTAGCCTAAACAGGTTCTTATGTAAATGATGCTTACCATGCAGGAAATTAGGCTAAACCGGTTCTTCAATAGGTTCTTATTTTCTTGAGAAAAAAGTGACTGAATACTTTATTTTGAGAGTTCTGTGTTACTAACTGTCTAATACTTTAGAAATGTCTTTATATAGTGGACTTTATTAGTAAATAACCAAGGTATTGGCAACTGTCCCTCTAACCTTCGCGGGAAGGCAGGAAGCGCCCATACTTACGCCTATCCCTAGTCTCACTCTACATATTCACACTTTCTCCCATTTTCAGAGGACATAAAATGCGTTAATTAAATGTAATCTTTTGTTCTTTTCAGAGTATTTTAGACAACACCCAGGTAATGTATATTTCATATTTGACGTTTTGAAGTATCTGTGTACTGTAGTTATTTAGTAAGTTATTCCGGAAGATTAGTCAGTAGTTATGTAAGGCACTGTAGCTCACTTTACATCACCCATAAAAGTATCGAATTTTGCCCGTTACATTTCCTCGTTAAATTTTTCAAGATTTTTTCAAAAAATCCTCGTTAAATTTCCAAAATTGTCGTTAATTTAGTGTATTTTGGAAATTTTCCTCGGTAAAAACCCAGTGGGTAACCATCTTACCCGTACTTCAGCATTTCTGAGAAAATTCTGGCTCACTTTCCAAAAAAAACACACATCCTCATGAGCCCACTTTCCAAAAAAACACACATCCCTCATGAGCCACTTTCCAGATCTAGTGTTTTAATCGATACTCCTTAATATCCGTATGGAAACGTCTCGATACCAGATTCGGTCTTCACCATACACCGTTTATCGTAACACATCCGAAAGTCTTTTTTCTGGTATTTATTTACAACCTGTTTTGTTAAAGGATCCCGAGTTATCGCTCGTTCGTTTACGGTTGTTATCTGTTCCTTTTGACCTTCGATGATCTGCTTCATCGTTTTTTGATTTATTTTTTGACTATTTTTGTGATTCAGAGTGAAACCTTTGACCTTACATTCCATCTTCCCATCAGTTGTACTGTAACTGTATGATTTTGGACCAGAACCGCACCAATTCGTAATATAGTGTCCGTTTAACTCATCGGTTAGATCACCGAGGCTGTCACCTGTTTCGATTCGCTGTCCCCCTTCACGTTCGATATACCAACAGCTGTCGGTGTCAAAACCGAGAACCTGATCACCGAGTTTATCCAACACTTCATACAGCATCATTCTAGCGTGGCTGGTTGTGAAGGCAGCAATAAATATGTTTGTGTTATTACTATTGTCAACGAACTGGTCTTTCAAGTTGTAAGTCATTTCAACCATCTCTTCGTTTAAGAATTGAATGTTCAGATCGTCTATGCTTTCATCTAACAAGATCTTGTAAAATTCTTTTGGTTCAGTGACGTACACAGTCTGATTCATGTTATTACGCTGACCAAACTTTCCCCATAAGCTACACAGAGAGATCTTACTTATCGCCCTCCTTCCAGGATTGAACTCAATCTCACCAAGCTCGATTCCTAACTTTGATTTAACAATAGCCTTGTACTCATCAACACTCTTATATGTACAACCTTCCCCAACCTTCAGCTCACTACTCTCCATCTTGATCTTCATGAATTTTCTTACATAACTCTTGAAAAGGTCATCTGATCTTTTAGGGAAATGCCACACCTCGTATATCTTTAGTACCTTGTACCCTTTACAAATCGCCACATTCAATTCATTTGTGCACCATGTTCCTATGAATGATCGTTCATCATCTGTATGTGTACATTCCTGAATCTTATTTTCAGCGCACACTCTACAGAGCGGAAATAGCAGCTTTTCAGCCTTATCGCATTTTATTTTTACCGGTAACACAGGATGATAAAGACCTCTTGGAGGTAAAACTTTACATTTCACAAAACCAAACCAATTCTCATCGTACTCTTGAGGAGGATCGAATATCTTTGTAGGGTGACCTATCGGATAATGCTTGAAGAACTGTACCGTTGAATATAAACTAACAAAGTCAACATATCTACCTTTCTCACCTTTTTTGAATGTGTAGGTCGGTTTTGTTATATTTGTTCGTCCACCAAAAAATGCGTCCCTAGGGTTAAGAGGCCCTACAAATTCCCGATTCCACGTTTTTAGAAACTTATTAAACTCTTTCTCCTTTTTCAGTTCACATTCGTAAACCTCAACCAGTTCATACCCGGCAGCTCTAATCTTATCGTTTTTCGCTACCGTCCTCTTTCTTAGAGTTAACATATCCATCTGATTTTTTGTGTTGATTGTGTCGCATGTATAACACTTCTCACAACCGTGCCAAAAACATCCTTGAAATTCGTAGACCGTATTCCCACAGAAACCATCAACCTTTCCGATATCTGGTAAAGTCTCTTCACCACCGTTCAGAGCGTGTTTTATTTTAATACCATCTCTCTGAGAAATCCAATCTAACCATGCGATGCTACTTTTACTGTAGTTCTCTCCACGTGTAATTTCCTTTACAACAGCGATCTTTTTACGACGCATGTGGTTACTTCTGTACATGGTCATGCATACAGAAGCGATGGTTATATATTGAAGAGGGTCGATGTTACCTAACTCGATATACTGTTCTCGAAAAATCAACATACCTCTTCTGAGGATGTCTACATCACTATCACAGTAATTTCTCAGCTCCTTCTTCATGTCAAACACATAGTTTTCATCAATACGTTGTTGATACCATTTTAAAAATTCCTTTCTCGCTGAAGGTTTCATGTCATCATAACCATAGTGTTTCTTATCAGGAATAGGCCCTACATAGTTTTGGTTACACTTTGTGTTGAAATAATGTGGAAAATACCCTTTTTTCAACTCTTTCAAACCAAATGTCTTAGGGAACGATGATAACCCCGCAGCGATAAAGTTTATAGAATCAATAAATCTAACACCCTCAGCCTTCATAGACATAATCTTTGTTCCGTTGTAAATAATATCGGGTTTCACTCTGTTCTCTATACACCAATTTCGAATAAACTGAGCATCGTAACTTTTTGCATTGTGAGCTATGAAGGTATACCCCACATGCTCATCCTTGTTAAAAATAAATTTACAAAATTCGTCGACCGTTTCAAACGTATATTTATTACCATAAAAATCGTGACAGACGACTAAATTGACCTCATGAACACCGGTCTCCTGAGTTGCCTCAAGATCAAAGAACATGTATTTATCGGTTCTTGTCCGACAAGAATAACACAGATTTCCATCCTTACATCCGTAACCTTGACATTTTCCACCCCTACATTCCGTTTGAGACATGAAACAAAGATGTTCATTCATATCACAGTACTTCTCACAATTACTACACTTTGAATATCCGCAGATGTGCTTTTTTAGGTCAAAATTTTTAGAAGATGTAATTGTACGTTCGCATTTCAAACATTTACCTACTTTTTTACACACAGTGTCGCATGCTCCCCATGTGGATCTGTTACGTAGATGCTCCATAAAACAATCTACTCCGAAGAAAGATCTATTACACTTATCGCATGGAATTGGTGGTTTAGAACATTTTTTCCCATCAGGAAAGTATTTAAAACATGCTGTACATTTTGCGGGGCATCTATGACAATCGCGTTTTGTGTACGGCTTTTTGCAGGTGTGACAATAATAATCTTTACTCAAGAACGCTGGCATACTTGTGATAACGTCGAAGTGGTTTTTGTTTTTGTAAAGGTATATCATCTGTCCATCGTGCTCATTTTCAGTAGTGAAAATCAGATCATTGAACTGATCGCCGTCTACAATGTTTATCTGAATCTTAAGATGTTCCGCGAATCTCTTTACATCTTCCAGATCTGAACCGGTTTCCTCGTTGATCTCCACTCCAACTTCTTTATGAAGTTTGATAGCTTCGTCTTTCTGCAGTTTTCTCGAGCTATTGAACCCGTTTTTCAACTGAGATGGTGTCCATTTTTGTTTATTTATGTTTGCACGAGCCGTCACTATTGCTCGCGCAAGACAGATTGAGTCATTATTTTTGATTGTGATTATACTCTTTTTATCGCTGGCATTTAATTTTGTCACACGTAATCGGCCCATTCCCCGGGGAACCTTTACCGACTGAATCTCTATTTTGACCTCGGGGAGTGGTACATCCTTGTATTCAATGAATCTAGCTATCTCTTCGACAAGATCCGTCCCAAGGTGATCTGTGATCGTGATTCGTTTTGTACTGACCGGTTTATACCAACTCGGATGACTAAGTATCCATCGAATCTTGTCACCGTTTTGTAACCCTCTCTCTTTTATTACTCTGAGCCCTATTTCTAGCAGTAATTGATCAATATCGAATATTTTATGAGGGTTTAGTATTTTTACATTGAATTCATCGAAAAACGATTTGAACTTTCTACTTTCCTTTGAAGATATCTTGATTATCTCATAAGGATGTTCATGCGAAGCTATTCCTTTCAAGATGTCAAGCTCGTTGTTGAGCAATTCTCTTTTTGAAAACAGCTGTTTTCTCTGCTTTTTGTTATTTTTCAACTTTTTATTAACCTTTTGGAGTTTTTTCTTGAGCCGCTTGATCTGTTTCTCTTTTCTTTTATTATCCGCCAATTCAACATGTGAGGGTGCTTCAAAGTTTTTCTCTTCTCTTTTCTGCCTGCGGGTTTGTTTGGGTTTTATCTGATAAGTTTTTGGTTCTGCTTTTCGTGGAGGTGGTGTTTGTTCTCTTTCCCTAGGTGGTGATTCTTCTTCATCTATAAAATTAACGATACCGCGTGGAGGGGAAGTATTTAATCTACTTTCGATGAATTTGATCAGGTCCGCTTTCCTCCTATAACGTGAATAACCTTTCATGCGATGCTCACGTGCAAATGTCTTAAGCTGTTCAACAGTTTTTGACTCCATACGTAAGTATCTTATATCAATATATTTTATTTTTTAATACCATTTTAAATTTTCATTTCACGTTCATGAAATGAAAAGAAGAGATCTTCACCGCAGATCTTTCAGTTCTTTCAGATCTACCCAAGAGTTGAATTTATCGCTATATCCGCTCCACTTCACTAACGCTTTACCTTTTCGAGCATCTCGTCGAATCACTTTCTCAATTCGAAAGATGGTCTGTTTAGCCTTCTGCAGCTCTTCCTTATAAAAAGAACCTGTTATTTCCTCACCCAACTCATCTTTCAGTTTATAAGTTATAGGGTTAGTGTATCGAATCTTATCGACAGTAAAAATCTCTTCAGTCCAATTCGGTGTGTAACCTTTATCGAAAACAGGACGTTTATATTTCGATATTCGAACTTTATCCCCAACTTTAAATTTCGGTTTAGTATTCATCCGTTTCATCTTACCGTACAAATTTAAGTAAACAGCACTTTCGTTCTTTTTCTTCGACGCTTCCACAGGTGTCATACCGATGCTTCGATGTTTTGAATTATTGTATTCTTTCAATATCATCGGTAATATATCATAATACACGGTATTGTTTTGAACGGTAAACTGTTTATACATTTTCTCTTTTATCGTACGGTTCCATCTTTCACAAACACTAGATTTTTCTTCATTCTCTGTCGAATACATCACTATCTTATTTTTATCCAACAGTTCTTTCATATTCTTGTTGTAATACTCTTTTCCCTTATCCACCCACAGCATTTTCGGTTTTCTTCCTTTCTTGAATAACGAATTGAACGCTTCCCTAACGGTCTCTCCCTTTTTATTCTTCAACGGTACAATCCAACCGTATTTACTGAAAACATCTAACACCATGAGAAGATATCGATATCCCTTATTCCACTTACTTAATTTCTGCATCTCGACAAGGTCAGAACACCATATCTCATCGATTCCGTTTACAATAACACGCCGCCGAGTAAACTTTCGCCTTATAGGTTTATGTAACTCATCTGCAAGCTTTTCTTGCCACGTCTCTACGTTTTTACTCGGCGGCCTTATCCGTTTCCCAACCCAAGTTTTTGTTTTACGTCGATAGTATTTCTAGCTAACCAGTGACCCCATTGTCGATCGTTATAGGGCACGCTATCCAAAGCTTTCACCATTTTTCTATCCGCATCGTTTTTACATTTACGCGGTTCCGGTTTATTTGCGCACACAGAATAATCGACGTCATGCTGCATCGCTATAGCATCCGTTTTACCCGTCGGCTGTTCGTAGATCTCCAGTATTTTTCCTGTTTCCGGATCATACGTCAGTTGTGTATCCAAGTCATTGTATGGTCCTGTGTATTTATGTCCGGGTAATGTCCAACCGCCTTTCGGTTTCGGTAATTTACCGATCATTTTATGAATATCGACACCGCTACCGTGGTGAAGCGGATCGAGTCTTTTCGATAAGTCTCCTGTGAAACTGTCCAAAGCCTGATCTATATACTTATCAGCGGCTGATCTAATCTTTTTCTTTACAAAGTCTGATTTGATGGCTTTTGACGCTCCTATTTTTCCTAAATTGTAAAGACCTTTCATGCCGGCTTTCATAGCTATCTCTCCAAGACTATGACTACCTTCCACATCAAAAAAGCCCCCACCTTGTGGGGGCCTAACTAGTTTTCCGAACTCTTAACGAAACGGGTTTTCTTGATTCCGCAATTAGCGCAAGTGCACCAAAAATAAGGTCTACCATTTTTAGCTGTCATATAACCGGACGGTTCAGTACAGCCGGTTTTTATTTTTTCCTTGACGCAATACGTTAACGACTCCATACGTAAGTTCTTTATTTATTATACGATCTGTATAATAAAACTTTTTAATTTTAATTACATGAAATATTTTTTAATAAACTTTTCATTATAGTTTTGATTATCGATTTTGAATCTACTTAGGCAATCGTAAAATGATTTTTTGTAAATATTATCAAGAAAATATAAACAATAATAACCGCATCTTACTGATTTTATAGCTTGAAACGGGTAACCGATATTATATTGGTATTCCATGCGCAAGCTATTAGCATAATCAATGAAATCTTGTGGTGGCGGTAAACAAAACGAATCAAAATAATATATGAGATTTTTATTTTTTACAAATGTTGCTACCCAGTGTGTTCCGTTCCCTATCTTATCATCAAGATTAATTATACAACAACCTGTTTTGCCTGTCGGATGATTTACCGTTTGATCTCTCGAAAAAATACCTTTGAAATCGGGTATTTTTAAATAATTTATCCATAATTCCAGGTCAAAATTACTTAGCGGTACATCCCTAAATTTGGGTTTTTTTCACCCCATGATCCGTAAAAAGGTGGAGGAATGTATGGATATTTTGGAGAAATCTGTAATCCTCTACCTTCAAAACCGCCTCTCGGCAGTTTTGGTACTTGTAATCCTCCGCCATCTCTTGGACTTACAGATAATCCTTTTCCAAAAAGTTTTGAAGCTAATTCGATAGCCATAGGAATTCCGATTGCAGCAAGTGTTCCTAAAAATCCTCCATTTATCTGTCTTTGCGTAGGTTTGAACGTTATTCCGCTACCGGTTTGCATACCTTTTCTCACAACTTGCGTTTGCCCTTGTGTTAATCCTTTGATAGCTAATAGTTGAGGAAGAAAATCAAACGGTATCGTAATACCGCTACCAAAAATCTTATCGATACCGAGACTTCCCAAAGCGCCTAACGCTCCTGTAGCTAAATGAGGTAGTACCTTTGTAGCCGCTTTTGTAGCTAAAGGTACTACCTTTGTTGCCGCTTTTGTAGCAAAAGGTAACAACTTTGTACCGAGTGACATCAACGAACTCCACAAACTTCCACCTACGGTGATCGCTTTACGAATCTGTGTTTTAGATATTTTGATATCGGTACCGGTACCGTTTTTTAGCGCTTTATTAATCTTATTAATCTGGGTTTTTGTCAACATCAACTCATGCGACCCTTTCAAATTATTCTTACTCAACCTTATCGTAATTTCTGAATTATCGTCATATGCTTTTTTGAGTTTATGCAACTGTCCTTGAGACAGATTTACTCCATATGCAAAATACGGTGTAGCCATTTTTAATTTTACAAAATATAATTTTAATTAGATTTACGCTTTTATCAATATTTTTCCAGATGATGTGTATAACTCTATCTCTTTTTCATGTAAGACCAGAGCATTCAGTCTATAATTTGTTGGATTATCACCGTTTAATTCATAATTGAAAGTTAGTGAAACTACACCATCTTTTACATCTTCTTCTTGGTTTCTAAGATTAAAGTATAGAATTCCAAAAAGATTTCTGAAATTTGATCGGTCAATTATTGTTCCGCTTAAAAAGTCGTTGTAAGCGGAACTGTAGGATAACAAAGCTCTGTAAAGTCTTGACTCCTCATCTGATGTCATTTCTAATTGAGGATATTGGATGCTGTTATTTATTTGCAAGTGTGCTCTAGAAAAATATCGATTGTTTGCTCCAATTCTAAATGTTTTGAAAGTAAATATATTTTGCTCCTGATTACTATAACTTGCCTCGGGAACAACCCAGATGAAAACATGCCTCGGTCTCCTAATACCTGTACTTATTCGAAAGGAGCTATTTACAGATGATGTTTGTAATATTTCGGTGTGTTCTCTCAAATAAGTCCATTTTTTGGGTTTCAGATAATCTTCAAGATACTGTTTCATACCTAAACCGTTGAAAATAATTTTTGGGCACCACAATCTTAATTTTGTTAAGATCACCTTACTATCTGGAGCAGCTCCTTTTCTGAAAATTATATTGTTATCGCTTTCAAGTTCTATAAGAAGATTTGTCTTGATATTCGGGTGAAGATTATTTTTGAAAGCTGCAAAATAACTGTATAGATTTAACGGAATCGAAATTTTGTTAACAGCTGCAGCATCCGTCAAAATCTTTCTTCTAGCAAAACCTTCGTTATATAGCGCTTGAGCTGGTCGTGCTTCTGTTGTTCCTGTGGATGAATCCAAATATAAAAACTGATCTTTACCGATCGTGTCGGCATAACTTTTTGTATATTTTAAGAGAGAAAGTACGTTCGATGTTTCATTGGCTCTTGAGTTATTATAAACTGTTATTCCACCGCATTCAACCTGAATCTGTTTTATAAATGTATGACCATTAGTTGTAGTACAATCTTGATTTCCGTTATTCGGTCCTGCTACTATCCCGGTTGTACTATCGGCAAGCGTAACAAGTTTGAAATCTACCTCCAGATAAGCGTTATACCAATCGATCGGATTTGCTTCTGAAGAGTTATCAACTGTGAATCGATAATTATTCTTAACCTGTCTATTATTATTTGCGACATTATCGATTAGCGGTGTTTCCAAATCGTAGCACACGTATTCATATCGTTTGACCAATTCTGGATTTCTGAAACTCATTCTTATTATGAATTATAATAAGAAATTATTTTTAAAATTAAATCAGATCATTCACGATTTTTCTGATGTATTGAAATTTGTCTTCTTTCTTCTCCTTCTTAGCGTTTTCTTCGTTTAAAAATTTAATAATATCGACTCCTTTTGTTTCGCCTGAGATTTGTGGCGGCTGTGGCGGCTGTGGCGGCTGTGGCGGCTGTGGCGGTGCAGCAGCAGGTTCTTTTTTACCTCTTGATGAAAACTTGTCATAAATTTTTTCACCAAGAACTTCACCAGTTTTTTGACCGACCTGTTCAGCACCTTTTTCAATAAGTTTTTCTGCTGCTTTACTAGCCAATTTACTCGCTGTTTTTCCTGTCAATTTGGAACCGATTTTTGTAAGTGTATCAAAGAAACCACTACCTTGTATATCGCTATCTGTAGAGTGATCCACAGAGTTAATATAAGAAATTTCTCCTGTATCAAAATTTCTAATCCTTCTTTGTTCTTCCATTTATATAAATTGTTAAATTTATATAAATCAAATTATACTTCTTTTAACACTACAGTTATGGAAATATCGATATCGTTCAGATCAACAATTCTATCTTCATCGTCGGCCAAGTAAAAGGTTACTTCGGATATGTCTTTTCTATTCATCTTATGCCATAAATAATTTACTCTCGGGTAGATTTCAAAAGGTAAAGACCTTGTTTTTGTATTTGTTGAGAATGTGAATAGCGTATTGCTTCGCTTTCCTGAAACGATCGAATCGCTCAACAAACTACATTTTACGTAAAGATTATCGATGCTGTTACTGATATTAGGGAAATTTTTCCCATAACCGCTGCTCGTTAAAACTTTCGATTCGAATCCGAGTAAAATATTAAAATTTCCACTCGAACGGAAATCGATGCGATAATCGGTAGATAATTGAATAAATACCTTGTAAGTTGTAAGATCAAACAATACGCTAATTCCATATTCGTCCGTGTTGGGTATTTTTCCAATCGTTTTGTGGATAAAATCATTTATATCTTCGTAATCATAAACCCCTGATGGAAAAGTAATCGTTTCGTACGTTTGACCTTTATCCTTCGATATTTTTAGTTTGTCGTTATCATATTCGGGACGAATGTTATGCCAACTTGCGGTCATGCTAAGATGATCCAATGCCAAAAAACATTCTTTATTATCGTCCAATAACAGCTCAGGAGTAAACCTTACAGTAAAATTTCCCGGTTTATTATTAGGATTTTGTTTTCTTGCATCTATAGATTTGAAGACTAGCGTTCTGTTAACATCCATTTTTATTATACGATCCGTATAATAAAACCTTTTTAATTTTTAATTACGCTAAATATTTTTTAAACAATTTCTCATGAGCTGTCTTATCTATCGCTCCTATTCTTAACAGCTCATCGATAATCTGTGATAAATCGTTTTTCAAAACAGGAGAGTTATTACCGGCAGCCATCGAACCGATTATTATCTCCATTCTGTCTGCCAATTTGTTGGGATCATCATAATAAACTATACTTGAACCGATCATTTTCGATTTACCCGATGATTTATGAGGAGGTAAATTACTCAACATATTTAGATCATTAAAAACTTTTACAGCGTTCATGCTATATTTTGTTTTAGGATTGTATCTTTTCGTCAGTAAATTAATCAGAGATTTATCAACATCGGCTTGATAGACTATTTTTCCACCACGATAGACGTTCAATTTCAGTTCTTTCATTAATTTAGGCATGTCGATCAATAGTCCTCCGTATTGATTATTTTTTTGAATCTTATAAGCGTTTCGTCTTGGTTGTTTGTACTTGCGTACCCCTTCACCTTGTTTTTGTTTTGTATATTGCGGTAAAATTTTTACATTCTTAATCGTTGTTAAATATCGGTCTAGTATATCTCTTGTTCTTTCATATATTTTCAGATCATAATCGAGTTGTTGTTTTTCTTCTTCTGTCTTTGGTTTTCTTCTTTTCAAACCACCTATCTTTATTCCGACACTTCTGTTTTCATCTTTAGCTTCATTATAAGTTGCAACAAGTTGTTCTTCATTCATTTTAAGTAGCTCATTAGGTTCATGAAAAGTTTCTTTTAAAAATTCTAATTCGTTTTCTGTGAACATCTTATTCGGTTCAGCAGTTATTATTTCACCCTTCGGTGGTGGTGCAGGTATCGGTAGCGTATCCGTTGGTGGTTGGTCACCGCCAGGAAATGGTAGCTCTTTATTCAATGTTAAAATATCTTTGTTAGTTTCAACCAAATCTTTGAAACCGCTGGTCAAAGCCAATTGATTTTCTTTTAATTGTTGAATTACTTTGTCCTGTTTTTCATCTGTTTTTTTTCTGTTGTTCAATTAGCGGTTCTCTCAGAGTTTTAAAATAATCACTCATCGCAACATCGCGAACCTGTTCTTTATTTTTAACCTCATTCTTTACTTCGGTAACTGCTTTAGCAATTTTAAAACCTTCAAATTCTAAATCTGCATATTTTTTAATCTTATCAAGATCCATAATTTAATTTATCTGTAAAATAAACATTTAAGTTATTTTAAAATATCTGTAAAATAAACATTTTAAGTTTATCGACCTTATTAAATAAAATGAAAATTCCGAATTACGATGTGGTAAAAAGTAACGATAATAGTCGTTCGTTAAACGATTTTCTTAATGAAGATTTTCGTATGCTGATAACCGGTCAAACTCGATGCGGAAAAACAAACACCTTAATGCATATTCTTAGAAAGCCGCTCATTTACTACGACAAGATTTACCTATACTCGCCAAATCAACATCAGGATAAAATTCAAGACTTGCAAAAATTAATGGAAAACGCCAGTCAAAGAGTTGGATATGATATTTTAGAACTTTACGGAGAGGATGATATTATGGACACAACAGACTATCCGATCGATAATAGAAAAGTGGTGGTTTTTGATGATCTTATTAACGCTCCCCAAGCAGTTCAAAACAAAATCGCCAATCATTATACAGATGGTCGGCATCATAAAATTTCCCCGATCTATCTATCCCAGTCTTACTATGATGTACCCCAGAAACTCCGACAGAACTGTTCCCACATGATTTTGTATCCGCCGACGACTAAAAAACATCTGAATCTGATTGCGCAAGAAAATCTAATAGATCCGGCTCTTTTCGATAAACTCGGTCCATATGAATTCTTATTTTTAGACAAAGAAAAGAAAAGCGTTACCAAGAACTTTGATGAGACTTTTTAAAATTATATGAAATAAGAATAGAGTATGGGTATTTTCAATAATATCAGAAGATTCACCGATTTCGATATATCGGAATATATAAAAAATTTCAATCAGCAAGTACAGACGAATACCGGTTTGAAATTAGATGTGAATAACAATTACGATATTCAACAAAAACGTCTTGTGAATGTTGGTGAAGGAGTGGGAAATGATGATGCGATAACAAAACATCAGTTGGAAAATGCGTTATCGACAAAAGCAGATCGGACAGATGTTATTCTTGTTGATGGGTCCACTCATATGACCGGTGATTTAGATCTTCGAGGAAATAAAATCATTCTTCCCGGAGAGATCGATATGAACAGAAAACTAATCACAAACATGGACACGGACGAAGATAACGATTTATGCGCTGTCAATATGGTGACTCTGAAAAAATTTCATCCTAACGCTCCTGAACCGACACATGAGGTCGTGAAAAATATCGATCTGAAAGAACGTTTCAACGTTGTTCAATCGAAACAACAGACTTATCATGATTTAGGAGCAAATTATAACAATCTTGTCTCTTACAGCGATGTCAAAAATATTTTCTTATCTCGTAAAGAGACGTTTCCGATGGAGACTAGTTTGGATATGGGTAATAATACGGTTTACAATGTAAAGGACCCGACG
This sequence comes from Cladopsammia gracilis, assembly GCA_022457155.1. Classification (NCBI taxonomy): domain Eukaryota; kingdom Metazoa; phylum Cnidaria; class Anthozoa; order Scleractinia; family Dendrophylliidae; genus Cladopsammia; species Cladopsammia gracilis. The sequence continues at coordinate 84,554 of JAJGOT010000286.1, forward strand.
GTCGCCGATCAGGGAGCCAATAAGAGATATGTAGACACCGAGACAACCAAAAAGCTTTCTTTGACAGGTGGAACAATGACTGGTATTTTGGATATGAATAGTAGTTATATCAACAATATTGCAACACCGACTCTTAATCATCAAGCTACACCAAAATCTTACGTCGATAGAGAACTTAGACTCAGGATAGGAAATGTGGTAGTTCATACGAACGAGGTAGAAGAAAAGCTCAAAAAATATGTTGACGAATCACATATCAGTGACTCATCAAATTTGAAAGATGAGTTCCGGTACATAATGGAAAATGTTGATGAAAGCTCTTCCGAGCATGATATAACCGTCACCGGTATAGTCGATTTGGTAGAGTCGCCGCATACACTAAACAGAAAAGTTTACAGTCTTTTATTACACAAACATCCGTTAAATAGCTACGCATCAAGAATCGGTTTTAATATGTATAAATTACCAATGGGAGAATATACCGTTTGTATCGAATTTATTCCACCTACGATGAGCGGCGTCAGCGTCGATGTTCAATCGGCTTCTATCAATATAATTAATCAACCGATGAAAAAATTTTCTAATTACAGTAGAAGCATTATCCATCTACATAAGTGGAAAATTTCACCGCCGGAATATATTAGGGTCGATTTAAAATGTAGCGGCTCACCAACATCAGCTTCGCAAGCTCAAGCTTACCTTATAATTTACGGAATAAAAGGAAACCACTCAGATGTTCCGGCCAGTGTTTACGATTCTCCTTATATTTTGGAGAGTAGGAAAATGGTTATGCAGACCGATTTAGATATGAATAATCACTCAATTCTCAACAGTAGCGGCGGCGTTTTTACAATTCACGGTGTTTACAATAGAACTGCGAATCAGTTGTTTACTCTATTTTCAGGAGAGGAATATGCTATGGTTCCGGTCAAGTGTAAAATTGTAAAATGTTGCGTTAACATTCTCGATACGCTCGAAACGTATCCTCATATCATCGTGTTGATAAATGAGATAATAGGAAGAGGAGGAGGCGGTAATAAACAGGATTGTCATTTGACTAAAGATATCGTTTTGGGAGTATGCGATAAATTTAGTGTGAGTATGCGAAGATTACAGAGAACTGTCAATAAATGTTTGGTAAGTCTGTGGCTTGAGACGATCCCCTAAGTTTCTCATAAAAAATTTATTATACGCTACGTATAATAAATTAGATGATCTTTCACACTAGATCTTTCAGATCTTAGCGTGTTCAAGCGCTTCTACGACCTCTCTTGCGATGTCTCGAGTTTCTCTTAACCATTGAGGAGATAAGATATGCTCATTTATAAAAGAGACAAGAATGAAAGCGATTGCGATCATTTTAAAATCATATTATTATTCTTTATAAAATGAAATACGATCTTTTTGCATTTAACCACATCGATACATCGATCGACGAGACAAAATTAAAGGTGATCAAGTCCCTTTACAGTTTTTATCACAAGAAATGGTGGTGTTATAAAAAGACTTTTAGACATCTCAAACGGATGAATCTCTTGTGTAAGCTGTCTTCATCCTCTCTTATCGCAGGCGGTACGATTGCCGGCGGAATTACGTTGAACCCAGTTATACTAGGTGTCATTTCCGGTGCAGGTTTGTTGGTCAAAACATTTACCGATTATAAAAATTATAACCGACGGATTGAGATGAGTAAATTTGCATTTACGACATACCAGAAAGTTTTGGTCGATTTACGGTCTTGTTTGCGTGGAAAACAGTTCGAACATGAATCGTTTGTTAACGATATGAGGTTGATCGATGAGATAATCATCGATTTATGTCCAGCAATAAATAGTCGAATCGAAGATCGATATGATAAAAAATTCAAATGAACATAAAGATTTGGTATTAAATAAATAAAATGGATGATGGATGGGAAAGACCGTTGATTAATCGAACAGATTATACCTTCAAAGAATTACGCCATTTAGCAAAAGAGAAGAAAATTAAAGGTTGGTATCTAATGAGGAAAGCTAAACTCATCGATGTTTTGACTGAATTAGATATATATGAACCTCTAGTAAAAGTTCGTAAAGTCAAATTTTGTGATTGATCAACAATAAATAGCTATGTTGAAAAAAGATACGATGAAAAGTTTTCATAAAAAAGTGCAAAACCCTGGTCGGGGGGTGCTCGGTTGGCTGTTTCTGTGCCTCACCGAAGTGAGGACTTTCGCCTCACCGAAGTGAGGACGTTTCCCGCTGACAAAGCGGGTGTCATCCCATTTTATACCTCTGGGTGAGGTTAAGTTCTCCGAAGAGATCTTTGAGCACCCCCCTGTTATCAGTTGGGCCGAGGCTGGTTCACCAGAGCGTAGTCAACTGACTCAACTACACTGCTACCCCGTAGGTCTGACATTGCATGAACCGTAAGCAGGGTTCTGACAGTGGCCAACCGTCTCCCCCCTGAGTTCTACCAAATTACAGACTTATTAATATATATAGTTTCATCGAACTATTTATATAGGAATAAGTTATCGCGCTCACACATGTGGTACGTGTCAAGTGTCACGCGCGCGTTTCACGCGTGACTGCGCATGCACTTTAGAAGGTTTCACACATCGATGAACACGTATGCAATTCTCGGAAAAGATGAATAAATTAAGACCGATTTCTCGGAAAAACGTCGTGATAAACAAACGACTCGAAAGCGCTTGTTTATCAAAAAATGGTATTAAAAATATAAAGTACCTTATAAAACAAATGGAAAAGCAAGAATCGAAACCTAAAGTTACGGTAAAAGATCTCAAAGCTATGGCAAAAGAGCAGAAAATTAAAGGATGGCATCTGATGCGAAAAGCCGAACTGATTGAAGCTTTACAAGCTGTTGAGCGACAAGAACCTACGAAGCCGCCAATGGCTAGAGCAAAACTTTGTCCACACGGTAAAAATAAATACAGTTGTAAGGAGTGTTCGGGATCAAGGATTTGTGAACATGGTAGACAGAGACATGTTTGTAAACATTGTGGTGGAAACGGAATCTGTATTCACGGGAATAACAAATACTATTGTAAGGAGTGCTCGGGAAAACAGATTTGTGAACACAGCCGTGTAAAATATTCTTGCAAAGATTGCGGTGGAAACGGTATCTGCATTCACGGGAAAAACAAGCGCTGTTGCAAGGATTGTAGGTAGGAAAAAATGGTCTTAAGAAAATAAATATGTAATTATAACAACATGCAACTGTCAACTCTCTCAGATGATATTATTTTTAGTAAACCTGTAAAGAACGACCTTTACAAATTTCAAAGGATTAAAATTTCGGCCCCTTACGGTGATAATAAGAAAGGGCCGTTGGTCATTGAAACACCGTTTCTTTTTAGTTTTGGTGTAACCGAAAGAAGAAGTAAAGAAGACGGAACTCGTGAGCTACTTGGATATTCTATTCCGGTTTGTTTATGGTCCAAAGACGATAAACCGACACGGGAAGAAGCTGAGTTTCATATCTCCTTGGAAAATTTTGAAGAGCTTTGTCGCAAACAATTGGAAAATGTTTATGGTGTAGAAACTGCTGAGAAATTAAACAGTATCTTATATTACAAGGATTGGGAATTAGAAAAATATCCACCAATATTATATGCTAAACTCAATTATTCAGAAAAGTCGAATAAATTCTTAACGATATTCAAAGAGAAAGGAAACAAAAGAGTCGAACCGCTCGACTATCTTAATTCATATTGTCATGTGAAATTAGCTTTGCTGATTGATAGTATCTATATTGGTGAAAAAGCTGTTTCGGTTCAGATAAAGGTTCATGAGGTATATTTCAGACCGTTGCCACAACGAGAATCGTTATTATCGATACCTGAAGAAAGCGATGATGAAGAAGATTAAATATCTGTTTATTTTTCATTTCTTTTACTAGAAATGAAAAAATCGTCTTAAAAAATAAATATGGTAATATAACAAATATGAATCCTTCAAAAGTTTTAGAATATTCATCAAATATTATTTTCCATAAACCGGTTATAAACAGCAAAACCGGTTTTGAAATAATCAAAATTGACACCAATAAAGGCCCGCTAGTAATCAATTCACCATTTCTTCGAATTTTTGGTGTAAAAGAGACGTATAGTCAAAACGAAAGTAGTGAACTACTTGGTTACACCATTCCTGTTGAATTATACGGTGGTCGAAGGCCAACAGAAGAAGAAGAAAAGTTTTTTGATTGTATGGTTTTTATTAGAGATATTTGTAGGAAACATTTAAAAGGTGTTTATGGTGAAAAAATAGCTAATAAAATAAAAGGTATTTTTTATGGTTTTCATTTTGAAGGTATGGGTACAAGAGTTTGTGGGTTAATATATCCAACAATGTTTAATGTTAAACTACTAAAATATTCAAAACAAAGGGATAAAATTTTAACAAGAATCGCAATGAGAAAGCTAGAAAAAGTCAAATTGGCTCTGATTATTGATAGTATTTATATCAGCAAAGAAGAAGTTTCATTTCAAGTTACGGTACATGATATATATGTTAACCCACAAAATTCACCACTTACAATACCTGAAGAAAGCGAAGAAGATGAAGTTTTTTCTTCAAACTGTCCTGTGTTAACAATGTGTATCGATTAAAACACTAGATCTGGAAAGTGCCTCATGAGGGATGTGTGTTTTTTGGAAAGTGGGCTCATGAGGATGTGTGTTTTTTTGGAAAGTGAGCCAGAATTTTCTCAGAAATGCTGAAGTACGGGTAAGATGGTTACCCACTGGGTTTTTACCGAGGAAAATTTCCAAAATACACTAAATTAACGACAATTTTGGAAATTTAACGAGGATTTTTTGAAAAAATCTTGAAAAATTTAACGAGGAAATGTAACGGGCAAAATTCGATACTTTTATGGGTGATGTAAAGTGAGCTACAGTGCCTTACATAACTACTTTAGTCGTATTTTGCCAAACTTATTTCGACGATAATATGATATGGTCTACAAGAAGTCCCTTTGTTAAATTCTTCTCACTATAGTACTATTTGTTATATTCAGAACGGCACCTTCATAAGCACACACCCTAATCCTAACCCTAACAACACCCTCACCCACCCCCCACCCCCCCAAGACTTTATGATATGTTAACCAAGCTGCGTTGTAGCTCTTTAAAGTGTCCCCTACAAGCCAAAAATTAACTTTGAGAAAATATCGCTTAGTGCAATATCGCGACTGAAAAAAAAAATTTTGGTGAAAACGTTATACCGTAATTTCTTCGTTAATTTTCAATCGTTATCGACTATCGACTATTTTCGGGAAGGCAGGAAGCGCCCATACTTACGCCTATCCCTAGTCTCACTCTACATATTCACACTTTCTCCCATTTTCAGAGGACATAAAATCCGTTAATTAAATGTAATCCTTTGTTCTTTTCAGAGGAGGGAAAAAGCCCTGACGGTAACATATATTTCATATTTGACGTTTTGAAGTATCTGTAAAGTTATTTAGTATGTTATTCCGGAAGATAAGCCATATTTTGCTAAACCTATTGTGACGATAATATGATATTGGTCTACAAGAAGTCTCTTTGTTAAATTCGTCTCACTATAGTACTATTTGTTATATGCCGGACGGTAACTTCATAAGCATACACCTCACCTCCCCCCCCCCCCCCCCCCCACTCCTTCTGCTATCCCCTTCTCCACTTCCCTTCAGTATTGTTCCTGGTTTTCAGTTTTGAAAAAGTATCTTTGCAACTGTAGATATATCTGACTAACTATACCAAGGTGAAGTTCAATGGGATTCGACATTATGGATTTATTTACAAACACGTGGTATGTAAGCGGGCCGGAGCGTGTCCATATCTGGAAAGTCAAAGAAAAGGGTATTATTGATGTTGTGTAACATTGATAAGACTTTATGGTATGTTAACCAAGCTGCATTGTAGCTCTTTAAAGTGTCCCCTACAGGACAAAAATTAACTTTGAGAAAACATCGCTTAGCACAATATTGCGATTCAAAAAAAAAATTCTGGTGAAAACGTTATACCGTTATAATTTGTGCGTCAATTTTCACTCGTTATCAATTATTTTCGTTTTAGATGAAAGATCATTCTGAATACTTTATTTTGAGAGTTCCGTGTTACTAACTATATAATACTTTAGAAATGTCTTTATATAGTGGACTTTATTAGCAAATAACCAAGGTATTGGCAACCGTCCCTCTAACCTTCGCGGGAAGGCAAGTAGCGTCCATACTTACGCCTATCCCTAGTCTCACTCTACATATTCACACTTTCTCCCATTTTCACAGGACATAAAATGCGTTAATTAAATGTAATCTTTTGTTCTTTTCAGAGGAGAGGAAAAAAAGGGAAGGTAACATATATTTCATATTTGACGTTTTGAAGTATCTGTATACTGTAGTTATTTAGTAAGTTATTCCGGAAGATTAGTCGTATTTTGCCAAACCTATTGTGACGATAATATGATATGGTCTAGAAAAAGTTTCTTTGTTAAATTCTTCTCACTATAGTACTATTTGTTATATTCAGAACGCCACCTTCATAAGCACACACCCTAACACTAACGCCCCCCTCCCCCCTCCCTCCGTCCCCTTCTCCTCTCACCTTCTGTATTGTTCCTCTTCTTTCGTTTAGAAAAGGTTTTTGTGCAACTGTATATCTTTCTTACTATGCCAAGGTAAAGTTTAATAAGATTCGACATTATGGATTTATTTACAAACACGTGGTATGTAAGCGGGCCGGAGCGTGTCCATATCTGGAAAGTCAAAGAAAAGTGGACTTTATTAGCAAATAACCAAGGTATTGACAACTGTCCCTCTAACCTTCGCGGGAAGGCAGGAAGCGCCCATACTTACGCCTATCCCTAGTCTCACTCTACATATTCACACTTTCTCCCATTTTCACAGGACATAAAATGCGTTAATTAAATGTAATCTTTTGTTCTTTTCAGAGGAGAGGAAAAAAAGGGAAGGTAACATATATTTCATATTTGACGTTTTGAAGTATCTGTATACTGTAGTTATTTAGTAAGTTATTCCGGAAGATTAGTCGTATTTTGCCAAACCTATTGTGACGATAATATGATATGGTCTAGAAAAAGTTTCTTTGTTAAATTCTTCTCACTATAGTACTATTTGTTATATTCAGAACGCCACCTTCATAAGCACACACCCTAATCCTAACCCTAACAACACCCTCACCCACCCCCCCAAGACTTTATGATATGTTAACACAGCTGCGTTGTAGCTCTTTAAAGTGTCCCCTACAAGCCAAAAATTAACCTTGAGAAAATATCGCTTAGTGCAATATCGCGACTGAAAAAAAAAATTCTGGTGAAAACGTTATACCGTAATTTCTTCGTTAATTTTCAATCGTTATCGATTATTTTCATTTTAGATGAAAGATCATTCTGAATACTTTATTTTGAGAGTTCTGTGTTACTAACTTTATAATACTTTAGAAATGTCTTTATATAGTGGACTTTATTAGTAAATAACCAAGGTATTGGCAACTGTCCCTCTAACCTTCGCGGGAAGGCAGGAAGCGCCCATACTTACGCGTATCCCTAGTCTCGCTCTACATATTCACACTTTCTCCCATTTTCAGAGGACATAAAATCCGTTAATTAAATGTAATCTTTTGTTCTTTTCAGAGGAGAGAAAAAGCTATGAAGGTAACATATATTTCATATTTGACGTTTTGAAGTATCTGTAAAGTTATTTAGTATGTTATTCCGGAAGATAAGCCATATTTTGCTAAACCTATTGTGACGATAATATGATATTGGTCTACAAGAAGTTTCTTTGTTAAATTCGTCTCACTATAGTACTATTTGTTATATGCCGGACGGTAACTTCATAAGCATACACCTCACACCCCCCCCCCCCCCCCCCCCACTCCTTCTGCTATCCCTATCTCCACTTCCCTTCAGTATTGTTCCTGGTTTTCAGTTTTGAAAAAGTATCTTTGCAACTATAGATATATCTGACTAACTATACCAAGGTGAAGTTCAATGGGATTCGACATTATGGATTTATTTACAAACACGTGGTATGTAAGCGGGCCGGAGCGTGTCCATATCTGGAAAGTCAAAGAAAAGGGTATTATTGATGTTGTGTAACATTGATAAGACTTTATGGTATGTTAACCAAGCTGCATTGTAGCTCTTTAAAGTGTCCCCTACAGGACAAAAATTAACTTTGAGAAAACATCGCTTAGCACAATATTGCGATTCAAAAAAAAAATTCTGGTGAAAACGTTATACCGTTATAATTTGTGCGTCAATTTTCACTCGTTATCAATTATTTTCGTTTTAGATGAAAGATCATTCTGAATACTTTATTTTGAGAGTTCCGTGTTACTAACTATATAATACTTTAGAAATGTCTTTATATAGTGGACTTTATTAGCAAATAACCAAGGTATTGGCAACTGTCCCTCTAACCTTCGCGGGAAGGCAAGTAGCGCCCATACTTACGCCTATCCCTAGTCTCACTCTACATATTCACACTTTCTCCCATTTTCAGAGGACATAAAATGCGTTAATTAAATGTAATCTTTTGTTCTTTTCAGAGCGGTTGAAAATACTGCGAGGTAACATATATTTCATATTTGACGTTTTGAAGTATCGGTACACTGTAGTTATTTAGTAAGTTATTCCGGAAGATTAGTCGCATTTTGCCAAACTTATTTCGACGATAATATGATATGGTCTACAAGAAGTCTCTTTGTTAAATTCTTCTCACTATAGTACTATTTGTTATATTCAGAACGGCACCTTCACCAGCACACACCCTAATCCTAACCCTAACAACACCCTCAACCCACCCCCCCCCAAGACTTTATGATATGTTAACCAAGCTGCGTTGTAGCTCTTTAAAGTGTCCCCTACAAGCCAAAAATTAACTTTGAGAAAATATCGCTTAGTGCAATATCGCGACTGAAAAAAACAATTCTGGTGAAAACGTTATACCGTAATTTCTTCGTTAATTTTCAATCCTTATCAATTATTTTCATTTTAGATGAAAGATCATTCTGAATACTTTATTTTGAGAGTTCTGTGTTACTAACTATCTAATACTTTAGAAATGTCTTTATATAGTGGACTTTATTAGCAAATAACCAAGGTATTGGCAACTGTCCCTCTAACCTTCGCGGGAAGGCAGGAAGCGCCCATACTTACGCCCATCCCTAGTCTCACTCTACATATTCACACTTTTTCCCATTTTCAGAGGACATAAAATGCGTTAATTAAATGTAATCTTTTGTTCTTTTCAGAGAAGAAGAAAAAAGGGGAAGGTAACATATATTTCATATTTGACGTTTTGAAGTATCGGTACACTGTAGTTATTTAGTAAGTTATTCCGGAAGATTAGTCGTATTTTGCCAAACCTATTGTGACAATAATATGATATTGTCTAGAAAAAGTCCCTTTGTTAAATTCTTCTCACTATAGTACTATTTGTTATATTCAGAACGGCACCTTCATCAGCACACACCCTAATCCTAACCCTAACGCGGCCATCACCCCTCGCCCCCGCCCCGTCCCCTTCATCGCTTAGTGCAATATTAGTTTTGATATAATAATTCAATAAGTTTTGATATATAATATATTTATTTATAAACGCGTGGTATAGAAGCGCCCATACTTAAGCCTATCCCTAGTCTCAATCTACATATTCACACTTGGTCCCCTTTCCAGAGGTCATTAAATGCGTTAATTAAATGTAATCTTTTGTTCTTTTCAGAGTTTTTGAGAGAACTCCTAGGTAATGTATATTTCATATTTGACGTTTTGAAGTATCTGTATAATTATTTAGTAAGTTGTTCCGGAAGATTAGCCATATTTTTGCTAAACCTATTGTGACGATAATATGATATTGGTCTACAAGAAGTTTCTTTGTTAAATTCGTCTCACTATAGTAGTATTTGTTATATGCAGAACGGTAACTTCATAAGCATACACCCCAGCCCACCCCACCCCCAACTCCTTCTGCTCCCTTCTCCTCTCCCCTTCAGTATTGTTCCTGGTTTTCAGTTTTGAAAAAGTATCTTTGCAACTGTATGTATGTCTGACTTACTATACCAAGGTAAAGTAAAATAAGATTTGATAAAATACGTTTATTGATAAATGCGTGGTATGGAAGCGGGCCGGAGCGTGTCCATATCTGGAGTGTCAAAGAATAGGGTATTATTGACGTTGTGTAACATTACTAAGACTTTATGGTATGTTAACCAAGCTGCGTTGTAGCTCTTTAAAGTGTCTCCTACAGGCCAAAAATTAACTTTGAGAAAACATCGCTTAGTGCAATATAGCGATTCAAATTAGTTTTGATATAATAATTCAATAAGTTTTGATATAGTATATTTATAAACGCGCGGTATATTCAGAACGGCACTTTCATAAGCACACACCCTAACCCTAACCCTAAGTCCCTAACGCCCTTCTTCCCCCACCTCGCCCCGTCCCCTTCTCCTCTCCCTCTCCCCTTCTGTATTGTTCCTGGTCTTCAGTTTTGTAAAAGTATTTTTGCAACTGTATATCTGTATGCCAAGGTAAAATTCAATAGGGTTCGATATAATAGATTTATTTATAAAGGCGTGCTTGGTATGGAAGCGGGCCGGAGCGTGTCCATAAAAAAAAACATATCGGTGCCACTTCCCCCATTGCAACGAGAAGCTGAATTATGGAGGACCAGAGAGGTGAGATCGGACGTCTGCATATAAGATGTTGTGTAACATCACCAAGGCTACGTAAACCAAGCTGCTGTTCAAATTTAAGGAAAATCGAACAAAGAGTTGTAGCTCTATAAGGTCCTGAACACAGTTTGCGCGCGCTCTTCAATTTCAGCTTCTTATGTGAGTCAGCGGGCGCAAAATTTGCAAATACTCACGCCCATACTCACGCCTCTCCCCAGTCTCACTCTCCATATTCACACTTTATCCAAACGGCAGTCAAAGTGTAAGCCCCACAGCTTTGTCGGGCCATCGCACTTTTGGTATGAGTTTTTGCTTCTGTATGGTGGCCCATTAGGGCCATAGCATTTTTCGTATAAATTTGCCATTTTTCTCGATTTATTTCTTTTTTCTGTATAAAATAAATTTTATTTTATTTTTTTCCTTTTTCTCTATTTTTTGTTACTTCAATGTATTTTGTTTATTTATTTATTTTCATTTTATTTTATTTATTTTTTTTTAATTTCGATTTGAAAAAAAAAACTACAGCCTGGTGACTACTCTATCTCAAAGCATGATGGTCTATGGCTCTCATGGGCCTATGGGAGTCCGCCTATGGCCTCGATGGGCCACGAGCAATTTTTTTTTTTCAAATCGAAAAAAAAAATAAAAAAATAAATAAATAAATAATGCAATAGTTTTTTTTTCAAATCGAAAAAAAAAGACAAAATTAAAACAAAATTAAAATAAAAAATAATGCAATAGTTTTTTTTTTCAAATCGAAATTTAAAAAATAAATAAAATAAAATGAAAATAAAATGAAAATAAATAAATAAACAAAATAAATTGAAGTAAGAAAAAATAGAGAAAAAGGAAAAAAAAATTATTTTATACAGAAAAAAGAAATAAATCGAGAAAAATGGCAAATTTATACGAAAAATGCTATGGCCCTAATGGGCCACCATACTTCTGTCCCGCCTATTGCATTTATTTTTACTGGCTCAGTTTCTCCCACCAACCTTCATTTTTTGCTACAATAGTTTCTATTTTTTACCTGGGCTTTTTTCACGCCTGGTAGGTTGCCTATTTAGCCCCTGTATGCTTAAAGACTTATATGCGTATCCGAAAGGCCTTCTTTGTAACATTGCTTACTGTCCACGACGTTTTCATGCAGTCTCTAACATTTTCACTCCCCTCCGCTATTTACTACTCTCCTCCCCCCCCCCCCCCCCCCCCTCTCCTTTAAGATGGATTCTGGATCCGTCACTGAAAAGGATTGACGACTGTGTGCTTACCGCCAGTGATTGAAACGTTTACAATGCCACACGGACATTCCTTCAATACTATGTTTTGTGTCCATTTATTTTCCTAACAATATTTCTTGTTAAAATCACGTCCATTGGTGTATATTTAAGAAACGTTGTTCACAGTTAAAATAAGAAATTAATCTAGATCTGAGATATAGCTGAGCAAACTACAATGATGTATCTGTAGATTGAAAAACATATTAGACCTCTCGAGTGAATTGTTAATTTTTTGCAATGTTTGTGATTTATTCGGGTCTTAGTGCCATAAACTAGTACGTACCGACCATATGAAACTTTAATAAATCGAAAAAATATTAAATTATTATTTTGGTTCGAGCTGCATTTTTATGCATGCTAAGGTAAAGGCTTTTGCCATAACTATAACCCCATATAAGAGAAATTTATTTTTCAAACCAAAATCATTGGTCGTTTCTTATGGAGACGCTATCTTAAAACACAGTAAAATGGCATAGAATTTCTTGGTGACTAGTGTTTCAAACATGGGAGAATAGCATCAAACTCACTAAACTCGGAAAAAATTCCGAGTTCCAGATGGGATTTGAACCCACGACCCTCCGTGATCTAGTCGGATGCTCTACCACTGAGCTACTGGGACTCTGTGGTGAGCAAGGGTAAAATGTGGGCTTTTGACTGGCATATCAGTTATGAGTCATATGTGTTATCATTTGGCTGTGTGACCGCGCGATGCGGTTCCAGTCAAAAGCGCACATTTCACCCTTGCTCACCACAGAGTCCCAGTAGCTCAGTGGTAGAGCAATCCGACTAGATCACGGAGGGTCGTGGGTTCAAATCCCATTTGGAACTCGGAATTTTTTTCCGAGTTTGATGCTATTCTCTCGTGTTTAGAAAGTTTTAGTCGCTCACTTTGGAGACTAGTGTTTCGTGTCTTAAAAAGTTTAATTCAAAACAAATTGAACATTAACACGGTTACCTAAACAGAGCGGCGTAAATTGAAGTCTGAAAGAATTGCAGCGAGGACAGTGTGTCTTTCAAAAATTCGCAACTAAAGGACACAACAAGTCATGTGTTTAAAACATCGTTACCTGTTAAAGTAGTAGATATGGTTTTTTAGTCCATTTCATCAGCACCAAATTTTCAAACATTGAAGTACGAGCTGAATCGATCGCTGTTGTTTATAAACTTACTCGTTTTAGTTCCTGCAGCCGTACTGGCAAGATCGTTTACCTTCAATCCGCTTAAAACAAAGATACGCGTTTTGCTTTTAAACATAAACTAATGGGTATTTGAATAAAATTTTTCAAAAGAAGATTTTTTTTGTCCATTTTTATGTGTTTGTTCATTCATTTCGTAGGTTGAAAAGCGATTTTGTGTAAACAGAACAGGACTTGGATTTTATAGTTCTAACTTCACTCGCGTCGCCTTATGCAAAGATGTCTGTGTTGCAAGTTTGATTTCCAAATCAGTTTCTCGGGCAATTTTCGATACGCGACAGGTGTATTTTATTCGGAAATTAGTCACACTGGTTATTCTAGACCGAGAAAAAGTTATTTTTGTGAGCTTTTGTACAGTCTAAATGTACTGTGCAGACGGTCGCGTAATACTGTTTTTGAGAAATAGCCCAGTCGTCAATCTTAATTCTAATTTTTCTTGTGCTTCCGACCTTTCACCTTAGTTAAGCTTATCGTCAGCTTTCTGTTCAGAGAGCTTCGCTGTTAGACTAAGCCCATATATATGACTATACTAATGTTTTATTTTTGTCATTAGTTCCTTCAGCTATTCTTGCCCGAGGTTCCGTGGCAACTAAAGCCTACAACGATGCTCTCCTTGATGGAAAGGCATGCATAAAAAGAGTACCAATCATGATAATTGGGCAGGATCGGACAGGGAAGACAAGTCTGAAGAAATCTTTAAAAGGAGAAAAGTTCAATGCAAATGAATCCAGCACTGAAGGAATAGAGACCGACCTTTCACATTTTAACGTTTCGACGGAGATTTGGAGACCGCGAAAAAAGGACAAAGAAACTGATTCCGAGTCAAACGTTTTGTTTGAGTACCACGCGGCTAAATTGATACTTGAGAGTTTGAAGAAAGGAAAAACAAACTCTCTAGATTTCGAAGAGTCATCTGTAACAGAACAAACAACTCGGTTTGGACAGCCAAAGGGACGAAGCAACAGTGGTACTGAGCCATCAGCTACAGAATCTGAAGGAACTGAGAGGGGAACCGTAAAAAAGAACCGTCAACTGATTGCAGCAAATCTACCAGAAAACCTAGCTACATTGTTGGAAAATTTGCTGGACAATGATGAGAAGATTGAAGAAGAGGACGACATTTATTCAGTTCTTTGGGATTTTGGTGGACAATCAGTTTACTACACTACCCATCCAATCTTCCTTACAGAGGGAGCCATCTACATTTTAGCTTATGACCTAAGTCGTAATCCACACGAGAAAGCTAACACTCCTGCGAGAAAAGGACTGTACAAGAATGAAGAAGACATTTGCTGCAACAAGACAAATCTGGACTTTCTTGACTTTTGGATGTCATCAGTTTATTCTTTGGTTGGTTCAGATACTATTGGTCAGGACACCGCCGTGTCTGACACCTCACCCGCAAAATTGCCTCCGGTGTTTTTGGTATGTACTCATGCCGACAAGCCTTATTGTAGTATTGAACCCAGGAAATTGGCCCTTGAAATCTACGGAGTTTTACGAGCGAAAGCTTACAAAAGACATCTGTTTAAAGACGTCTTTGTTGTCGACAACACAAAGTCAGGAAGCGGAAATGAGTGTCCAGAGGTAGTCCGCTTGAGAGAAGAAGTACTCGCTGTTGCCCAACAACTTCCACAGACGAAAGAGGCCATTCCGCTAAAGTGGTTACATTATGAAAATATGCTCCAACTCTTGCGTAAAGAGCATAGTAAGTGGATACCCATCAGTGAAGCCAGGCAGATTGCCTCTGATAAATGCGGGATAGAAGATGATGAACAATTTCGGACTTTGCTTGATTTTTTACATGACCAAAGAGTTGTGATTCATTTCAACGAAATAAAAGAGTTGCAAAACATGGTGATTTTGGACCCCCAGTGGCTCATTGATGTCTTCAAAAAGGTAATAACTATTAAGCAGTACGAGCACACAGAAGACACCGTTGAAGAGCTTTGGCTTAAGCTGGAGGAGACTGGAATCTTGGATGAAAGGCTCCTAGATCATGAATGGAAACCCTTGTTTGACAGTGAAGAAACCCGCACAAGCCTTGTCGCAATAATGGAGAGATTTAGCTTGCTCTGTTCCTGGCCATCTGACAGTGCTAACAAGCAGTACCTTGTACCATCCATGTTGATGTCGCCTCCCACAGATGACGTCATTGATTTACTCGCTTCTGTACGAATCCCTTCGCTTTTTGTAAGGTTCGAATCAGGTCGAGTGCCTCCAGGTCTGTTCTCGCGATTAGTCCTGCAATTTTACCAGTGGTCCAACGAAGAGTGGAAGAGCCAGATAAACCCCAAACTGTTCAATAATTTTGCTTTGTTCCACATTCGTCCTGACCAAGGGACATCTGTCATCCTTTTGTGCCATTCCTCGTCTATAGAAATCGTTCTTCACGATGGAAGCGATTCTCTTGGAGCGATGGTGGCAGGTTTTGTTTTGACCACAAGTCGTGCTATTCATTGGCAGTTGAGAATGATTCTCGAGTGCATGCGCAAGGAGTTCGGCTGGCTGAAGAACATGAGGTACGAAATGTGCGTCTGCTGTCCAGTATGTCCTCAAAAAGGCTCTGTCACATGTCGCACTCATGGCGTGCGTGGTTGCGAGTGTCTCCACTTGTTATCGGAATCAGAGTTGCAAAAGTGTCAATACTGCACAAGGCCTGGTTTTCTCGGAGATTGCAGGATTCGCATCGAAATGTTTTCACCTTGGTTTGCATTTCCAGGTGCACAAGAAAGCAGAATTTCACTTAACCAGGTTCGTTCATGTCTTTCCCCAAACCGAGAATGTCGTATTTAGGTCATCACCAAGGCAATACTTTTCATTTTAGAGTATAAATTCATTTTAAAACTTAAAAGAACCTTTATACACCCATAGACTAGTGACTATTAACTAACGTTCATGTATACAACTAGTGTACCCTGAAGTATCCACAGCAGCAAGAACAACTACAAAAAGCATTGGAAACAATAATGTACTTTTGTCCCATTTCAGCAAGACAAAAGATTACAAAATTACGAGATGCGTGCTTATGATAATCATTATCACTTTTTCTTCACAGCAGCAAGCTGTTACTGGATGTGACGTCGAAGAAAGAACATGTGTCTCTTACAAAGAGGGTAAGGTCCTATGTAATGATCCATTTTTTGCTACAATTGTTCCCACTATGCACTGCCTTAATTGCATACAATTTTTGTGTCTTTGTCAAGAGTATTTTCACCATTCATCTCTTTTCTTTCCCCTTCCTTCTTTTACAATAAATGCTGTTTAAAACTTGACTTTGTTAATGCGCATTTGTTTGCTGAGATCCCAAAAATGAGCGTTATTTAACATTAATAGAGTATCGATGTAAATCAGCCCTAATGCTGTTTATATTTTTACTACCATCCTAACCACTTCTGCCTGCGATTGCAGGCCCTTAAATGAAAATTCCTTTTTTGTGATTTACTCAACTCATTAAAATAGAACTGCCTTGATTTTACGATACGATAAAAGAGCAGCGACTCACTCCCAAGACTGCCAATTTCAAAAGTTCTAAAAAATTCAAATTGCAATTGAAAAATTATTGAAATGCAACTTGAAGACAGTTGCTAATTATTTGGCAATTTCATCCACAAGCTTAAATGACCCAACTTTCGATGATGGATGATCAATTATCAACTAGTGATGAGTTTCTCTCTAAGTGTTGTTTTTTGTATTTTGAAGGACAGTCACTCGCCCTCCCAGACGGGGTTCTTCAGACCATTCAGTCTCAGTCAAGCGACTGTAAGGATATTGTAGTTCGATTTCAAGAGTGTCTGCAGTTGACTGATCCAGCAGCTCTAGAGAATCCAGAGCCCGAGACTAAAAGATGGATTCGCTGTCTCGCCAATACCGCTAAAGCTCAAAGCAGAACGGACCTGGTCGAGTACTTGAGGACGATAACACCTGCCGGCACTACCGGTGAGTTTGCAACAGCTAATAACAGGTGAACTGTTAAAGGGAAAGTCTCATCCCTAGATTATATTCCTTGTGTAATACAAAGTTTGTGAGCTGCGTAACGCTCGCATAAAGGTGGAATCATGGAAATTATCAAGTGAATTAATAATTATCATACGAATGTTACGCGGCTCAAACACTATGTCACCTGTATTAACCTTAAAATGCTAATTTTTTTTCAACAAGCTTCTTAAAGGTATTTCGAATTAACCACTCTCTGCGCGTGTAGTGTGCACAATTGCAGCATTCAACTATAACAAATCACAAGTTTAAACTGCTTGTGGTACCTTTCATACGTCAATTTAAATATCGAATATATACCAATATTTACCGCGCTAATTACTTTATACTACATCACTAAATACTTTCCAAGCTAATGGTTTCCTGATTTGCTTAGACCCAACTGAATTTTTAGCACCATCTTGAAATGTTAGAAACTCAGTGACCTGCAGACATCTACCGTGAGTTGTTAAGCGTGTATAACTTAATGAGTACTTAATGAGTTTTTGACTGGCTAATACAACTTTTTTATCTTTTGTCCTTCATATCATGTTGTTGTCTTTTAAACCAGGACCCTTGTTGGATGAGAAGCTTGATGTTCGATATATCCCTTTCAGACTAAGAAAGGAATTAACATTCAGTCTCTGTGGTAAGTGCGTGCATACTAACCGTGTTTGTCATAATGGGATTATTACATGGGACTAAGGGAACATACCAGGCTTACTAGAAAATTCACTAACACGTTGTGTTCTGTGTCCCTTTGCTACATCCCGAAACGTAGATAAGAGTTTCACGTAACTCAAGAGCCTTTCCAATGTAAAGTCAGATTGCATGCCAAAATAATCCTCCATTTTCTGTTCCCAGTAAAATTTATATTGGATATACATTTTTTCTTTGAGGTGGCGACGAATGGAAAATGTTTGCCGAAAAGCTAGGCATGTCTTACAATGAGATCCGTTTCCTTGACAAGAGAACCACCAACCCGTGTGACGTTGTCATTGATCTAATGGCAAATCATCGCTTTATGAGTGTCGGAGAAGTCTACGACCAGTTAGTGAAAAGTGGGCTTCCTGGATCAGCTGATTTACTGTAAATAAGTAGCTTTAGTATGTTTCTGCTCTGTGCCATGTCCAAATGGACTGGCTCGTTGCCATTGCGGCTCAGATTAGAGACCTTTAGATCGTAGTACGAGTTCGTACAAGATTGAATACGGGTACAACTTTTCAAACTGAGTGCGCATGCCTTAGATTTTTATTTCTTAACCAAATAGAAAGCAAAAATCTGCTACTGTCCTGAGCACTTTTTTGATATTATAACACTGTAGTTTATAGCATGAGAAAGCAAACGTCGTTTCGCGGCGCACCACTGTTTCGCAGGGGCTCCAGTGGTGGCGCCGCGAAGCGACTTCTGTTTTCTTAGGCTATGTAGGCTATGTAGGCTATGTAACTTCGGGTGATGGTATCAATCAGTATTTTTTATATAATTTATAGCACATAATACCTTAAAAATATCTGTTATAAATATAAAAGCACATCAGTACCAGAACTAGGAAAGTTATTATATTTGCAGTGCTAGAAATTTCAGTATACAAACAATACAACTTTAACAAAATGTTACGTGATATTTAGATATATATAGAGAGAGCAGTAGTCAAGTTCTTTCAATGTCGGACTTTCGACCTGGTGGTCAGTGTTTCAAAACGCGGTCTCTAGCTCATGTTTTGGTGCTAAGTAAGACACTTTACTCAAAATAACTTTTATACACCAAGATGTATGAATGAGTACTGGGAAAAAAATACTTGGGAAAAGCTAACAACATCTCATCCAGGAGGAGCACGGGCGAGTAGTAATGCTTCTGGTGTCTTCATCATACAGCAACCGACACATTCAGACAATCCAATGGAAAGACTTGCTCCATTTTTCTCATATTTTTCTCTGCAATGATAAAAAATTGTTGATGCTGTAAGACGAAACGCTTGGATTGCAAGAGGGCGCCTTATTTGTGATTGAGTGCGTGGAGTGTAAAAGCAATTAAAAAAACACACTAAAAGTACACATGTAAGTCCACCGAATGGAATTAAATGAGCATGGACTTTACCGTCTTTGTTATGGAAATAATTTTTTCTTTTCATAATTTGTTGAAGGTGAAATGTTTGCAAAATATTATCCACGAAGTTATACCGCAAACATTTTTTTGTAAATTTTTATGTAAATTGTTTTGACTTAGATTAGAATAAATGATTAAGGTGAGTTTGAATATGAAGTGTTGAAAAGGCTATCCCACGTGATTTCAAAACGACAACAAAGACTGTTAAATTAAGTCAACCGAAAAAGTAAAAGTAACAAAAAAAATTGAAAAAAAAAACCAACAACATGGGATTGTCTAATGATTTATTTTTTTTTTAATCAAAGTTTATATTTACCATTAGAGGCCAAGATGCAGGGCCGAACTGATTACCGCTTATAAAAACGCGTAGAATAGTCTAATCGTTTGGTTGACGACTAGGGCTAGTTTTCACTAGCGCATAACACGTAAGCATAAGCACAAGCTAACATACGCAGACTCAGTAACACGTTGATCATTAGTGCCTATTGTTCTGTTTCGTTCGAACAATTGGAACTAATGAATAACACGTTACTGAGGCCCAGTTCAAACGTCGAACTTCACATGTGCCGAACCTAATGCAAATTAGCAAGAACAGTAGATTTTGCTCATTTGCATTAGGTTCGGCGCATGTGAAGTTCGACGTTTGAACTGGGCCTGAGTCTGCTTATGTTGGCTTATGCTTGTGCTTATGCGCTAGTGAAAACCAGCCTTAAATGATTGCAAGGGATAAAAAAGAAATTAAGACAACGATAGTTAAATCGCATTTACAAAAAAAAAATTAAGGAAATAGCGCGCGGCGTTGTTTATCAACGAATAGACAGCGATGATAAAAACGATAAGATTCGCATATTCGTAAAGACCGCGGTGAATGTTATAACTCTTATGTCGTGTCATAAACTAACTGTACAAGTGCAAATTGTCAGTGCTGAGATGTTTGGCAAATGCTATAATATTGCTTTGTAGTACTCCTCAAATGAGTGCTTGCATTTGTTTGTTTTCTTACAAAGCTTTTGTAATCGTCGACAGCAATATATCTTTTTGAAATCGAACAATTATAGTTGTAGTCAGCAATATATATTTTTAAGTGTTTATCTGGATAAATGTTTCTCAAATATATCCATAGTTTTGAAGAAGTTAATCCTATTAGTTTGTAGCTAAAATAGTTACTTTACTTTTAGTTTAAAGTAGAAGATGAAAAGGACATAAAACACTCCGATATAAAGAGTGTAAGGTAGCGGTTGGCATTTAGTGAATTGTGAACGTGGGGACGACAGTAAAAGATGGAGGTGTTTTATCGTTTCTAAACAAATAGAGAAATTGATGAGTGAGAAACATAACTAAGAAGTTAAGATTTCTGTCATTTTCCATGTCAACCCTTTCATGACAACTGATATTCACCTACTGAAGTGTTGCATGCGCAGAGACGTAACCGCTGTAGTCTGTGAGAGATCCATTTTAAGGGGGCAATGTCACCTAAATTTTGTACACCTACCTTTTGTATTGAAAAGCTCGAAAAATTAAACATGTCGAAATGAAAAATTAAAATCCAACCTTTTTTAACATTACTAAAATGAAAATAGATTGCAACTTGAAACAAATTGACCAATTAAAGTTTTCAATTACTTCCCTGTGTCATATAGAGAAATGATTCTGTTAAAAGTTTAATGTATATAAATATTTTCTCCCGTTGAGAAAATAAATTGCATTTTTCTTTGATTTCGCATCCCGTGTCTGAGAAAAGGTTCTTAGTCAAATAGTTAGGATAAGTTACAACAAAAACCAGCAAAATCCGGTGTCATCGCCCTTTTTTTAAAAGGAATTCCGTAAGGAGGCAGTTGACTGTGTTTGAGTGCTTAGTTTATAGTCATCAGTATGTATGTGGTACTTGTGCTTTGGGAATACCATGTAGTTTTGTGATTCGCTTTGAATCAGAAACTCATGCGGGTGATACACAAGTCTACACGCGGTAACATGATTACTTGTTTCTTTTTATTATTATTATTATTATTATTATTATTATTATTATTTCGAATGAAAAGAAAATGGTTCTAAATACCGAATACAGTAAACAGTGGTTTTTATCCGAAAGTAGAAAAGTTAGTAAAAGTCATGAATTTCGTTCTTTTGTTCAATTTACGGCACTCGCGCTGTGAACCTGGGTTCCCTGTGGACATGTGGATAACCTTATTGACCGAATGCATAAACAAAGTCTAACGAAAGAGCTCAGCTGTAAACCTGCTTATAAGCGGGTTAGTTTAAATTGATAAATGTTCTATTTTTCTTTTTTTTTTTTGGGCTACCTTACGTACCATCTTGGCGCGGCTTGGATGGCTGTTTTGTTAAACCCCAAATTAACTTTGTTTATGCAACCGGACCATGAGTTTCTGATGAGTTTTCTGCATTGTAACTACTGTTGATTTAAATGTAAGTTTGACTGTCTTTAACTCTGTTTTTTTATAAATAAAGGAATTAGGAATTGATGTTTATTTTTTATACTACAACACCGCACTATAAACTTTTTACTCTATTTACAGCGTGGCTCCCATCTCTTACTTTCAAAAACGACACTTAAAAGTTTCAAGGAAGTTTACTTGAGAGTTCGTCTAACCTGCGAGCAAGCTCTCGGGTTCGAGTTTGGGGAGGGGGAGGTGGAGGGGGTGGGGGAGGGCCCTCCGCTCCCCAAACCCGAAACCCCGAGCCCGAGAGCTTGCTCGCAGGCTAGAGTTTGTCAACATATTAAACTAGTGGTTCCATATTGGAAGTGAACTGCTGCCACATTTGGAAGCCTTAATTAACCCATTCACTCCTGCGAGATTTCTCAGTTTTTAAACAAATCAACGCGAATCGAGAAACGATAATAAACCTGTCAATGCGCACAAGAATAAGAGCGAACATAGACTTGAAAAAACAATATCTACCCAGTCTAGAACAATAAGTGTATATGAAAATTTACGCAGACATTTTGGATCACTTTTAGTTGCGATGCCAGGGAAATTAGAGCTGCGAAATGCAAATCTGGTTTTGTTTACAAATATCGCTTTCAAGACCAATTCTTGAAATAACAAACACAGGAAAAAGGGCAGCAAATTCTCTCAGTTTAAAGTTTTATTCAAATATCTATTAGATTACTCTCAACAGAATACCCGGCCCATTTTCAACGACATAAATCAAGACTGCTACCGCGGTCCGCAGTCCATTATTTACATAACAACTGTAACTGACTCCACAACGAAACAAAAGTGCTTACATTCACGCACGCAGACGGACGGGTACTTCACATCCCTGACCTCCACAACAAAAGCTAAGATCGAAACAAAAGTGCTTACATTCACGCAGACAGACGGGTACTTCACATCAACAATACAAATACCTCCCTCCACCAATTACATTCACGCGGAGGGGACTACTAGGCACTGCTAACAAACATCCACCTTTCAGTAATTGCAAGGTCGAGTATCGGAACAGAATTAGGATGGCTGCCCTGTGCGGGCAGCAAAAACAACAGTTTAGAGTAGAAATGCAATACACAGAAGGCTATTCGAAGATCTTGGCTCTCATTTGAAGTACGTACCCCCTCCCTCCTCTCTCCTCTTTCCAAGTAAAAAGCAATAATGGACCAGCGTCTCAACTATGAGAGGGGAACAAGCTTTACTTTTCGTTGTTTTATGGTGCGAAATCAGTTGGGGATCTGATGAACGAATGGTTTTGTAACGGAAAATTTTGCAATGGCCACTAAATTGCTTCACCAGGACTGGTAAAGGCTATTTTGAATTTCTTTTCGTCAGATCTCTGCCAGCAGCGATTACTACTCCAATGCATTGGATAATAAATTTTGGATATACTAGTTTGTCGTTGCCAGTATGTTGCTCATTGCAATTGCGGACAAAACTAGTTGAGACATACTGAAATACGCTCACATTTCTCTATGGTCCTAAAAACCCCTCAAATACCATTATACATGTCAAGAGAGGTCTTATTTAGCACAGTAATTTTCGAGTCTTTGGCTGCTAAATGACCTGTTCGTAGGTAATGGGGTGAGATCATATATAGGTTGTTTACCATTTACCCAAAAATTCCGGAAATTTTGGTCAGAATGTAAATGGTAAGACAATTTTGGCTCGACCGACCGGAAAATTTCCGAAATGAACGGAACGTCTTGAAAGGTAGTCCAAAATTTCCAACCGAAATTTCCGAACGGTAATGTGTGTACCATTTGCTTTTATCTACCAGTTCCAGACCCTGCGCCAGTTTTGATGCATAAGCGTGGTTACTCAGCTCGTTTCTGGTGTCAAATGGTAAATGGTACACGCCAATCTCAAACGGAATTTCCCTTTCTGGAGTTCTGCTTACCATTTACACAAACCGTGGACCAAGAGTAAAGAGTACAAGTTCAATGTTCGTGACTACACTGTGTCCATGGACAAACTCCTGAAATTCTTGTTTAAAAACCTTGAGGGGTAGGCCGGGAGTATGATACTTTTTTGAGAATTTATACAAGACTAGGACAATCGAGTTGGGGTATATCGACGTTGAGCAGATCAGCGTTCGCTCTCGTGCGCTTGCCTTAAAATAAACGTCTATGACAGACTGCTATAATTGATAAAGAGTTCAAGTTCAATGTTCGTGACTCATTAGTAAATATGTCTGTCGTACACTATCTCCATGGACAAACTCCTAAAAACCTGTTTAAAAACCTTTAAGGGTGGGCTGTTGGGGAATGAGGTACTTTTTTTGAGAATTTATACAAGACTAGTTTTGTGTTTACGTTGTGGGTTTTGTTTTTGCGTTGTGGGTTTTGCGTTTGTGTTGTAAGTTTTGTGTTTGTGTTGTGAGTTTTGTGTTTGCGTTGTGAGTTTTGTGTTTGTGTTGTGGGTTTTGTGTTTGCGTTGTGAGTTTTGTGTTTCTGTTGTGAGATTTCTGTTTGTGTTGTGGGTTTTGCGTTTGTGTTGTGAGTTTTGTGTTTGTGTTGTGGGTTTTGTGTTCATGTTGTGTCCTTGTCGGCCACCGTAGATAATAACTATTAAAAATTTTAACAAACGTGTTTCACCCCTTAAATTCCTTGTGTATTTCAACCCTTTCATTAAATGACCAATGAGCATCTGTTTTCTCGCGAGAAATCGAGAGCAAGGAAATGTGGAACTGTTGG
This sequence comes from Cladopsammia gracilis, assembly GCA_022457155.1. NCBI lineage: Eukaryota > Metazoa > Cnidaria > Anthozoa > Scleractinia > Dendrophylliidae > Cladopsammia > Cladopsammia gracilis. The sequence goes on from JAJGOT010000286.1 coordinate 108,944, forward strand.
AAACAATTTTTTGTAATGATATGATGAGCGGTGTGGTTTGTTCTAAAAGTGGCCCTCGAAACATCAGCTTTTAAATCTCTTCACCTTATCCGACTCATTTGAAAAAAAAATTCCGCAAGATTCGCGATTAGGTTAGATCTGTACAGGCCCGCAAATGATCCCGGGACCGGAAATGATCCCCAAATTGGACCGCAAATGATCCCAGGACCGGAAATGATTGCTGTAAATGATACCATAAAAAATTAGGAATGGCGTGGACTATGGATGTATATTCGTTAATTATCCTAAGTGAGGAAAAGACAAGCGTCTCAGGCATTAAAGCAACAAAGAAAACCGGTAAAAATACTGTGCGAAATAATTAAATGAACATGTGACTATATACCTTATTCGTACTAATTTTCGCGGGCACTTAATTTCGCGAATTTGGAACACGAATATTTCGCGAGCATTAATTTTCGCGATTTTGCAAAAAATGATAAATTTAGGGCATTTCATTTCAAGAAAATTGACAAAAGACAGACTTAGAAAACCGTTTTTTATTGAATGATCACTTAAATGACGACTGATTTGCAATCATGATTTGCAATTAGGTAATAGAAATAGCGTTTATAATCAGACTAATCAAGCAAATACTGCAAATCAGTCAAATGCTAATGCAATATTGTACTTAATAAAAGTCAATTGTAAAAGTCAATTGTAAAAATATGATTTTAAATACCTATGCCATACAGTTCTGTAATGATTATAAATCACCCTTGAAACAGAACAAAACTATAGATGAATGAAGAAATGATGAAGAAAGTGCTGAAGTAGAAGATAAATAGACTGATGACAATTACCATGTAGCTATAAACGCAGTTAATCATTGATTAAAGCAATTATATAAGTGTATTAAATTTCGCGTGTTTAATTTTCGCGTATCCTAATTTTAGCGAGTCTTTAATTTCGCGATTTTTTACAAATCGCGAAAATCGCGAAATTAAAACCTCGCGAAAATTAGTACGAATAAGGTACATTTTTCGTTTAGAAAGCGCATCGCAAAAATATACAGAAAATATTCCATGAATCTTCGAAGATGTCTTTGCTGTCTATTAACGACTTAGAACTTTTTCCCTGTTCATGGGCTTCCATGGAAGCGCACAACATTTCTACGTGTGAATTTCGGAGATCATGACACATTTGCAATTTATTAACTTTCATTTGAAAATACATTTTCTTTCCACCACAATTCGCTCTTGCAAATATAAGATAAAATACAAGCGGTAAGCACTTCAATTTAATACCGCAGGGCCCTTTTAGGGGCGGACCATTAGAAATCTTGGGAGGGGGGGTGACAATTACCAAAAAAAAAATCCTGCAAAGGAAAATTGTCTCAAAAAAAATTCCTGCAAGCAGTTGACCATAAAAAAATAAAATCCTGCAAGCTAACCGGCTATATATACATATATTTATTTATTTATTTATTTATTTATTTTAAACTGCCTCAAAGGTCTATCTGGTACATATACCGATATCTTAATTTAGTATACATGTATACTGAAACAGTGGATAGCATTGTTGGCGCGCTCGGATTGGCTACTGAAACTCGGAATATTCACCTCCCAGCAATTTGCGTGCGAAAATTGTAATCGTTAATTGACAGGAATAAATGAGTTAAAAAGCATCATTTTCGTTATATTATGTCACTGTTTCAGTATATATATCCACCACTACCCGGCACCTCCACTTCGGTGAATAGTTGTTAAATAACCAAAACCTTGTTTATGTACATATTTGAAAACACTGTAAACATCATGAAATATGTAACCTGCTCTACAGATTGTCCAACCGTCCCGATTTCGTCGAGATTACCCCGATTTTGCTTGAAAATCCCGAATCCCGACCAATATGTGATCGGGATAGGAAAAATCCCGATTTTGACATTCGGTTCTGTCATTTTCGTCAAATTCTCGTAATACTTACTATACAAAAAGACGAAATTGCGTATACTTATCTCTGATATCCAGATAAACTAAAAAAACAGCAAGAAATATAAAATGAAATCGAGTACTTGTATGTGGAGCCACACAAAGAGACGCAAAGCGACGAGAAGCCACATCAATTCGCCAAACATTTTTAACAGAAATTGTTGTCTCAGAACACTAAAAATGGAGTTTCAGAGCATCAAGATTTCAAAATTTTCTGGTGGGGCATGCCCCCACACCCCCCTAGCGGCTCGCGCCTTCGGCGCTCGACCACTCCATCTCAATTCTTATTTCTCCACATATTTTATGCAACGGTTCGACAGTCTGACTTGAATCTACTCTCCAGAGTTTAATACAAAAAATGAATTGGGCCAAGTATAAAAAATATTGGAGCTTGCACGCATTTATAAAGAAAATCTGAGAAAAAAAAACCTGCAGGCTTGCACCTCCCCCAAAAAAAAATCCTGCAGGAAACTCAGGCCTAAAAAAAAATTCATACACTGAAAATTTTTTGACCCCCCTCCCAGGATTTCTAATGGTCCACCCCTTAGGTGGATTTATTTGCATTCGCGTAGACCCCTTTGCACGTGCAAATTTTTTGCTGTCAATCATCTCCTCCCCTGTGCCGAAAACTACACGAAAACTCTGGAGTTCTCAGTTGTCTCCAAACCCGAGAATATAGTGAACATCCTGTGTTAGAATGGAATGCATTCGAGGAAAAACCTAAACCATAAAGTTCGAACTTCTAAAAACGGAGCCCGGGGGGGGGGGGGTACTCCCTTATAAGGGCTTAACGGGGACGTGCGGCCAGCCAGGGTATGTTTTTAGGGATTTTTGTCTTATACAGGGTATCGATTTTATCATTTTTTATCTTAATCAGGGTATCGATTTTATCAATTGTTGTCTTAAACAAGGTATCTTTTCTTGGACGATAAACAGCCTGTGCGCATGTTCTACGAACTAAACTACAGCAAAATTTTTTCGGATTAAATGTCTTAAACAGGGTATCAAAAATCGGAATTTTGCCTTAAACAGGGTAGGAAAATCAGCGATTTTTGTCTTAAACAGGATCAGGGTATGAGGGGCCGGGCCGCACCTCCCCATCCAAGGATATATCGAGTACCCTCCCTCCGCCCACCCCCCCCCCCCCCCCGGGAGGCGGAGATGATGGACATCCGTCAAACATAACTTTTCGTCTAGACGGTTATAAAATAACTAGACCAGACCCTGTGTCATAATTACACGTGGCGTGAAAAATCACCTCACGTGACCGAAGAGAGTGAAGAAGAAAGGTGATGTTTTACTGATCATGTATGGAAGGAGTTTTGATCATTGACACTGTTTAGAGTACGGATTATCGAAACGTATTATCGAGTACGGATTATCGAAACGTTCGATGAAATAGTTGAAGAACATCGAGTGTAGAACGAGTATTGACATTTAATCTAGCGAACACGTGTAGAAATAAGTTACAGAATACAGTTTCAAGAATAAACAGTCGATAAAAATAACAACACCCTGGCAAAATTGAGAAAATAAGGGGGTCTTTGTTTTCGGGTCTTAGGTCTTAGGTCTTAGTTTTCGGGGGTCTTAGTTTTTGCTACAACCATCCTTGACATTTACGAAACAGCAACCATACTGCAGATTATCTGTTGGATGCCAAATCAAACGCTATTAGAAAACAATGGAGGTTTATCCTAGCTCCACTGAGACACACTACTCAACTACAGAACTAACTAAGGAGCTAAAAATTATTGCAAGAATGCGTTATTCCATTCCAGCGAATTGTAGACTACGACCTTTTGAGACTTGGATCTAAGATGCCTATATCCGGGTCATATCCTTGATGGGAAACACTTTCTCACAAGTCTTGCACACCGCAGACTTTAGACACTAAATCACGGCCTTAGAAATTTACCGATCCTTGCATTTTCAAAGCGATTACAAACTTTAGCCGATTAGTATTTATCTTGCAACGAAGTTGAGCCAAAGAAACCGCAATGTATGCCAATAGAGCTAGCACCAAACAAAGGCACAAAGAAATATAATAATTCTAACGGCTCTGTACAGCATGAAATCCTCCTATCAATTTGAGAGATAAGCCGCCGAGATCAAAAGAACAATATCAACGAAGAGTACAAATTCATAACTGATCTAAAGGCGCGTTTCTCTCTTACGTCTTACTGGGAAAGCTTTATGCTTTTAAAGTACTTTTTAGCGACGAGCGGTAGTAGTGTTTAGCCTGTCTATTTTTACAGAGAATTGCTTAAAGACATGCTTGAAGGCTTAAAACAATGCAATGGTCACACAACAGGAGTCATGTTGGTCTGTCAACCCCATTTATAACCATGCTGTTACCCCCAGTGTATTTCGCGACGTTTGATATCATTTTCAAAGTTGAGAACTTTGTTTGCAAATAGTTCAAATACTGTACATTTTGCTTGCGTTACCTATGATAACTGCTGCATAAAATAACTGTTGTAATAAAATAACCGTTGTATTATAAAGAAAAAAAATCGATTCTAAAAATTTTAAATCCACTTTCCAAATTCCTGAGTGCACACTTTTCCTCCCTTTACGGCGAGGTGACCTTTTCCGGTCTGGGGATCATTTGCGGTCCAATTTGGGGATCATTTCCGGTCCGGGATCATTTGCGGGCCTGTACATCAGATCTAGGGATAGGGTAATAGGGTTATAGAATGATGTATCATTAACAAAAGCACCTTTTATATTTAAATTTTTCTTGGGTTTACCGGATCAACCCAGTGGTCTAGTGGTGAAGGAGGGATGCATGCAGAGGTTCCGGGTTCGATTCTAGCTAGGTAATTTTAAATTGCATTTTTCTTCTTATGATAGAAAAAATAATTCGAAAATTGGTGAAAAAGAAGTGTCGCTAAAATGGCATCGCTTGTTTACGAAATGGAAAATTGCGTCTCCGATATGTCGTTTTATTGACTACAGGGGAGGGCTAGAATGGTTTCTATGACCTTTCGTCAATCGTCAAACCAGCTGAGGAACAACGCCTTTTTTCTCAGTCCACCTCCCTTAGCAACGACCAAAGCTCTCGGTCGACACTCGTTAACATCCGTCGAAAGGCCCTCTTATCTTCGGCCAGCTTTCGTAATGTAATGACGTCACGCTTGTGCTGCCCTCGGCTTTTATTTACATTTGGCCACCAATGGCTGCTTCCATCTTCGACTCTGGTATTTGTTTTGAGTAAATTGCTCCGTTTTTCGATCCTACTTCGCTTGATTCAGATCAATTCCGTTTGGAAAGGATGTTGTGATGTCTCCAACCTCTTTTTGCTCCGTAACTGAGAGGGACCTTCAGCGTATGTTATTGAATGAAACTAGACACTGAAAGTACTCAGTAACATCCCTTGAATGGCCCCGGGATCGGATCGCATTCATGAAGAATGACACGAAATGAGAAAATAAAATATAGATAAACCGCAGCCCCGTTTCACAACTTTTATAAAATATTGGTACATGGGAATTATAGGGAAATTGTGTAGTCGGGTCAATAATGAATGCTTGCACTAAGCTGTCTAAGCTGTCTGATAATTTCTTCTCCATTTCAACGGCCGATGAAGCCTACAAGATAATCCAAGATTTCGAAACTCGAAAGGAAAGGTGAAACAACGGTGGCAGTCTTCTGGCGGTGAGGAGAGAAAGAGAATTTTCGCACGCTGTAATTATTTTCCGGATTTGGGGGCGGGGCATATGATTAAAACATGTGACGGTATTCGTCCATCCTACCTTGGGATATTTTTCCTGTCAAATACTGACGACTGAATGTGACTCGAAAACATCCAGGGGATTTAGCTACATAGTTTTTGAGGCGGGGGAGGGGGGTAGGAAACATTCTTGTGAAGTCCCTCACCCCCAATCCCCCGCCCCCGGCCAACACTAACGTGGTTGCGTCGTTAGCAGACTTCACGATGCATCTTCGGGTTCTATTCCGAGGGTGGGATCGTTCGTTCAGGAAACGAACTTTAAATAATTCTCGTGAAAGATCTGTCCGTTTTATTCATGAGGACTGTTGTTGTTCTTTTATCTGCCTTTTTAAGGTTTATGTCAGAGTTTGTTTTAAGTTCAGTGATGGCTTTGACCTCGCTACATGACAAGTTTTTTTGGCTTTTAAAGCCTCATTTTAATTTAATCTCAGAGAGTTGTATTTTAATACTCTCCAAATAGCTCTCAAGGGCAACCGATGGTTGAACCGGTGGAATCCAATTCGATTTGACGTGAAATGGATGTGTTTCTTTATTTTGGCCGTGAAAGATATATTGGAGGCGCATTCGTCTTGCAAATTGTTCAAAATCCCGCAAGAGTCCTTGCCTTGTTTTAGTTTCGTTTGTCAGGGGTGTTGGGATGAATTTGAGTCCCTTTGATAACAAGTTAACCTGGCTGTCAGTTCCTTTCTGTAGCCGCCCGCCTTTTTTTCATGTTTCTCCTACGCTTAATATCGGTGAACCGTAGAGCGCTTCTTCTTTTAAAGATATCCCGGACTGCTCACTTTCTCTATACAGCTAACGCTTACCTGAGCTTCCAAAGCCTTTGCTTGCCTTGTAGCAGGAAAATTTTTACTGTACTTTCGAGATTCGAAATCTTGGATTAGCTTGTAGGCTTCATCGGCAGTTGAAACGGAGAAGAAATTATCAGACAGCTTAGACAGCTTAGTGCAAGCATTCATTATTGACCTGACTACACAATTTCCCTATAATTCCCGCCAATATTTTATAAAAGTTGTGAAACGGGGCTGCGGTTTATCTATATTTTATTTTCTCATTTCGTGTCATTCTTCGTGAATGCGATCCGATCCCGGGGCCATTCAAGGGATGTTACTGAGTACTTTCAGTGTCTAGTTTCATTCAATAACATACGCTGAAGGTCCTTTCAGTAACGGAGCAAAAAGAGGTTGAAGATCATCCTTTCCAAACTGAAACAGTGGCATCTTCTTGATTGAATTGATTTGAATCAAGCGAAGTAGGGTCGAAAAACGGGGCAATTTACTCAAAACAAACACCAGAGTCGAAGATGGAAGCAGCCATTGGTGGCCAAATGTAAATAAAAGCCGAGGGCAGCACAAGCGTGACGTCATTAGATTACGAAAGCTGGCCGAAGATAAGAGGGCCTTTCGACGGACTTTAACGAGTGTCGACCAAAGCTCTCTGGCTTAGTATCCCCGCCTCAGGATTCGAACTACCGCTTGGTTACCAAGACACCTCCCCGCCGGAATAACACGTCAGTAAACAACCGATCTTTCCTGGCTGTTCATACCGTCGTGCAGTCGATTTGAGTGTCAACGGGTACTTTACAACATTGCTTTTTGAGGATTTCTTACTGGTAACTTAATATTTTAGTTATGGAAAGATGTTATTTGCCAGTATAGTGTGGGGCAAGTCTTGAAAGTTTTCTTTCTGCAGCATAAAATTAATGATCATATTAAAATCTTACATAGAGGTACATTTGATGAGCGAATACAGAAGTCGTTGTTGTTTCTTTTAGTCTTTCAGGGACAAAGCAACAGGCTGAATTTTTGGAAAGAGTACAATTCAACAAAGGATTAAAGACAGGTGAAATCAGCGATGTGAAATCGGTAAAACTAATTGGATCGGTGAACGTTGGGCCCATTAACATCGGAGAGGTTTTGTCCCGGGATGACTTTCGTCCCGGGATCTCGGTGTCTGGTTATTTTCATTTTGATGTTTACATAGTTTCGTCTCCGATGATTTCATCCCTGTCCTGAGCACAGGGATGAAACAGAACGAAAAATTCCATGCTTCATATAAACATTACAGTCTTCCCAGGATGAAAGTTCAAACAGCCATTTGTTACGATGAGCTCGATTTCACCATTTGACGTCAGTCAACGCCAAACGCTCAAGGTGAGTTTGAAGCTTCTGCAAAATCTTCTGTAGAACTTATTTCTTACATTTATGTGCATTTTAAGGATCAATTTCATAGGAAAATTGTTTTGTTTCGCTTTATAATACATGTACGCTTGGCTGAGATCAACACTAACTTCGTCTCGGGATCCGGCGGGATAAAACCACTCCTCTAAACGAAAATTTGTTTCATCTAGGGACGACACTCATCCCAGGTGTACGAAACTCATCTCGTTTTTTTGTTAACGATCCCTTACTCTCCATACTAGCAGAGCCCATTTTAAGGGGTCGTTTACATGAAAGCCAGGATGAGTGTCGTCCTTGATGAAACAAATTTTCGTTTACTTGAGTGGTTTATTTATCCCGGTATCACGAGTCCAAAATCATCTCACCCGAGACGAAGTTAGCTAGTGTTGATCTCAGCCATGCGTAAACAACACGAAACATTTTTTTTTTCCCAATACATTATGCCATTGTACATAATGTAAGAAATATGTTCAACAGAGGTTCTAAAGGAGCTTTACAGTAAACTAAAAATCCTGTCAGCGTTGACTATCTTCCACGGGTGAAGTCAAGCTCATCATAACAAAATGTCTGATCGAACTTTCATCCCAGTAAGCTGACTGTTTATCATGATGAAATGTTTCGTCGTGTTTCATCTTGATGCCGAGGAGAAACAGCAAAAAGGAAATAAACAGATACCGAGATGAACTTATCCCGGAACAAAAAATTTTCATGTGCTAACTAAAGTCTAGCATTAACAATCGAGACGAGACGTGACGTTTTACTTTTTTACCTGCACTCAGTAAGCTTTAATATATTTATACTTTTGACATCATCTATATTTTGAAATTCAGCTTCTTTCATAAACCATTGACACCGTTTTACTAGTAATAAGCTAGTGTCATTTCAACAACTGTGGTTTAAAGGTGGTCAGACACGAGGGGTCATGTAGCAGGGACATGTCGCAGCGACATGTAGCAGCGACAAAAATTTGTGTAGTGCACACTGAGGGACATGTAGCAGGGACGTGCGGCGGGGACATGTAGCAGGGAAAAAATCATAGCGCTTACACACACATGAAAATGTTGCGGGGACATGTCTCAGGGACATGTTGCAGCGACACGTCCCCTCGTGTGAACTGATACTTTCATAATTGTGCAGCACCAATTTTGGGAACATTTTGTCCCCGCGACATGTCGCACGGAGTTCAACTTGTTGAACTTCATGGGACACGTCGCGGGGACAAAATGTCCCCAAAATTGGTGTTGCACAATTATGATAGTATCAGTTCACACGAGGGGACGTGTCGCTGCAACATGTCCCTGAGACATGTCCCCGCGACATTTTCATGTGGTGTGCAAGCGCTATGATTTTTTTCCCTGCTACATGTCCCCGCTACACTCCCTGCTACATGTCCTTCAGTGTGCACTACACAACTTTTTGTCGCTGCTACATGTCGCTGCGACATGTCCCTGCTACACGACCCCTCGTGTCTGACCACCTTAAAGTTGCACAATGTAAAGTTGATGGTTCAGCTTGGTTGAATTTAGTAGTAGTAGTTTTAGTTAACAGACGTTTGTTGGCCTCACCAAGTTTCGATTTCCGTCCCAAATAGCTCGTGCTTGCTTAATCCTTAAAAATAAAATCGGAATTCATTTTAGGCCGTAAAATAAGAGCATGCATATATATTTTAGACTGTTTTTGATTGATCTGAATAATTTATTGTGATCACTTATGCAAATTTCCGAAGTGTGGAGAAAGCAAGGGATTTTTCCCTTGACCTGACCTTATGGATACTATTGCGTCATTTTCTTTGAAGTTGAATGAATGAATGAAATGTATTTTTTTACCATGAAATAATTTACAATTATTATTCTACATAGTATTTTAGATTGCAAATACGCTCCAAAAGACACGTTATCAGACACTCTTCTGAGCGCGCGCTATAAAACACTTTCCGGCAAAAAACATAGATTCGGTCGAAGATGACTGTCGTATAATAAACAATCAGTTCAGCGAAAAGTTGTATTGCAGCGATCGTAACGATCATATGGAGACCACGCTTAAGAATTGAAACTTAGAATTCAAGAAAAGCAGTTTAACCACGTGTAAACTGGTAAACGCGGTTATTTTTATACTTCCGTCTAATATAAACACTCGACCAATAAAACTAAAATTAAATTAAAATAAAAATAAAGTTAGGCCCCGCTCGATGATTTATAACTGGCAAAGCATAGTGAACGCGAAGAGTGCCTCTGCGGAGGAGAGAGGATTGGACTTACTGAAGGAATTTTTTTGCGACTGGAGATGAAAAATAAGCGTGTTTCGTTATTTTTAAAATCATAGTTTAAAAGTTAGGACGCGGATGTGGATATTCACTTATTTATTAATTTCCTAATTATTAGGGATTTATGACCTAACTGAGGTTTCAGTTCCATCACATGGTTTATTGGCATAGGTTCGCGAATGAAAATTTAGGAAGAGCGTAAGCACATGATACTAAGTTAGACACGAGAAGATCACTGTTGGGTATCGGATAACTGAGTGTACCGTTTCCCGAGGCTGTGTAAAAGGGACACTGTCCCGCCTGATATAGTGTATTTTTATGATTATGACCAAGTGGTTGCTTTATTATCTTGAAATAGGAAGAAAAAAATCGCCAAGGGTGATGAAAACAAAGAAATAGCAAGTAATGTTAACCAAAGACACAAAATAACGGATAATATATACCTGATTGCAAAAACGTTGTCGGATAAAAATTACAAGCCATGAACGATACGACCGAATGGTTTTCTGGGAAGGGGAAAAAGCTTCTTGTGTTCTCAGATAACTTGCACATTATTATAGCAAAGTATGCCCACAATCACCCTTTTTGAACATTTTAGAAAGGAAATGATCTTAAGAGGCAGTCCGTGTAAATTTTGACCACTCGATTTGGATCGATATTCATCAATATTCATCGATATTCATCAATCAGTGCAGATCTTAGAAGTGCAAAAGATATTATTGCACGGATCCATGAAATTGTTTTCGCATAATCTTCTCCTTTCTTTATCGCGATCATCTCAGCTAGGCGACTGTGGTACATCAAGCATTCCTTACCCATTCCACCGGTTGTCGTGAATACGTGTAAATGTCCCGTGTTCGACGTCGAGGACTCTACTAGAGTATTGGCGCTTTTTCTCGTTCTCGTGCATACGGTAGATTTGATCTGGGCTGAGATCCCTGTACGATTCAGCGTTTGGGTGACAAACCCTGACATCAAAAAAGGCTGATCGTTGGGGCTCCCAAAATCCACGTGCATGTATATCGAGCCTTGCATCCTGCGATTTATTAGATCCTCTTGTTAACTGCTCTCCTGAAGTATCTTGGAACACCGGTTCAATAGGCCATTTGCACGATGACTACTACTACCAGAATTCATTTCGTTTTTCCTTTCTTATTTAAATTTTGTAATCCCAGTGCGGTTTAAATAACAATAGCCCTAATTTGCACTACAAAACAAAAAACTGAAGGATTCTGGTAGTAGTAGTCAAATGACGTCATCGTGCAAATGGCCTATAGCGACGTCATTACATACCATATCCAGAAACTCCGCCTCGAGGTCTCTGAGCTTATTATGTCTCTGGATGACAAAACCGCCCTTCTTACAGATCATGGCGTGGTCGACGGTAAACGCTTCCCCGCACGCGCACATTGATGGTATGTCGTTAATTGGCCAGTCATAGCGTAGCATGATCCCATCGTGAAACTGCCTTTTGTTAAGGTTGAACCCCAGCTCTTTGAGAGGAAGCACTGTGAGCCACATCGACGATCCTTTTTCCGTAGCCAGATCTAGTGCGCGCCGGGTCTTCTCTGGTGCAATTTAATCTCTCCGCCCTGTTTTCGAGATCCTTGACTCGCCCTCTTCTCACTTCATGTGGTGCTGATTTTATCAGAGTCATCCGGAAGTTGGTGCGTCTGACTGTCTGAGACACGATCTTCTCCCTATTTCCAGACGCCGAAATACGAGACCATGCCGCGTGACGGCTGACAAGTTAAAATTTAATAACAGACGGCGAAATGCGAGACCATTTAAAAATAACACTAGACACGATCGTTTCGAAATAGTATCAACGGATTTGATCGGACCGTTAAAGCTGCTATAAATCCCGGCATAAGCTGATTTCAGTTATTCAACAGCACATTTGGATTGAAACACAACATCACGTAAGTCCATTTGTAACTTTATTCTATGATCATTCTAAATAAACACGTGGGTTCCCTATGCTAGATGAAGTGCTTTTGTGTTCTTCAATCCTTTCATGTAGGTGTCTATAGGTAACTACATTAATTTACAAATTTCTTAATAATTCATAAGGAAAATACAAAAGAAATGAAAAATAATTTATTTATTTACCACATAGCTAGGTCTGTTGCTCAATGTTGAGCATTTAAGACCGTTCTAAAAGAAAAAAGGATATTAATAAAAAGGTAGCAAAGTGAAAAATACAAGTTTGAAATGGCGCTCATCAGCGCAAAGTAATAAATGTTAATAAATGCTTGAACTAAATTGCGTTTTTCAATACAGCCAGTGAGGCAGACAATGCTGTCTCTTTTGGGAATTGATTCCATTGTGCAATTGTCCTTGGATATAAGGAATACTTGTAATTTAATGAAGGCTTGCAATCCTAAAATAAATAAATAAATAAATGACAATTTTTAAAGCTAACTCTAGGTTAATTAGAGTGGCCCTGGTCAGAATTCCTGGTCGAATTGGAATTTAGAAATGTTAGTTTTTGAGGAGGAAGGAAAAACCGGGGTGCCCGAAGAAAAAACCCTCGGAGCAAGGATGAGAACCAGGCGGTGTTGGACACGGTCCACGTGACTTCATTCGTCCAATCACGCGTCACTTTAGTGATAATATATATAGATAGGCTTAGCCTAACAGCGGAGCTCTCTGAACAGAAACGATGATGATAAGCTTAACTTAGGTGAAAGGTCGGAAGCACAAGAAAAGTTAGAATTAAGATTGACGACCAGGCTACTTTTCAATTTTAGCAATAGCTTATTACGCGACCGTCTGCACAGTACATTTAGACTGCACAAATTCCACAAAAGCTTACTGTTTGAGAAATGTGAAACCTCTCTTGAGTAACAAACCGCGAAATAAAGCAGGGAAAAACGATTTTGCAAACCATTTTCTCCGCTAAACACAACAAAAGTTTTTTTTTTCTTTTAAAATGTTTTATTTCTCAATAACAAATCCCTAAAGTTTACAATATTATCCTGAGAGGCTAGTCATTTCGGGTTACAAGGCCTTCCTGAGTTAAGGCTATTCATTTCCGGTTACAATAATACAAGGTCAGTTCCGGTTTACAGTCACTTGAAAGTCTAGTCCATACGGGATTATTTATAAAGTTCATTTCCGGTCGTTTGGTCCACTTGGATATCCTTTCTGGTTTGCACATGATTACTTTAGTCATTTCTGGTAATGAATGATGAGTTCCCAGTAGCTAAATTATTAGAGTCACAAGCTTTGACTGTTGTATTTCACAACAGTTGGATGAAGAATTTAGTCTAGACGAGGTTTACTGACAAATAGCATTTAATAATCGGTAAGGCGTGCTGTACGACATTTTTACTAACCCCTAGTATCTTAGACTGTGATAGTGAATGAGTTTCTGCAAAATAGTGAGTCTAGAAAAGGTCTAGGATAAGGTAGGATTTTTCGTTGTTTAGTCTAGAATAGGGTTGCAAAATGCAGCTAAAATGGTCTAGTATAGGTTAAGGGTTTCAGAGTCCCAGCGGCACACCCCCGCCCAAAAATTTGCAATTAAAGTACCCCCCGGTCATTTTGCAACTGTGTTGTGATGTCATTCCTTATGTCCCTTGCAGTGGCCCGAGAGTTCTCGGTGCCATTGTGAAAAGTTGCTTTATTTCGAAAAACCCATATACCATAAGTATGGTCTTAATGAGCGTGCTCGAATGTCATTCTCGTCGTCAGCAGAAGTCCATTAGGTAAAAGAAACTAGTCTTAACATTAACTAAAAACCAAGTATTGAGTAGTGCCGATAGGGTGGGAGTGAAAACACCCCACACCCTTCCACAGGTTCAAATTTTAATCTAGCTTGGAAAGGCGTGGTAACCAGTTATCCGGTTCCACATTTGCAGTACCATTGCTAAACCAGACACCCAAGATTAACATTCTTGACACCCACGTCAGGCCATAACGAGTGTCCGGACGTGAGCACCAAGCTCCTAACTTCATGGATTCTGTACTCTTTGCCACATTTAATTTAGTCCCTGTACCTGTCTCGTAATTGTGAAGTAAAGTAAACAATTTGTCTAAAGAAAAAATGTTGCTTACAAAACATGTGGAGTCATCCCCATATTGGTGAATTTTAGAACGCTTTCCTCAGGCTTCTGGAAGGAGAAAACTTTTAGTAGTATCATCCTTTCTTATACTGGTAGCCAAAACCTGCACATAAAATGTACAAAAGTGGAGACCGGGGATCCCACACTCGAGTGAAATTTCTTTAGTCAAAAAACCATTAACTATAATTGTCATATTTGCTTGACAGTATAATGTAAAAATCCACCGCTGGAAATTAGGGCAAAATCCAAAACGACTTAAAACATTGGTAAAAAGTTTACCAATGTTTTTCTACCCTGTCAAAGGCTTTCTCTTGATCAATATTGACAGCAAGATACCAGTTTCATTGGTAATATTTATATAATCTAGAGTGTCACGCAAGAGAAATAAATTCTCAAAAATCGTCCTACCTGGGACGGAATAAGTTTGATCTTCTTGAAATAATCGAGGGTAACACTTTTGAAAGTCTGTTTGTAAGAGCTTTTGAACAAATTTTGTAATCAACATTGAGTAGCGAAATGGCCAGGCCACCAATTTTTGAGGTTTTTCTTATCATCTTTCTTGTATTAAAAGTAATCTAGTCACGCTTCCTTGCATTGAATCACTGAGAGAATTATTTTCCAAACTAAATTTATAATTTCAAACAGAATAGGGCCTAAAAGATCCCAGAATTTAGCGTAAAATTCTTGAGGTAATCCGTCTGAACCGGGCCACGCATTGCTTGGGTAATTTCAGCCAAAGATAAAAATCCTTCGCAGGATAAAAATTTCGCTCTCACTTAATCTGTTTTCAAGTTTGTTCAAAAATTTGGTTTGGACTGTTAAATTAACAGGTTCTTGCAAGTACAAATTACGGTAAAAATCGAAATGAGCCGGAGTCTTGTGAAAAGACTTCAACACCGGCGGAGTTACAAATAGATTGAACAGTATTTTTTCTCAGCACGTAAAAAAGAATTTGGTAGGTTTTTCACTTTCTTCAAGCCATTTGACTCTGCTACGAATTTGGCTTCCTCTCATTTGGGATAAATTAATGGCCCGAATTTCTCTTTCAAGCGTTTCTATGGTGGTTTTCACTGAGTTATCTCCTTCAATGAGAGTCCGTTTGGCTTCGATCAAAGGATTTATAGTTGTTAATATCGCGATTTAACTTAATGTGCTTTGTTTACTTCGACCAAAATCTATAGCAACTAATCTTATAGATTCTTTAAGAAAATCCCACCAAGCTTGAATGGAAGTAAATGTTTTCCGGTGCAATACATGTTTCTTAATAATTTCTGAGATATTAAATTCTAAATTTAGCCTCCAAAGTAATGCATTATGCAAATTGGGGCTTAAATCAACAGAATCATGATCGGAAAAAACACAAGGTAAAATTTCACATTTTAAAAAGGAATCATACAAGTCCTGAGCAATAAAAAAATTATCCAAACGTGTACCGATAGTTTTATCCGCATTAAACCATGTGCATTGTATTTTTCAGTCGGCGGTGGTTTTTTTTTGTGTCATAAAAATACGTTCACTTGGATTCGTGGGTGCATAAGTATAAAACCAAATTAATTTTCGTGTCGTCGAGTTCAGTTAAAACACTAACAATTCTACCAGAAGAATCTTTTTTCCATTGTAAACATTTGAAATCAGTATTTTCAGCGACAAGAATGGCATCGCCGCCTTGTTTACCAAGAGCGGGCAACCAGAAACTTTTACCGCGCCATAAATAGCTGTCAGAGAATTTATCGCATTTTGTCTTGTCGCTAAAGTTTCTTGTAAACAAATAAAATCAGAACGGGAAGTTTTCGCAAAATCAAAAACACAGCGTTGTTTGGCTTCATTGCCAAAACCACGGATATTCAAAGTTGTAAATTTAGCTCTGAATGCAAAAACTTGGAGAAAATTCTTCTGGTAAAATTAAGCTTACATATTAACTAAACAATTTTTGAAAATCACATTTAGACAGTTACTTGCTTTTCTGTTTAAGCTTATGTTTGTTTGTCCGATGTCCAGTGTTTCTCCTCTTCGGCAAAGGTTGTTCGCCGTCATATTCAGAACGTTCGAGAGTTTTAGTGTCCGTTTTCTCCGATCCTTTGGTACTGGAAAAATCCGTAATAAAATCACACATCTCCCCGCATTGAAAAATGTATGAAGTTCCCCGAAGCAAGATTTTATCCAAGAAAGCTCTTCTTTTTCCACTAAAGCAGTTTCTGAGTATCCCTTAATTAGTATCTCTGTCTTGAGTAGCAAACCGCGAAAAAATGCAGGGAAATAACGACTTTTCTTCTCCGCTAAAACACTGACCAGCGAAAGATCCAAACTTTTTAAAACGTGTTCACCGAGCTGACGGCTGTGTAGCCGCGCGAAAAACAAAGCCAGCTCTATATTCCTCCAAAAACGCTTGATTTGCAGAGTCACACAGCCTCAAATGCGGTCTTGACCACTGTTCGAGAAATTGTGAAACCTGTCTTAAGTAGCAAACCGCGAAAATGCAGGGAAATAACGACTTTTAAACGGTTTTCTCAGTTTTCTCCGCTAAACACAGCTCCAACTAACGTGTTTACCGAGCTGACGTGACATTCGCCATGTAGCTGCGCGAAGGCGCGAAAATCAAAGCCTCGCTTTCGTTTCAAAATGCCCAACACGGGGGGCGGCGGGCGGACACGCGCCCGCGAAACATTCCGCTGGTCATGACCATGAAAAATGACGGCATGGGTTCTATGAGTATGGCGCTCCGCGCGGGCCTTCGGCCCGCAGAGCTCCGCTACTAATGGCGGCCGTCTTCACTCTTTCGTGTTGAGGTCTCCTCTCTGTTCTTGGATTGATTTCTCGTTTCATCGAACGTTTTAGTTTATCGTTTTCGGAGGGCCGAAAGAGAAATACCGTGGCAAGCTATAACCCAACTTGTAGCTTCAGGTGAGCATATTTTGTATCAAATTTGTTCAATGAAAACCATGTCGTCTTCAAAATCTTTGTTTACCACTAATGTGTGACACGGGTATTTAGTTTGCCCTTTCTTTGCATCGTTTGGTCAGTATTTGGATTTATTTTTGCACAGAATTAAAGTTTAATAGTTAAACTTCGAGAAAAGGTGGGGGGCCCACTGGGGCCCCGCCGTTTTAGTGGTGAAAAATCGACTTGAAGTTGTCGCTTTTTTCGCGTTTGTCACGTTTTCACGGGAGGCGATGGCGTGACTGATGCACGCAAACTTTCTTTATCGGGATAAGAACAAACTTTTTGAAACTCAGAATACTATTTTTTACTGATTCCTTTTATCTAAAATACATATATTTTTTCTTCTAGATATTTCAGGTTCTAAACGGCCCGAAGGCTCTTCACCCCATGTACAAATATATTGTTTTGATTACTGAGTCAGCTTCCATGGAATGTTCCTGCTTTCTTTTCCTACATAGCTTTATTCAGGGAAAAAATATATAATAAATTTTTAAGTTGTGATCTCTCTGAATCTCTTACAGGAGTCATGATCTGGAGGTGTTGCATGATTTTGTTCATTATTTTAGTAATTTGCTGAGGGAGTTTTGGTAATGGTCTGGGGATGCCTGTTGACATTTTTATGGTTAGATTACATCCCGGTATGTTAGGAAGGAGCTTGATTCTAACATAGCGTTCAAGCATTTTTGCCATTTCAAGTGCTTTTAAAACTGTAAATTCATGTCCAGGGCCTCAAAATAAAATGTTCCATTGGATTTTCTTTCAAACATTAGCACATACAGTAGGCCCCTTTTTGCACTGAGCCCTTCAAGTATTCCCTGACTCCTTAATCATGAGGTCTATTTCAAATTTGCAGTTTGGAAAAGAACTTGTAATTCATTTCTCATGAAGGTCCTGAAAATATTCTGTGCCAAATTTTGTTTTATGTAAAAAATATTTCTTATGTTCACAACACTGATAAAATTCAAGAAGCTAAAGTTTTTTTGGTTTGCGAAAACCTGCTTTACATCAATAATAATTGAAACTCTGTAAAATTTGAATTATTGGGCCCAAATTGTTTTCAGGAATATATATTTCAAGAAATGTAACAACTACTATAAGCAGTGTATACTGGAGAGACTCAATCATATAGTCTACAAAGTAGGGAGTCTCTTATTTCTCTCAGGGATTATTTGGTGGGATAGTCAAGCAAGGGAAACATGCAAGCCAGTGTGCAAGAACATTGGCTACCTGAGCCAATTTTCCGGCATAGACACTCGCATGTTTACCTCACTTGACTATCCACAAATAGGAAATAGGAGATTACTTGCAATATAAGACTGGAAAGTAGCACTTTTAAAAAGTGTTGAATTTAAGTAACATACTGAACATAATTTACTTAATAAATTATTGAACATAGGAGGCCTTGAATAATAAAAGAATGATGGTATCTGAGTCACTTGCTTTGTACATGTCATACCACTAAATCAATGTGAGGCCCGAGGGGTTTGCAGGAGGAACTGGCAACAGATGTGGGGAATTTGAATTGTTTTGCCATTCCTTATAACACCATCATACAAGAGTCTTATTGTATAAAATATTAATAATAATAATAATAATAATAATAATAATAATAATAATAACTGTTTATTTACAATTCCATTGAAAAAGTGAAAAGGAGATAAGAGGTTATTCCTTTCTAGTTTATCTCGTAATTCTTTCTAGTTTATCTCCTAATCAACCACTAATTCAACCACTGTCGATTTAAAGGAAGCACTGGCATACTAGTTTTTATAACAGTTTTAAACATACAGCCATGGAATCCAGGAAACTTTCATTTCAGCTTTCATGAAAATTTTAATTGACATTTTTTGTAGTTGAATTATTTAGTTGGCAAGTTCTTTCAGTTCCATTTTCACTGTACATGCATGTAGATCTTTGCCAGGAAAGAAGAGGGTGGATGCTGGTATTGAGTCATTATTGGTGTCTGCCACAATGGAAGATACCGGGTAATATGTGATGTCATGTTATATTTGCTCATTTTGTGTTGTAAATGAAAGGTGCAACCAAGTAAAAGTCTTTTAGTGATTGTTTTGGTCTTTCTACTCTCTATCCCAAGATGCACCTATGCAGGAGGCTGGTCAGCTTGGCAGAATCAATTTCATAATAAAGAAATAAAAGTTAATTTATGAAATATACAACTGATTGGCCAAAAAAATACATTATTTTATAGAAAAATAGTATACAATAATACTGGCACAAACAATAAAATTTGTTGTAGCAGCAACATACAGTTCCCTAAATATTAAAGTAAAGGCTTTCCAGCTTTTCAAAAATGCCGACCATACAATAATTTTGCAAGATGGACTTTCAGTGGTGCATTAGTAGAGCATTTTATTTCCAAATTTTTTTAGAAATTACCAGTGGCAGTAAGCTGCTGTAATTCGCATGTATAAACGGCTCGCAAGGTATTCATTACATTCTGCCCTAAAGAATAAAATGCAATATAAGGCCTTCTGCAAAACCAGCAGTTCATTTTTCTTGCCTTGGCGCTTCTGAGACATCCCGTGTAAACAAGAGCAAACGATTCTTCAGATTCACGCCAGTTTTTAAATTCCTTGCACGAATTCACTAAACAAAGACGAGAAATACGTGACGGTTGTGCAGAAGATAGTAGCAAGAGCATCGACTGACGGACGGTAATGTCGCCTTTCTCGTTACGATTAACCTGCGATCAGGCAGATCAAGCGATCTTTCTTTTTAGAGCGCGAGAGCGCCGGAGATCGCACGTTGCGATCGGGACTTTCATCACTAAATTCGGTCCTTTATAGCTTTTCTAAGCATCCATAATGCACATTTACAATAGCCAGTAGGTTAGAGAAAGATATAAAACGAAGAAGCGCAGTAATTTCTCCAAGAAAGCGAAGAAATCTACCTCTAATCGTCTTTGAATCACGGAGAGCAGAGATGTTGACTGGTTGGCGTCAAGATGCAAATAACGTGAAGATTAAATTTCTCCCAACATGCAGCGCGAAGCGTGTCCAACACCGCCTGGATGAGAACTAACAACAAACTCAACCCACATATGACGCCGAGTCTGGGAATCGAACCCGGGCCACACATTGGTGGGAGGCGAGCGCTCTCACCATTGCACCATCCCTGCGCCCAAAATCCTGATACATAGCAGAAATCCTAATATCAAAATCCTAATGCCAAAATCTTAATACAGAACAGCTATGAAATTAATTAGCATTTCATTTTCATTTCAAAAGTAGTCTTATCACGGCCGCTCATGTTGTAAACAGTACAGAAAGTGATCAAAAACTATATGATTAAATAAATTATAGAACAAAGTTAAAATACATTTCCATAATGTTTGGTAGGATTTTTAAGCAGAAAGAACGCTTATTTTGTTAATATAAAAATGTTTTCCATGGGCTAATCCAAAACTTCACATTTTCGTTTTCTTTGTATAACCGCTTAACCTGCTTGAGATTTGAAAATGACGTGGGTTGTCCGGTGAAACGTCATGAGCATCATAATTATCCGACTGGACGCTCAAACATAGTTATAAAATACAAGATAGTACGCGCGCTGTCATTGGTCGATAGGTGTGTTTAGACGAGAGTATGTAAACACGGTTGTGACGTCACGCTCTCTGTGTTTCCCGACACGATTTAAAAACATTTCAAAGCTTTCGCAAGACTCGTAAAATTAAAGTAATTTCAAGTACAAATATTAGCTGAACTCTCGCGGGCTCAAAGAACTCATGCCCGTCATTTTTCATGGTCATGGCTAGCGGAATGTTTCGCAGGCGCGCGTCCGTAACATGTGTGCCCGTCCGAGCGAGCTTCCGAGTCGGCGAGTGTTGCGCAGAACTAGCTCGCAGGCGCTTATGAGGTCGCAAAACATGCGCGTATGACGTCACGCAACATCCTGGATATTAGCAATTTTGAAACCAAAGCGAGGCTTTGTTTTTCTCACGGCTACACGGCCGAATGTCACATCAGCTCGGTAAACACTTTAATTGATATTTTGAATGTGTTTAGCGGAGAAAACCGTTTCAAATTAAAGTCGTTATTTCCCTGCACTTTTTCGCGGTTTGCTACTCAAGACAGGGATTCATTCATTCATTCTTTATTTGCCATATAATAAAATAAACAACATTTTACAACACAAGATGGAAATAATTAAGGATTACAGAAAGAAGTGAATGCGTATATTTTGAACATTTCTTCTAGTTTTCGCTGAACTTTCGGTATTTTTCTGCAAGATCTAGGAGGATTCAAAGCTGAAATCTCTTTTATCCACACGGCGTTCGCTGGCGCTTGCCACACATTTCAACTTGATTTTGACTTTTGTAACACCAATTTTGATTGGTTCATGTGTTTTCAGAAGCGCGTTTTGATTGGTTAGTAGGAAATATGATTGTCCAGAGAGTGTATTGACTAAAATCTATTTCAATCAAGAAGTAAATACACAAAATTTCCCTTCATTTGTCGAATTATTTTTGAGAAATATTTTATAAAAGCAATAGAGGACTTTTTTCCGTGTTTACATAGTCTCATCTAAACACTCTGAGGGATGGAAGAAGTTTCGAAAGTTATGCAAACCATCGACTGCGTGTCGGGTTTGCTTAACTGTCTCGAATTCTCTCAACCCCTCTCGTGTTTAGATGAGGCTATGTAAACACGGAAAAAGACCTCTATTGCTTAAATATACAGAGTACTAGAAATATACTTAGCTGGTACTTACCATTTGCATCATTCCTTAAATGTTACAGTTTTCTTCACTCACATTTTTTACAGCGTTACAAGATTATTCAGTGGAATTTAAGTACAAAATGGGCAACAAGTTGGACAGACATTCAAGTAAGCAAAGACGTAAATAGATTTTATATAGAAAACAGCTGGCCCCGGTTGTTCAAAAGGTGGATAGCGCTATCCACCGGATAAATCACTATCCAGTGGATAATGATCAACAAAATCCTTTGTGTTATCCGCTGGATACTGATTTATCCGGTGGATAGCACTATCCACCTTTTGAACTATCGGGTCCTGGCCCCGGTTGTTCAAAAGTTGGATAGCGCTATCCACCGGATAAATCCCTATTCAGTGGATAACACGATTGGTTTTGCTACTGCCTATCCTCTGAATAGTGATTTATCCGATGGATAGCGTTATCCACCTTTTGAACAACCGGGGCCAGATGTACAAATTATTTGTCAGTTGCTGGCTCCATTTTTAACTCGTGAATACGCGAAGCATAAAACGAGTTGTAGTATTTATGGGGAAAAGACACCAGATCGCTGATCACTCACTCGGCTGTAAACTTTTACTGAACATTAACATGGGTTTAATATTAAATTTAACAAAACTAATTACTTGAGAATTGTTTGTGGGATGGTGTAGGGCGCTGTTTCTCAACTATACCTAGCACTAGCGGGAATCGCTCCCCCGGGTTCGAATCCCTGTAAAGTCATCGAACATTTTTTTTTTTCTGGATGAGAACTAACAATTTTCTGAAAAGCAGTACGATGGCCCGATTCATTGTAAGGCCGTTTGCATGGCAGAAAAATCGGGTACGGACTCGTCAAAAAAGTGGTACGGACCGCATAATTTTAGCCGTTTACACGGATAATGTTCTACTGCAGGTGGGACAAGAAAAGGCCTAAGGACCAAGTTTGGAAGGTTGCGTTTACACTTCACTTTTTGGGGGACCGGACCAATCTCTAGTCCCCAGAGGCACGCGGAGTTTTACTACGCATGCGGTCAGCGAAGTCATTATGCAACGGCTGACGAAAGAAATGAAGAAACTGGTCCGGACCCGTGTTTTTTCAAGTTTTGTGGGCATAGACAGGTCCGGACCAATTCCAAAAGACGTGGTACGCATAGTTTACACGGGCGAAAATATGAGGTCCGTACTCCTTTCTTGACGGGTCCGTGCCCATTTTTTCTGTTGTGTAAACGGCCTTTGTAACAACAGAGTGTGAAGAGTACTTACCGGGTGCCAAATATACAAAAACTGTTTTAAACCATGATGATATTAAAATCAGGAGCCTCGCAGTTCTCAGAAGCCTCTATTTCATTGGCCTTGTAAAACACAACTGCTATTACTTTCAGGGCCAGGAGCCATTGTTATTGTTTTTGTTTTATTGTTCTCTCTTCCAATGGTGCGAGACTTTACGAGAGCTGCGACATCATCGTCCATTAAAATAATGTCAAAATTATTTACACAGAAGATAATATGTATCGGTGCGCGAAAAGAGTAACTCGATATCAAGCAACACGTTGAAGTTTCATGTACTCGGTAAAGGCTTTTAAAGGGGGATCCAAATTAACACTTGTGCGGTATTCCGGCTATTACGGAGTTCAACAGTCGAACCCTGCCATATGACCATCCCGTTAAGACATTGAAACCTGTATAAAGTTCAACTGGAAACGGTAGACAATATGCCACATAATATTCGTCCGAAGTTAAGGACCTTTTCCTACCAGTCCATCGAAAAAATAATGGCATACTAAACGCCCTAAAGTGCAAAAATATGGTTAGAGGAAATTTACAGGCAAACTTAGCTCAAAATGCTAAGAATTCGGAAGCGCCCATACTCGCGCCTCTCCCAGTGCCACTCTCCATATTCACACTTGCTCTAAACGGACAGTCTTGAAGTGTACGATGATGAAAATGCGTTAATTAAATGTAATCATTTGTTCTTTTCAGAAAAATCAAGGAAGAAAGGTGATATATATATTTGATACTTGAAGTTTTAAAGTTTCTGTATTCTGTGTATTCTGTATTGTCTGTACGTGGTCTAATCAAGCATAGCACGTACCATGACCATTGTAATTATACCTAATCGTACCTTTTTGGTACGCTTCGGCGGCATATCAGGCGAGTTTGGTCGAGCCATGGTTTGTATTTTGGCGAGACGTAGTCTCGCCAAAATACCCATGGCGAGACCAAACGAGCCTGATATGCCGCCAAAGCGTACCAAAAAGGTACGATTAGGTATTTACCGTACCCAAATTCAGTCCAAAATCCGGTGATATTTTTAGCAGTTGCAGTAATAAAATCTGTCAGGCGTCCTATTGTGTGGCCCGCGAGGAGAATAATACGAGTCAACAAACGGCGCAAAAAGTGATGAATGAAAAGTAATTTTACTTTCAGCGAGCAAGGTGAGAAATCGTGGTAGCAAAATATGTGTAAAACTCTTCTCTGCAAAACTATTATCGGCATTTGAAAACGAGAATTACAGTGTATGCCGAAGAAATCATTTTACGTGTCTTATCTCGAGAGAACGAACACATAAATAGTGTAAATGTCACATGGAAGCTTCAAATACTCGCTTCAGCCGACGTTCAGTTGGAGGAACTTTTGGAACCAGAGGTAAAGTTGACGTTAGTGGTTGCATTTTCAAACTTTTTACCATAATATCATGCCATATCAGGTCAGTGACTTGATATCGTAGGATATCAGGACAGTAGACTAGGCTTCTGATTGGCTAATTACGAATTTGGGTACGGTAAAGTCAGTAATTGAGCAAGATGAGTCACATTTTGCCAAACCGATTGTGACGATAATATTAAATTAATATTAAATTTCTCCCACTTATATATTCATTATATTCAAAATGCCACGTTCATTAGCATTCACTACCATTGTAAGAAAGGATAGACGACTGCTTGCTTAAAGCCAATGAAACTTTGACAGTGTCACGCCGGTATTCCTAAAGATTCCTTCAGTATTGTTTTGTGCCCATAAATCTTCCTAAATACCCGGGTAAAGTTCACTAAGATTCGATGAAATGGATTATAAACGCGCAGTATCTTAGCGGGGGCGTGTCTGTATGAAAAGTTGGTGGGTGATTTGTGGAATTGTGTAAATTTAATGCACGCACAACCTAAACAGGGTATTGTGCTAATATTAGTAAATAAGTAAGGTATTTGGCCACTATCGGTATCTGTCCAAACTGAAAGTCAGATGGATGTTTTGTAGGTGTTTCTGCTTTATACGCATAGCCTAAAAGACGGGTTTTTTTTTGGTGAAAATAAACTGCAAAAATGTCGGTGTTTTTCCCCTAGCGTTCACGGGAAGGCAGAAAGCGCCCACACGCCTATCCCCAGTCTTACTCTCCATATTCACACTTTTTCTAAACGGATAGTGTTGCGGTGAACAATAACGTCAAGTAAATGTATAATCATTTGTTCTTTTCAGATACAGGCAATCGCCCCTCACTTAGCGCAGGTAATATAGATTTAATATATGACGTTTTGAAGTTTCTGTATTTATTGTACTTTATAAGTAACCAATAAGATATTGACTACTGCTGGTTCTGAGTTGTCACGGGTGGCTCGTGCGCCTATATTTGGTTCATGTTTGTAAACAGTATTGCATCGTTTCTTTATTTAAGTAATATAGGGCCAACAAATGTTGAGATTTTGCACAGGGACCCATGAGAGATTAATACACTTTCTCTGAAACAACACGCCATTTACTTTCATTTCCTCCTCATTGAGTTTGTAAATATAGGATATTATAATTCAACACATTGATACACTGCCCAAATATGGTCAAAAAGTTATCGATATACGCTATGTCTACATATCCAACGATGGAGGTAAATTTCGCATTTTGACAAGAGAATGCAAAAATGACGGACTTGCCTCGATATTTTTTCTTCAAACTGTGCTTTGTTATCAGTATGTTTTGAATTATAAAACTATTATAGCGCTCAAGCTTGCGTGATATCGCCTAATTTTAGCCGACTCGGCCTACGACCTTGTCGGCTAAGCCTTAGGCGATATCACGCGTGCTTTCGCGCTATAATAGTTAAATATCACAGCTTACCCTAGCTCTAATAAAGTAAAGCCTTCTATATCTAAATAAAGGCTAGAATAAAGCTGATAAGTACACTCCAGGCGAGACTTCTCGTACGTGTATCTGTCAGTGCCGCAGTCTGCAGTTGTATCAAATAGCCTCTAAGAAAAAGTCATATGCCGGACTCATGTCTGTCCATATTGGAAGCTGCTTCCTATTGTTTCGGCATACATCAACAATCATTTCCGATTTTGCAGCACATGACTGACAAGACACCCTCAGCCGTTGATTTAAGTGGAAACAATTCAAAACGCATTGTATCGACCCTTTCCCGCCATAATGATCTTGTCCTTCATAGAATGAATGTAAATGTAAATGTAAATGTAAATAAATGTAAAAGCAACTGGACAGCTGTTAAATGTGTTATTAGCGTGTGATTTCCTTCAGTCACGCCGCCCCGCTATTGCTTCGGCAATTTCATGAAGCCTGGAACTCGGGTTACTTCTAAGATGTATGCGCACAAACAAAATATTTATCTAGATCCAGCAAAGACTTGGTATTTCTGGTCCACGATTTATGCTTGGGGCTGGAAGTCTTGAAGAACAGAACGTGTGCATAAATCTCCACAAGGTGGTAAAACAGGACAAGCAGGTTGTTCTTCCGTTTCCTTCCTCTGAAAATAAGATTTGTCGGAGCCCACGCTAGTTTTTATAGACCTCACAGACTGTATGACAGTTTAGACTATTGGTATCGCTGCGCGTTGCCTTTAGCGTGAATAGTCCCCGATTAACGAATAGAACTCTGCTGTTTTGGTTTATTTACAAGGAGTCCTTTAATTTCAAGGCTACTCTATAATCAATATAATCACAAAAGATGCTCTTTCCGGTAATTATGCTTTTTTGTCATCATGATGAGGGAGAGGTGTTCCTAATCTGTGTGTTAATAGTTAAAGGGCAACGCGCTTTTCCATTGCAGATCCGTCGAAACGCATTATTCGCTGCAGTACAGTTTCAAATAGCATTATGAGCCTCCATCTTACAAGAGAGGACTGAGAGATGCCGTCAGATGAGTAGTTGTTAATCCGTCTATGTTTGCAGTTGTCAGTGCGACAGCATAAAAGAAAATGCCTTCAACGTGTCTTCGTTTTCTGCACGAGCAAGGAATTGCTGATTTTGATATGTTATATAATGAAATAGAGCGTTTTCACTGACGTCATATCAAAATTCAGAAGCCGTTTTCGATTCCCAAATGTTTATGGAATTGTAGAGAGTGTAAAACTACACATCTGGGCCAAATTTTGAAGCGCAAAAGCATTTAGTTCAAGAGTTATAGGCGAACGAGTGTTAGACATTTTTAGTAATAAATGTATGGAGCGGCCATTTGGTACACCAACATGGCGGCCAAAAATTCAAAGCCTTAATTACAACAAAAATCTCATCACAAAATATTGTATTCACTATAAGTTCCATTAAATCGGCTCATAAGCATCTATAATTCAAAAATAACTTTCAACTGGTTCAATTTTGTTGATTTTCACGGCTTATTTGAAATAGCGTGACGGATTGCGTGACACATTTAAGACCTTTATAAATCGGAAGCGAAACATCGTTAAAACCTGAAACTTTTTGTGAAAGATTATAACACTGGTATCAATATACCATGTTAGAAACAGCTTTGTAGGATGTATACTTTAGATTTTTGAATTTTTATGACGTCATGTGAAAACGCTCTATAGTGAATTTGTACGGATACCCTACTTCACGTGCTTGAATTGCGGTGAAATTAACTGAAGAAAAGTTTGAGTCGTTAATGTCTCCGGATTCGTCACATACAGAGTATTCGGATTCGTTAAGCGTTTACATTACACGGTATTCGGGTACCCAAATAGTTTACACTGCACTGTAAATTTGGAGATATGTGGTGGGTCGCAAGGCAATCGACCACTTAAATGTGAAAGAATGTTCTTCTTGGACAGAAAATTAAATGAATGGGGCAAACGACAATATGAACCCTTTCCTCGGAACCTCCACCTAGTTTTTTTATTTTTGCAGAATGAAGAAAAAAGGCCCAATAAGAATAGAAAAGACGACGTTAGATGTTCAATCATTGATTGGTAAACAAATACGTTAAATCAAGAAACGGGAGAGGCAGAGGCAGAGGAAGAGGGAGAGAGGGAGATAACACAACTAGTATGATTGAATTCCACTCTTAATTTAATTTTTTATTACTTGGGCGAAGGAGCCCAAGTTATAAAATGCAGTTTGGTAGTGCACGAATTTGCAATTGGGCTCTAATGCGCGTGCGTCAAACTCAGTCAAGCGTAACGATGAGAAGAATACTGGTCAGTTGGCGTCTCGGCTAGCTTCAACGCTTTCTTGATAAGCTCGCCGGCGAAAATTAAATTTTAGTGGCAGATAAATTCTGATTTCTTGATCGCTTACTCTTTAGCCGTTATTCAGGCTTTAATTCAATTGAATCGATGGAATATTATTCGAGTTATGAATTCTCAAAGGTACATGTACATCTTTAGACTCTTGAGAATGGAACGGTCCGATTTATGACAATTTCCCATCCGTGCGCTAAAACGGGCGGACAAATCGTCACTTATATAAAATCGTCCATTACAAAAATACACTTTCAAACGACTAGTTCTTCTAGATATAACAATAAAATAACTTTCGCACTGCATCGAGAAAGGTGCAACAAGAAAGAACAATTTCTTCACGGCAGATTTTGATCACGTGCTAGGCAACGAGATCTGCTAACTGATCGAATTTCATGTGAACGCCTGAAGAATTATTTTGAACGGCTTGCAGTGAACGACCGAAACAGAACAAAAATTTCGAACGGCTGGCTGTGAAAGTGTATGGAAAAATTTCGAATGGAGTGAGTTTTCAGTCAGAAAGCGAACAAAACCAAAATAGGTCACTTTATGTAAACAAGGGCCCCAAGTGCCAGTGCGTTAGTCACGCAAAATTCATGTGTAAAATTCTTTCTGAACTTCATGTTTTCCAATTGTGAAGATAAATCTTGAATGAAACTAAATATAATAATCGATGTCATACAGCGGGGAAAGGTACGTAGCAGAAAAGACAGAAAACAAATTTAGCCCTTTTATAAAGTTTGTTGTAGTTGTCAGGAAAGGGTAATTTGAAACCTGAATACAGACTATGCGCTGCCATGAATTCTCTGTTTTCCTTGCAGTTTCGCTGGCCAAATTACAATTAAGCTTTTCCAAATTCTACAAGCGTTAAATATAATCCTTGCACCCGCACTTCACGTAAGTCTTCACGTGTTCCACTTTACAAATGTGCACCAACAGTCAACGACATACAACACTTATGCCAATTCTCCCGGATTATCCGGGAGTCTCCCGGATACGGAACGAATCTCCCGGTCTCCCGTACGGGTCACTAAATGTCCCGGATAAAAACGACTTTGGATCTTTTCTGTACAATAGACTAAGATTTTAACCCAAATTTTCCCAAAATCCAAAAAAAAATTGGTCCTCCATCATATCTTAACTTCACAAGCACTTTTCGGGTCTCAGGAATACAGAAAATGGCAGTTTTAGAGGGTAAAGCCAAAAAAAATTTCCGCACCCCCTAAATGCTTGCGACTACATCGCTCGATTCACGCCTTCGGCGCGAAAAAAATTTCACCCTCAGAAAAAAAACTCCCTATTTTCAATATTCAGAGGTTGGCATCTCTGTATACAATACTATCCCAATACTCAGTGCACTCCATATCCTCAAACCCTAAACTGACGTGCATGCAGATTTTCCAAGATGTTTTCATTCCAATACTCTTGATACAACGACGCCCAAGTATACGCTCCCACAGCGTCTTGTTTTTATTTAAATGTCTTTGAACAAACAAGAGGCTTTATGTAGCCTATACTCATGCGCATGAGACTCAAAGACGCATTGATTGAAGCTACCAATTTTTCTGTAAAAGTAAAGTAAAGTCGCGCACCCGAGCCAGAAGGCTCACAACGGCCGGAGCTTAAACCCGGTTTCTATAGCATGAAGCGACTAGGAATATTGCTACTCCCCCCTGGATGGGATGCTAGTCCATCGCAGGGTTTCTGTACTCGCTTTTAATATTTAATTTATTGATTCTCAATCAAATCCACACTCGTCTATTACTTTCCAAGCCGTGAATTATTTCTATTACATTTGAAAAGACTACTTTAAAAAGCAACGAAGTCAGTAAAAATCGACATTAATATGACACGCATTCCACAGTCCATAATCCACAGAAGTCCAGTCCCGAAGTCCAGATTTTTTTTAAATCCAATGGGCTGCAGTAGCGACGCCGTTTTCAGGGTTCTCCCTAAATTTCAGCTCAGCAGGTAAGGGATTTTTGCAAAGCGGTAAAGGGAAAACTGTGTGTCTTAAAAATGTTCCGGGGGCAAGCGGTTACAGGCGGTAATAAGTGCTGCTTCAAGCGGTAAATTTTACCGGTTACCGCCTGATAAGGAGAACCCTGCGTTTTGCCGTGTGTTTCTATTGTTCTTTCTTTAAAAAAGTCTTGAAATTCCCCACTCCAGAAACTATGGGGAATCTGGGCACGAACTTGACTCGTAAGGTCTTCTGGGATCGTTTGGGTGGACGCGCGAAGCTTCAAAATGGCGGCAGCGAGGAAAGTTTTCTTCGCAAATTAAACCCTGATGAAAAATGGCAAAGCATGCTAATTGTTGTGTTCCTGGATGTACGAATAATTATAGAACCAAGCATGGAATTTCGTATTACCGAATTCCAAAGGACAAAAAAATTACGAAGACAGTACGAGATTCTAATTCGTAATGCAACATTAAAACTCGACGCCGATAATACACGTATTTGTGGAGATCACTTCGAGGGTGGACATAAGCGCAGCAGGCGTCATTTACCTTCGATTTTTCCATGGTCTAAACATGTGTCAACTCGACGTATTTTAAAGCGTGTTTCTCCCGAAAAAATTGTGAAGAAATCAAGGATACGTAAAAAAAATCGAGAGCGAATTAAGAATTGGCATATTTTAGATAAACCTATTCCAGTTTCCCTTGCAGGAGTAGCTTCAGACATTTTTATTGTTATTGCAGCACTCACAAATTTCCACCCTCCACTTATCTCATAAAAAAAGAAAAATTGTAATATTGAATTGTTATGCATTTCGTTATCTGAAGAACATTTAAATACAAGTAGCCCGATGGGCTTCGAAACTGGCTCGTTTTGTCTCAGTTTTCACCCGGTTTTCATTTTAGAGTTTTATATTAGCAATCCACAGTATACAATCTAATGTATTTTCACGTGTTACTAGATGTTTCTTAGGACATTGCGAGGTTTGCACGCCTCAGCGTGCTTCTATTGTTTGTCTGTTATTCCATTGTTTCAGATGTGTATATAAGAGTGAATCAGAATTCATTCTCCCTCTCTCTCTCGCAGAACTAATCGAGTTTATAACGCATTACATTATGTTACCGTGATGTCCGATTCTGAGAATATACGCGGTGAATTTTTTCGCGGTGCACATTTCTTCGGCTAGCGTAGGTTCGGAATGTCGGAAAGGTTAAACGAAGCAACGGGCGGTTAATCTTCTCGTGGTGTTCAGCCTTAAACTCCGACTGTCCAAGAGGCGAATCCAGTGATTATTCAGCAGGTCTTTGGTTTGTTTAAATCGCATCTTAACACACGGCTTGAAGGGAAGGGGAAGCAAATCGAAGTACAAGATAGAGAAAGACACGGTCGAATTACAAATTCAAAGAAAACCCGTAACAATTCAAGTTTAACGCTCGATCAAATTCTATTTTGATCCAAATTCAGAGTGCTATTAATCCGCCGACTGATATTCCAGTAATTAACAATCTTATTCCTGAAAGCAAAACCCTTATTCACATGAGGCAAAAGTTCATCAGAATTGCCGACAGGAATAAACAAGGCTGGCTAGTAGTCAACGAGTACGAGTCAGACGACTTGGCATCGGGTCCTGAAGACAAGAAGAAGTCGAAGAAAGCAAAGGCCAACTCCGATGGAAGACCTAACGAAGATAAGAAGCTGAAATATGCTGCTGATAATCAGTTTGTTTTCGTGGCTTGGTGAGTTGTTACTCGCGTTCAATGTTTGCGCGTTTACTTTGTGATTTCTCGTTGGATTCTGCTTGTGAGAATCCAACCATCATAATTCTTGTTGCTGTTTTATGTCTGTTCTACAGATTGTTTAAGGCGAAAATAATTTACGTTCGTTTGAACGTAGTGAATTAGAACGTAAATGTATTTTCACGTGTTACTAGATGTTTCTTAGGACATTGCGAGGTTTGCACGCCTCAGCGTGCTTCTATTGTTTGTCTGTTATTCCATTGTTTCAGATGTGTATATAAGAGTGAATCAGAATTCATTCTCCCTCTCTCTCTCGCAGAACTAATCGAGTTTATAACGCATTACATTCCCGCCCACCCACCCTCACAGTCTGTTTAGACTGTTTAGAATCTATTCCAAGTTTCAAGTTTTGCTGCTTCAAATGCTTTCGGTACAGTCATTGGGCAAGAGATTGGCAGATCAGGTTGGACCTCTCCCGCCGGCCATCATGGCTATTCAGCAGGTTCCTTCTGTCCCACACCAACAGGAAACGCTACATCAGGTACGGCACCAAAGTAATCACCCATCTGATCAGTGTTTTGGAACACGAGCTTTCTGAGGTATATGTCTAATATGAGGGCCTGAATCTAAGCACTGCTTTCAATACGGTTTAAGGAAATTTGGCTCTTACTTCGTGTACCGGACGAACAATAGAAACATTGTTTTTTTTGGTGATTGTTTTTGGGTCACAGAATTTTGATGAAGTATTGTTTCCCTATTGTTTTACGTCATCTGTGTCCGATATCGTCCGGTACACGAAGTAAGACCCGGAAATTTGAATAGGAACGGAACTTTTTTGAACATATTGGTGTGTCAAGTTTTATATTAGATGTCATTAGAGACGGCTATTAGTTACCCTTCTTTGAGGAACCTAGTAAGTTTAAGCTCCTTAACAATAAGTCTGCTACATTGCACAATGATATTGTTAGCAAAGCAATAGCGGAATTATACGGAAGGCTGGCCGTGTTCGAGGTTAACTCGCCGCCACATTTTGTCAATAATTTATCTGTTTCTATCCAACCTTTGGTACAAGAGCTATATACTTGACTTGTGACACTTCAACATATTATGTTTGATGTTAAAAAAAAAAAAAAAAAAAAAGAGGCATCAAGTATGAGGATTGGTAAATTCCTCTTAGCTACTTTGAAAAGGACTCTTTTATGTTTACGGTCGATTTAAAGAGCGGTTGCCATCATTTAGAGTTTTTTAATCGACATTAAACTTTTCTAGGGTTTTACATGGGATCTTGCAATTTAGGAAAACCCCGTTTCTTTGCGTTTTGTGCCGGTTCCTTTTCCGTTTATCTACAGTTCCCCATATTTCACTAAGCGTGTACGACCTTTAATTAAGCATTGGAGAATTCAGGGTATCGACCAAAAAATAAATATGTATGTATATATATATATATATTCCCAGTGCTGGTTTTGTAGCAACGATAAGTCTTTTTGGAAGCTTGTCAACTTATTGAATGGCTTTGTCTATCTTGGAATTCTACGATGCGACGGTTCATATTACCGATCGTAGATAGAGTTGTTGTAAATATTTCGATGTCGATAATATCATTAATTCTAAGTTTCAGGTTTCTGCCAGATCGTTGGCTTCATTTGGCGGAAAGATTATTTCTGCATGCGCAGTTGTTGGTATAAACAGCAGAATTATGTCTAGGCGTTGTTCCATGTCGGTTCAGTCGCTGCCCAAGATCGGGATTCAATGTTTATTTTAGAAGAGTATTCTCGAAAAGATATTTACTGTTGGAACCAAAAAATTTTGGCTATGCCAATGTTATATACTGTTTTAGTGATAAAACTCCAAATCGTTTAGTTTACTCTGATGCTGGTGCGTCCGGGTTCGGGGCGCACATGAGCTTAAATGGGGAATATATTCACCACGGTATGTGGGAGTATGGCGAAAATTATAGAAGTTCTACATGGAGGGAACTTTATGTTTTTGAATCCGCGCTGAGCTAATTTTTACACTCTATTGAGTGGTTCTTGTGTTAAATGGTTCACTGACATCCAATCCGCCGCAAGAATTGTTGAAGTCGGCAGTATAAAATGGGTTTACATTGTATTGCTTTCAGATCTTTCTAATTTGCATTACACATAAAATCCATCTAGGGAAACAATGGATCCCTCGTACCAAAACAAAAAGAGCTGATTTTATTAGCCGCTTCATTGATACAGATGACTGGCAGATTTCTAACACATTTTTTGATCACCTGGACAGTTTGTGGGTGCCCCATAATATTGATTACATTGCTAATTATTATAATTTCGGAATTCCATGGTGTGTTGTAGGTTTTGGAATCCGGGTTGCTCTGGTGTAGATTTTACTTTTGTTGTTCAAAGGCTTCAAGGCGAAAATTGTCTGGTGCTGCCCCTAGTGTATTTAGTGCCTAGGGTTCTTCATTATTTATATTCGTAGTTGGCCGTCGCAACTGTTGTCTCTTTTAGGTCTTTGCTTTGCAGAAATTATAGTGGCTTTGTTGTTGATTATAGACTAT
Organism: Cladopsammia gracilis; assembly: GCA_022457155.1. Lineage (NCBI taxonomy): Eukaryota > Metazoa > Cnidaria > Anthozoa > Scleractinia > Dendrophylliidae > Cladopsammia > Cladopsammia gracilis. The sequence continues at coordinate 143,511 of JAJGOT010000286.1, forward strand.
TCATAGGGAATAAAATTTTGGAACAGGGGAAAAATTGAAATTCCCTGTTGGGTTTCCTAAATTCTTTTCTAGAAATTATGGCCGAACGGTCTTATTTTCATTAGTTTCTAATATTTATTTAATCAGTATTTCACCATATACTAAAGATCGCAATTTCGCTCAATGTCACCGGCTAATCCTATATTGTTACGCCACCAGTGTTTGTATAAGGCACCGGCTGAGCCGATTTATATGCATTGTGCAGGTTGAAAGGTACGAGTGGCACTGGCCTTAAACAATAGTCATTGGGCACTGGCCTATATACTTATTGTATGTTTATACTCATTGGGCACTGGCCTATTTGTATATGAATAGCGCTGGCTTGAAAATCTTTGTATGATTGCCAAAGAATTGTGGTTACAAATGGCACTGGCCGCTACATTTGTACGTAGCTGTCTACATGTACGTTAAGCATACGAGAGGAGTTTGCTTTCATAAGTAAAGTTGTCCTACCATCTATACACTATGTTTACTTAGTTATTGCTGCATACTAACTGTCGTATTATTTTCTTTTCCGCGCTCACAGATCCTACTAAGAGGTCCTTCCTGGAGATTTTTACCGGAGAACAGAATTTCGAAATTAAGAAGTTTTTCGACTGGTGCCACGCTTAACAAGTTTCTCTTCAGACACCGTCCCCCCCCCCCCAATCACTATGTTGGATGTCTATTTGCCATTCTATTCGGAGCGGGCAAAATCTAGTTCATCCGTCACTTTAGCCTATTCTGCATTATAGTGGATACATAAATTTGTACCTGATTCTAATCCCCTGGATAATACTGAAACGATTAAGATCTAAACCAGTAACAAAGAAATGCTCTGTTTCTTCAGACATGATTATAAGGATACCAGATAAATATATTCTATATTATCTGTCTGTATCTAATTTAAAGGATCTAGGATTGCTGCTATTTGTGAGATAGATATTTTCAGGTCTTTTCCGATATAATGGAATTTGTACATTCTCCATATGCATTTAGTTTCGAGGATTACCTATCAATTCCGATTTCTCATAGTAAACCGACGTGTACAGGGAAGGAAATCTTGTCAAAATTAATAAGTAAAATGATAAGTATTTCCCGATAAGTGTTTCAATGAAATACATAAAGCAGCTTATATTGATTTCCGTTCTGATTTGCCGTTATTTAGACCTCTTATCATAAACGATAATGTATTTATAGTCTCAGAAAAGGCAAATTATCCTATTCAAGATGTTCTTGAGAAATACAGTTCGCTTTAGGGTTAGGATATCACCCTGAAATGCATAGGCTAAGAGCTGGGGACATTACCTTAGTTGTTTGTAATACTAACAATTCAATTTCCAAACGATTGTTGCAGCTGCATGGCCGTTGGAAAACAAATACTGCAAAAGACATGTACGAACAAGAAGACGTTTGTGAAAGATAACAGATGCCTATCTTTGATTTGCGCCCATCTGTAAATCGAGTATTAGCATTCTTGTATTAAAATAAACTCGATTCTGCTTGTGAGAATCCAACCATCATAATTCTCGTTGGATTCTGCTTGTGAGAATCCAACCATCATAATTCTTGTTGCTGTTTTATGTCTGTTCTACAGATTGTTTAAGGCGAAAATAATTTACGTTCGTTTGAACGTAGTGAATTAGAACGTAAGAATATATTCATATGCACAGTCCAGTCTACATTTACATTTACATTCCACAGCCCGCTTCAAGCACTCCTTAGGGACAGATTATTTTATTGTTAGGGGAGGGAGGAGGGGGGGGGGGGGTGGGCAATTAACAGAAAAAAATTCCTGCATAGCAAAAGTAAAGGAAAAAATAATGCACAGAGAGCCAATGGAAAAAAGGTATGGAACAATCCCGAAAAAAAATTATTGCACAACATCAAGACGGAAAAAAATTCATGATCAGAAAAATTGCCCACACCGCCCCCCCCCCCCCCCCCCCCCCCCAACAAAAAAAGTCCCTCCCTTTGTAGGCTACAATTTCATTAAAAAACATAAGTTTAGAATTTTGTACATTTTTTTTCGCTTTAAAATCCTTGAAACCACCCACTACAAGGAATCAGGATTGTTTAAACACAGGCATTTTGGAGAATCGGTCATAGGATTTCGAATAAATTAACAATATCAACATGATCGATCGCGACCATAGCGTGACATAAATTCGAGATGTTCGGAATTTCAACGTGACTCCATGGCGTAATGCTTAAGAATTGTTTACTCATCAGCTGACTTGCCGGGACGTGCTTTCTAAACTCAACTGTTTGACAATTGATTTGGTTAGAAAAGTTCAACCCGCTTTCCTTTTACTAGAAATAGAACACATTCTGAAATCACAGCGATTTAATGTTTAACAATTTCGTCGAAAGTAGAACGGTAAATATTCCAATTGTAAATTGTCGTTTCGATGACGTCACTGATTTCTGAAAACCGGAAGTAAACTAGGTACGGTGTTGGCCGCAGCAAAATCGATTCCCGGGGCAGGTGACACGACAGAAAAAAAAAAGGGTATTTTAAGAACTGACTCGTCGCGAGCGACGAGCCAGTTAATAAACAAAGTGAACTTTTGCTTCTTTAAACCTCGATTTAATAATATTAACATTTGTAGGACTTCAAACAACTCCAGTACTGAATAAACCAATGATGACTGCCTTGTTTGCAAAACCTGAAGAACAATAATTTAGTTGATTTAAAACCAGCTGCAATTTTGTTTGTTTCTTTCTTGATTTTGTTTGTGTCTTCATAAAACATGAATATATGATACCAAACCATTAATGTGCATGTTACAGTCAGTTACAGGTTATATTTGATTGCAGGTTAAATCTTTTTGTCTGTAGGCACTAATAAATAATTAGGGCTATGAGACAAAAGAGGTGAAATAACTAAGGTGGGAAAAAGTTTAACCTGAAATCAAGTTTAACTAGCTACAAGCTGTAAAGATACTTGCTTGAATTCTTGAAAAGAAAACACTGACATACTCCTCAGAATGTTGGAAATTGCATTGAAATTCTGGACTTACATTTCAACGGTCTTAGGGCATTTGGAGCTCATTCACTTCTTTTTAGAGACCTTTTGCTGGTTCTTTAAATGGGAAAAGACGTTTATCAAAGAATTTTCTATAGTTTACAACATATCTAATCTGGGTAAACCATATTTAATCTTTGGGTATGCAAGTTCAGGTAGCATGCGTTTTTCAAAGAATTGGTTCAGTTTGAGAAGCACTGGGCCCCAGGAAGTTGGATAAAATTGTACTCTTTTGATAAAGAGCTCAGTTGACAATGACCCTTTCACCACAAAATCATTCCAATATCGACCTGCAACATACATTTGATGCTGCACTTGGTAAAACTACTGTGACTGCGATTTACAGTTAGTTCCTCATTGTCATACACACAAATTCTCTTCCTTATCAATGCTTCCTTCAGTGTTTCGTCCTCTTTCATTTGAATATATTTCATTTCTAACATGCCCTCGGGTGGTTTGTGTGAGGGGTCCGTTACCAAACCATCTGGACTAGCTGCCAGAAAACCATAATAACAATAAGTCCTGATCTCTCTACTTTTATTCCTTTGTGTCCCTTTTCATTCATAGTATTTAAAAATTCTTGTATAATTTCTAGTTCTTTAAAAAGACCCTCCTTCATTTCCTTAGTTTGGGCAAACTGTTTGTACCCTAGAACCTCTTGTGTTGCTTTTGTTGGGGATGTAGTATAGCTTAGTATCCTTAAGTACAGCACATCTATGACACTTTGATGATGTGATTCTTTGGTTCCGACTTTCATGGCAAAGAGAGTCTGTTGACTGGCCTCGAGTGTTTTTTTCTACCTCTGCTGCTTCTTCCTCATTGAGAAATAATTTCCGCTTGACGTTTTCGCATTCATTTTGCAACATATCCATTGAAAAAGGAGGACTGTTTAATTCAGGAACTTCCAAAATTTACAAAAGGCAAATCAGTAAGATCTTCATGGAAACCATCCTTAGGGAAAATATCAGTAACACGTGGAGGGCCTACTTCATCCATAACACCCAGTAAGACTTTCATTCGTGCAAGATGCACACCTCCATCCGGATCTCGTAACATTTTTAAATGAAGGCCTTCCTTGACGTAGTCTTTATATCTAAAATAAAGCAAACGATGTCTTTGTATAAATTTAAGCTGGACAGTTCAAAATAACAAACCCTGATGGATGATCAATAATAAACCATCGTCTGAGCAAACCTCTTGACAAGATCGGCTTTCTTGCCGCTTGTTTTCGCTCCTCTACATAATAGCCATCGTCGAAGCTGTGGTACAGTACACTCTTCAACGTTTTCCCGAGGAAGCTTCGCTCCGGGAATGTCTTCTTCGCATAGAACAGCTTTTTTGGAACAGCTGGCTTTCTCTGCCGCCATTTTGAAGCTTCGCGCGTCCACCCAAACGATCCCAGAAGACCTTACGAGTCAAGTTCGTGCCCAGATTTCTCATAGTTTCTGGAGTGGGGAATTACTCACCACAAGCAGCGAGGACTGCTCCGACACAGGCATTGTAAAGAATCGGCAGTAAAAAGGGGAATAAATTGGGCATTGTCATTTTTGCCTCGGAAGAACTCTGATTAAAAATAGCTCTTAGTTTTTCAGAATCACGACAAAGTTGGCCTCGAGTTTTATGCTGTGTATAAAAGCAACGTCCACCTCGATGAGAGAAATACAGGACTGACTTATACACAAATAAGACCAAATGACGAAAAATGTTTGCCATGCGCATGCGTAAGAAACATTTGTCATATATTTCAATGTATCACAAGAAAAGAAGTGTTTTGGTGACGTTACTGTTTACGTCATTCCTGAAAACCGGAAGTCAAATATGTACTGTGTTGACCGAGGGAAAAGCAGAAGCCTATATAAACTAAAATATGCGTGCATAAATTTGCCTGCAAAATCGTGACAAAAAAACATAAAAACGAAGGGCATTTTATAACTCATTGCGCTTTGCGCATGAGTAATAATCCAACTCCGCAAATCTACTTATTTATTATATGGCAAACTGGTCCAGGATGAAAAGGATCATTCTGATTGGTTCACTGAGCGGTCCGAATTTTGCAATACGGACCGCTAAGATGGATCGCTCACGAACTCATTTCGCCGAATTCCTTTTATGAAACAATGAACAAATGAAAACTATTTTCCATTTAGTAGAAACATGTTTGGCGGACAATTTCATCCCTTTTGAACTTGACTTGTTCTAACAGTGCGATTTGGAAGCCTAGGTAAATATTGGCGATTCAAATGAAAGAGAAACTGGCAACGGTGTGAAAATAGGGAATGCGACGGCTGTACCGTATTTCTACACAAATAAAGGTGCTGGTGGTGGGTTTAAAATAATTTGTTCGCTCGTAACAGATTCAAGTTTTCTCTACGGCGTCACCGGTGGGGTTGGAAAATAAATACACTTGACGCCAGCGAAGTCAGACGTTCTTAACTGCATAAGTACCAGTGAAAGCGACGGTCATAGTTTAAGCAAATTAAAAAGTGCCCTACGGATTTGAAAACAACGAAAACACGGCTTGTTCGCCGCCGTGGTTAGTTAAGTTTTATGCGCTATCGGCCGGATCTTTGATTAAGCTGAAATAAAATTAAGTAAAAGAGAAATTCAAAACTGCATAAAAAGAGTATTGGTCGTATAGTAACGGCGTATTCTTTAACATATATTTCACTGCCGGAAAATCTATCGCGATATTCCAGCGGTTCGGCAGTTGAGTTATTAGAGACCTTAAGATTGAGGGTTTCCCCTTAAACCGCAAACCACAAACGTCGGCCAGCAGTTTACAGTTCGGAGTTCGCCGTATGAACATAATCTGGGCTTAAGATTGAGGGTTACGTTTTACCTATGCCTATTACCGGAGCCATCTAGGAAACAAAGTATACATTCATGGATATACATTCATGAATTCACATATCGTCAGAAACTGGCTTTTGTTTTACTTTATTTATCGTGGTTTAACCACAAAGTAATCCGACTGCGAAAACAGTGCCAACAACAAATAGCCGGCTGCCATGTTTGTTTTCATTCATTCGTTCACTTCTATTTTAGCTGAAAAATCGTCTTTAAAATTACATTTCTGTGAAAAATAATTCGATAATTAATAAGCGAAAGAGTTCTAAAAAGTAGTATTTCCTCTCAAACGTGGGATTGTGATGTTTTAGGGTGCAAAAAACCTTGCGGTAAATCACTTACCTCTAGAGCGTGGTCTAGCCGTACAAACGTGAACCTCAAACCGCAAACCTGACGGCAAGGCACTGGTCACGTGACTTCTTGACGTTCGCGGTTCGCGGGAAATGCCGAAAAACCTCGATCTTAATATCTCTATTATTGTAATTTTCCAGACGATTCAAAATGGTAAATCCAACTCCCTCGAGATGAATTCCTGACAGTAAAAACTCAACCGCCGGACTACAATTTTTTTCACAGAGTTCGAGGTTTGGTTAATAATTATTTCTGTTTTTCGGCATATACAACTATAGACTTTTAATACTTTCACCAAAATGATTTCTGCAAAACCTTCACGACCGCCTTGGGAGATTGAAGAAACCACTCTAGTGTTCAAACCGCAAAGAAAATCTGCAACGAAAAACATTCTGACGACAATTCAATAAAAAAGAATTGAAATAAGGGAGCCGCTCTTTTTCAAACGGTTAGAAATAAGTGCTTATATATGCTACGCTGGCAGTGTGCCTTGTAAAATTTGCAAACAGCCGGCGGTTGAGTTTTTATTTTTTCCGAGAATTGAAATCCGCCACGCAATTTAACATACGGCCGTCGCGTTCGCTGTTTTCATGCAGTTTGAAATCAGTTCTCGCTCTCTTGCATGACACATGACATTCATTCATGTAGCATGTGAAACCGTCAAATTTTCAAACCGAAAAGTCAACGCTAGCTAAAGATTTATTCAACATAAGCTTCACGAGTGAACAAGTTGAAATTTCATTGTTCTGTACTCGACATTTTATTGGCTGAAATTAAAAAAGTTGGAATCTGTTGTCCCCGTTCTGCTTTGTGATTAGTTAACTATGTCTGGGTGACCCCGGTAACCAGATTGAACTCCGGAGTCAAAGTATCCAGATTTGTGGTGCAATCAGGGTACTTTGCAACTCGGATTCACTCTTGTGTCTGTATTCTGAGTCTGCGAGCAGAGTAACATTAATAACCTTAATAAAAACAATTCGACTGTTTAATGTTAGTTAATTACGAATGCATAACAGGCCTTCAAGCTCGATGAAGGGGAAAATGAAAATAGATTGTGCATTGTTCTAAGAGAAAGTGTATTACTCTTACATGGCAACCCTGTGCAAAAAATCTCAAACCTTGATGGGCGTACTGTAAGTTTTAAGAAAAACTCAGTGAGTACGTTATGTAGGCATTTAAGGCTCGGTATTTCAGCGGGAGCGTGTTCATATCGAAACTGAAAGAAAAGGGTTGCTGTGGATGTTTTGTAGGAGTTTGTAAATTTAATACACGTGAAACATATACAGGGTATTGTGCTGATAGCAGGTTTTTGAATCATTTTAATTTTTTTATCACAGGACATTGAAACTACATGGCTGAGAAATATTTACTGTTAATTTTTTGCCATTTGTAACCTTATACCACTTATAGTGGACTTTATTAGTAAATAACCAAAGTATTGGTCACTGTCGGTATCTTTTAGGGAGTGTGCCCAAATCGAAAGTAGAAGAATAAGACAGGTGGATGTTTTGTAGGACTTTGTAAGTTAAAGGCAAAACCTAAAATACGTATTTGGGTGAAAAAAGAGTGTCAAACGGACAGTCTTGCAGTGAACAATGATAAAAATGCGTCAAATAAATGAAATAATTTGTTCTTTTCAGATCCAAAGATAGGATACGAAGGTAATGTATATTTTTAAAAACGTTTGATTTAATGTACTTTATTAGTAACCAAGATATTAACTATTGTCGATAGTTGTCACGAGGTGTTCGTGCGCTTATATTTGGCTCAGGTGTTTAGTCCAATCAAGCACAGCCCGTACCATGACTATTGTAAAGTCAGTAATTCAACAAGATCAGTCGCATTTTGCCAAACCTATTGTGACGATAATATGATATGGTCTAACAAAAGTCCCTTTATTAAATTCAGTCAACCTTGTATGCTAGCTCTTACCTCATTGGCCAGCTTTTCGGTGCTCTCCGAAGCTCGTGCGGCACCGCCCCCTGCAACGGAATATCACGTGAGCCCCATGCCTCAACATAAATTACACTTATGCTTGGCCATAATGTCTGCTTTCTTGTTAAAATCACGCCCCCGGGAGTTTATTTCACAAACCATGCAGCCCACTCCTTGACCCCGCCCTTCTATATTGTTCTTGAATTTGTTGTTTTGTTTTTCTTTTTATCGCGGAGCTCCATACTCATAGAACCTATGCCCGTCATTTCTCATGATCATGGCTGGCGGAATGTTTCGCGGTAGCGAACGACGTACATACTTACGTACGTTGCGTAGGGCTAGCTCGCGGGCGCCTATGACGTCGCAAAACATGCGCGTATGACGTCACGCAACATCCGGGATCTCAGCAATTTTGAAACCAAATCGAGGCTTTGTTTTTCGCGCGGCTACACGGCCGATGATGTTGCGTCAGCTACAGTAAAAACGTTTGTTGTGTTTAGCGGATCGAGGAAACGCTTTTGCAGGTCGTTTCTCCCTGCATTTTTTCGCGGTTTGCTACTCAAGACAGGTTTCACATTTCTCAAGCAGTAGTCAAGACCGCATTTGAGTCTCCGTAACTCTGCAAGTCAAGCATTTTTGGAGGAATATAGAGCTAAATGCTTATTTTAAAACCTGATTTCGTCTTAGGACAATTGAAGTTAGTAGATCGCCGAAGCATTTGTTTAGAGCTAAACTCCTTTAACCCATTGATGACCGTGCCAGCCAAAACCGGCCGTGATTTTGCAGTAACACATTTAAAATATTCAAAATAGAAAGAGAAAGCTTTAAAGAAAAACGAAGAGCTTTTAGCGATGAAATCTTGCTTCGAGGAACTTCATACCCGCGAAATCGAAATAGCGGAGTTTTAAAAAATTTTCAAGCAGCTGAGGGATTTTACATTTTTCTATGGGAATTTATATTGATACCAATTTGTGATTGACTTTTTCTTTGTGTTCTCGTTAATTTTGGAGAAATGTTTATAAAACATGCTCAAATTCAGTCGGATTTACATCTTGAATTTCGCCATGTGCTCAACCAGACGTCTCGATGCGCTAATGGTACCCTTTTTGCTTTTAAACATAAACTAATGGATATTTGAATAAAATTTTTCAAAAGAAGATTTTGTTGTCCATTTTTATGTGTTTGTTCATTCATTACATAGGTTGAAAAGCGATTTTATGTAAACAAAACAAGACTTGGATTTTATGGCTCTAACTTCACTAGCGTCGCCTCAATTTTGATTTTCAAATCAGTTATTCGGGCAATTTTCGAAACGCAACTGGTGTATTTTATTCTGAAATTAGTCATGCTAGTTATTCTAGACCGAGAAAAAGTTTTTTGTGAGCTTTTGTGCTGTCTAAATGTACTGCGCAGACGGTCGCGTAATACTGTTTATGAGAATTGCCAAAATTGAAAAATAGCCCGGTCGTCAATCTTAATTCTAATTTTTCTTGTGCTTCCGACCTTTCACCTACGTTTCAGTTCACGCCTAGAAGTTAAAAACTCGTTAATGTCACGCGCAATTGAAAGACACTGTTTATGTGGGAGAAAGGCCCGGGGGGTAAGTGTTGTCCAGGACCCGAATGCTGCCTGCCACATGCGAGGCCAGTCACTGGGGATAGTGTCAGCGAGTGGCATAGAAACCATGGATTGGCCGTCATGGAGTACAGCTGAGTGGCGTGTACTTATGCCAAGCTCCTAGAGGGGTGACTAGCGAGGGGTAGTGGGCGTGGCCACCTTACTCGACCCAAGTTAAGGCAACCCAGGCATCGCTTCAGTGTGGGACTGAAGGGTTATCGCCAGCAACACTTATCCCCACTAATTCTGGAACAGAATTCTCCCACACTGAGGCTGCTAAAAGAGCTGTTCCAGCAAGCAGGAAGAAAGGCTAATCCCACCCAGGATGGTGCAAAGCAGCATTCTGTTAGTAGCCTCAGACAGAATTCTTTTTAATAGTTAAGTAGTTACCACCCTTCTATCTTATGTATTTCTAAACCAAGCAGTGTCTGATGTAGTTAAGTTAAGATAATTAGGCATAGAGTCTAAGGCCCTTGGGCCTTTTGTGTAAGTCACACAAGTTCTGACCGTTACAGGTCTTGTCACAAAGTTTGATTGTTCCATTCAATTCCAGAGGTCAAACGTGGTAGGGTTCTGAGAAGTAGTGCATGTGTTCTTGATGGTGGGAGGTCATAGTGGATGGTACTTGGAGTATAGTAGCTTGAGGAAGGTAGATGTACCTTTCGTATGAATCCGAGCGCCAGCGACCAAGTATTTTTATGAGCCAGGAGGGCAGGCCAGCTGCTGCTGCATTTGTTGCTGCCCTAATTCTGAAGCTGTGAGTGTTGTATGAATGGGCTTTAAGACCGTATAATGTCAGTAGCGTGTGTAGATTAAGGGCCAGAGTGCGCCGTGAGAGGAGGGTACCATCCTTAAACTAAAACATTGGGCTTTGTGGGGTGAAATCTGGAATCTGAAGTGTTTGATTTGGCGATGGTGATGACGGCTGTTTGCCGGAAGGGATCTGTCTTCGATTTCTTGATGCAGACTTCCATGTGTTTAGGTGCGCAAATGTTGGGGACAAATGTGATGTCCCCCCGAGTGAGATGTACGTTGTGGTCGAAAGGACCATTACATGTGAGTTCACTGCACCTCATAAAGCCAAACAAAAAAGGGTAAAGGCAGCCCAAAGCATAACGGTGTCAATGTCTGTTGAATGGTAGGGGTGAAGTAAGTGAAAAATAGATTCGAGAATAAACAGCGTAATTGGCTGACGGTCACGTCTAGGTAAGCCGAGGGAGCGTTTGATGCCCGCAGATTGTTTTGTAAGCGAGGCATGGTGGCAACGTTGAGGGTGCAGTTGAACTCAGCATGTAAATTTTGTATCGCTGCTAGGTACACTTTAATAGTGCCAAATTTGACACATTCAGCTAAATCAGAAACAAAGCAGATCAGGGTAACTTCACTAGCGGGGAGTAGGGTGTGGAGGGGGTGACTAGACCATGTTTGAGGCAGAATAGGATAATCCCAGAGGTAGCCAGAAACCTTTTTGCTTCAATAAGGGTCAAGTATTCCGGGATGGGGTAACCAGTAGGCGAGGATTCTGGTGCCAGCTCCCTGAAGCGTTCCACCTGGAAGTGAGAAAGGGAGTCAGCAATGCCATTTTGGAGGCCTTCTAAATGAACAGCTGGTATAGACTTCAATGGGGATGTTGGCATTGACGCTGGTGCAGGAGGTTTTAGGGTATGACTGGTGAAAGATGGTACGCCATTATTTTCTCAGAGTGTTTTTTGGGGACAAGTCCCAGAGGGGAGATGCGGAAATTCTTGAACGGGGGGGAGGGGAAAGGCCCTGCAGTGTGTCCATTTAGGAACTCGGTAAGGAGATTATTTTCCAAGATGTTTTGGTGAAGTTTAGCCGAGCGGAGATTGGGGTAAGATGTGGAGGTACGAGGACCTAAGTAGCCTATGCGAAAACCCTCTCTTAAACCTAGGCAAGAAACGAAGTTGGGATCGGGGTGGCCCTCAAGGTAGGTTTCAAGCAAATCAATATTCACAGGTGTAAGTGGCTTAAGATGTGATACAAAATCAGCGGCGTTTGTGATCGTCAGCCCTTGTAGACTTTCCAGGGCGGTGAGTGGGGTGGGCGGTTGCTGGGTGGGACTCCTGGCAGTTGTTGACTGAACAGCGGTGGGGATAGGGGCATGGTGACCTGATGCAGGGAACTCCCCAGTTGAAATTTCTGCAGGGGTTACTGCTTTGGCTTGGCCTATCCCTATGGGAAGACAGAGGGCAGGAATGAGACATATGATCTACATCCCACAGGTGAAGCATGCAGTGCGGGAGAGACCGGTGAATTTCTCTAAATAGAGTTGGGGATGAATTTTACTCCAGGGAAGGGTGGGGTCCCGGGCAGCCCTTCGACGAAAATCTAGATCGTAGGCAAGCTAGGAGAGGCCTAAGAATTTTTTGCTCGCAGACTGGATAATACTGATGTAGGCGAACATTTCCACCGCCCTGTGTGGGAATGCGGACAAGAGAATAGTCGCGAACACGGCAAAGGCCGACAACCATCGATCGAACGAATCGATGGGCACCTTTTTGGACCTCGTCTGACCCGGGACGTGTATAGGAACGGACTCGCCGTTGACATGCAGTAAGGGTAAGCAAGTCGGCTACATTGGGAGATCCGGTCGAATTTTCGGGGAGCAGCGACACAAAATCAACGTACTCACCCTGTTTGATCGCTTTGCGTGTCTTCTCATCCACGTGTGCGGCAAGATCACCATTTGAAGGAGAGATTAGTTGTTGCACTGCGTTTGGGTCGCCGAGATTCAATGCGGGTGCGTTGGCTGCTTGAGTTGGTGAAGCAGGAGAAAGAGCGGCCATCTTGCTATCGACGATTGCGGAGACGATAGAGGAAATTTGCTCTACGGAGATCCCCGGCGGCGTGTTGTTAGCTGTGACTTCGTACTCGAGCGCAGTGTTTTCGGTTGCGCTTTCCTCGTCGGAAACATTTAGAGACGGTGGTGTTGCCGTGTTCTTGGCTTGAGAGGTGGATGAGCGGCCTCTAGCAGATCCTTTCTGACGTTTGGATCGCTAAGCGGGGACGCGTGGAGCTGGCCTTTTCCCGCGTGTGGATTTGCTTGGTTCGGTACCTCGAAGACGGTTTATCAGGGTTTGCCGTTCGCCCGTGATGGGAAGCTGCTTTTGTTGGCAAAGAAGACGTAGAACTTCTGCTGTGAGATTCTCGTACTCACTCATGGTGGAAAAAGGCGAGAAAAACGCAGGAAAAACAAATAAACAGTTGCCTTGTACAGTGAAATCGAACTGAATGCGAAATAGACCACGAGCGATGTACATTACCAAAAGCGACCGCAGAGAGGGGACCTTAAATCTGATTGGCCAACAGACTGAGGCACGTGCATGCTAATAGTGTAATTGGCTGCTAAAAATATGTGGCAGTTCGAACACGCGTGTAAGTAAAGCAAAGTACACTAATTCAATTAGCCGAAAAAATACGTGCTATGACGACCTATGACCGCAAGGCACAAGGTTCATATGAGCTAAACATTAACTCTAGTTTATGATGTTGCAAAAACATTCATTAAAACGCGCACGTGTAAATAAATCTATGTATTAATTACATCTAATATATAAAATAACACTCTAAATATTCACACTTGGAGTGTAAAATGATGAAAATGCGTTGATTAAATATAATCATTTGTTTTTTGTTTTTTTCATCAGTGACCAGAATAATAGACAAAGGTAATGTATATTTAGCCCTTCATATTTGAGTCAGGCGTGTAGTCTAATCAAGCACAGTCCGTACCATAACTTTTTTATAATCAGTAATTCAACAAGATTAGTCGCGTTTTGCCAAACCAATTGCGACAATGTAAGGGATAATGCCCGAGCTCCGAGACCTTCTTAAAAATAATGACCGAGCGCATAGCGCGAGGTCATTATTTTCATAAAGGCCGAGGAGCGAGGGTATTAATGCACCTTTTCATTGTTTTATAACAAGCAAACCAACGAGTTGCTGTGAAATTTTGCTCGTTAGTGACAGAGGTGATTGTCTAAATTCCGTAAGGATTATGCAAACATTTTATATTCATTGTGATGGGAAAAGACATACTAAATTTCAATTTTGCCGAGGGCTTTAATGACTCCCTTGGGCGAATTTTTCTTACCGGGACAAAATAATGCTGTGATGTAATATATCAGACACGAGGCAGTGTTTCATCAGATATCCAAACACCATGAAGCGGGTTGAAAAACGAGGTGCAGCAGAGTTTTTTTTAACCCACTTCAAGGTGTTTGGATACCTGATGAAACACTCTTTCGAGTGTTTGATGTAGCTTCTCAAACTGATCGTTAAATGCAGAGAAAACAAATCAATACAATCACCCAAATCTATGCAAATTAAGACAGGATATCAAAACCTCCTTCACGGAAATGATTTCCTTTGTGTTCTCGTCATGAATTATTAATGAGTTTAAGAAGACTATGCTAATTAAGACCGGGTATCCAAACCTCCTTCACGGTTGTGATTTCCTTTGTGTTCTCGTCGTGAATTAGTAATGAGTTTGAGAAGCACTGTTACCTTTTAGTGTCTATAGTGCCCTATAGTGAAGGTTTATTTGAAACTATATCCATTATGTTCAGAACAGCACCCTCTTAACAATACGCTACGATTATCAAAAAGAGTAGACGATTGCGTATTAACCGCAAATGAACTGGGTTTATTTAACAAACCATGCGCCCCGCCCTCTTCCCCCCTCCCCTCTGTATTGTTCCTGGACTTGTTTTTGCTTTTAACAATGTTTTTGTAACTGTTTAAAAGGACTTACTATACCCACGTAAGATTTGATGAAATGGATTATAAACGCGCCGTATCTCAGCGGGAGCGTGTGCATATCAAAATTGAAATAAAAGTTTCGTAGTGGATATTGTACGAGTTGGTAAATTTCGTGCATGTACAACATAAACAGGTTTTGTGCTGGTAGCAATTTTTTTTTACTTTTTTATTACAAGGCATTACGAGTACACAGTTGGGAAATATTTTTTTTATTATTAAATATCTGACATTCACGCCTCTTACCACTCCTACTCTCCATATTCTCACTTCTCCAAACGAATAGTCTTGCCCCGGTGTACGATGATGAAAATGCGTTAATTAAATGTAACCACTTTTTTTTTTCAGAATTATTTAGAAGTGTGTCAGGTAATGTATTTAATATTTGACGTTTTAAAGTTTCTGTGTTTAAATGTACTTTACAGTAACCTATCTATTGACCACTGCAGGTAGTTGTCACGGGTGGTTCGTGCGCTTATATTTTGCTCAGGCGTTAGACGGGAAACAGTTTGTTTATTAAATGTCATTTGTCCAGGAATCAACAAATGAACGCGCGCGTTGTATTGAGAAAAACCCCAGCTATATAGCAGTCGAGGTTATCGATTGGTTCTTAAGGAGTTGGCGAGCAACAACTGGTCAGCGGAGTGCATTTTGGCGGGATACGCGAACTAAATGGCGGGTCAATTGAGAAGATATGGGAGAGTTTTGGATTCTCTAAGAAGCAGTAATGAAAGAACAGCTGAAGTTTACAATGCATCGGATCTTTTGGATTAGAAATCTGTGAAAGAAGGCTCGGCATGCACATGTGCTTGTCGCTTTATCACCGGCACAGAATTCCTCATTAGGAGCCTGTTTGGGGTGTTAGTAGATTATTTGGCTGTGTTATTTTTTGTAATATATTTTTTTTAAATTCTGGCAGACCTGCACAATTTAATCTCATGTTTTTAATGTCATTTCCTTTGGTGTTTGCTCTTGTAGAATTTGACCTCCTTTCGTCCTTTTTGCTTGTGTTGTTTTCGCCATTATTGGCATGTTGGTTTTTATGTTGGAAAGATTTCAACTTCTCTCGCTTTTCTCTCTGAATTGACAGGATCTGAAATTATCGGTTGGCCGTGAATGTCTTTCCTGCTATTTTGTCACGCTGTACCCAGTAATTTTAGCGAATCTTTGTAAGTAAATATTTTTTGGGGACCACGGATTTAGTACCGAAATATGAGGTCCCCCAAAAAAGTATGTCAAGCATATGTAATGTCAAAAATATGTCACACATATTAGTCGCGCCTTGCGAAAACATTTAGCTTGTTACCAATTAGCAAATCCGCAAAACATTTTATGGTTTACTTTGTGCATAAATACAATTATAGTGTCGGACGAAACGCGTAGAAAAAAATCAGTTTTACAAACTCTAGTTCTTATAAGTGCTGCTCGCTAGACTCTCACTCAAGATTTTAGGTTTAAAAAATGTGTTAAAAATTGTTTAAAAATGTCAATACGACGGAACTCGAACTTGCACTTCGCCTAGCCAGCGAGCGCCCAAAAATACGGGATAGTCAGCACTAACATTTGACTGATTTGACTGCGACATTCGGATAGCTGTCGAACGCCCCGAATAAGTTGATGGAGGTGCTGATCCACCATTTTATGTGCGTATCCCGTCAAAATGCACTCCACTGACTAGTTGTTGTTCAGTGGCTCCGTAAGAACTAATCGATACTCGAATATTGATTTATTTATCTCGTATACTGATTTCTGAATCTCGATATGTAGTGTGAATATCAATCTTTTTCTCGATTGATGATTGCTAATCTCGAATGGCGATTTATTATTCTCGTATGTCAGCTTTTCATTATCGGTTGGTGATTGCTTATTCTCGTAAAGTGGTTTCTAATAGGCCATTTGCACGATGACGTCATATGACTACAACTACCAGAATCCTTCAGTTTTTTGTTTTGTAGTGCAAATTAGGGCTATTGGTATTTAAACCGCACTGCGATTACAAAATTTAAATAAGAAAGGAAAAACGAAATGAATTCTGCTAGTTGTAGTCAAATGACGCCATCGTGCAAATGGCCTATTGTCATATAGCAATTTCCTAACCTCACTTACTGAAACTCGATAGGTGATTTTAAACTCATACCACTTTTGTCATGTTTGGCTTGCCACACCAGTCTCACTCTCCATATTCACACTTCCTCCAAAAGGTCAGTCTTGCAGCGTACGATGATGAAAATGCGCTGATTAAATGTAATCATTTATTCTTTTCAGAGCCAGTGATAGGATACGAAGGTAATACAAATTTAATTTTTGACGTTTTAAAGTTTGTGTATTAGTTTAATGTACCTTATTAGTAACCACGACATTGACAAATGCCGTTAGTTGTTACTGGTGACTCGTATTTATTAAATTCTCCTCATTGGATTTATTATATTCAGAACGGCAGCTTCATGAGCATACACCACGATTGTAGAAAAGGACATAGATGACTATGTGCTTAGCTAATGAAACTTTTACAAAGTCACACGGGCATTCCTTAAAATTCATTCAGGACTACGTTTTGTGCCAATATTTGTGTCGTTTATTTTTAAACAACCCAAGCGTCCCCGCACCCTCCCCCCTCCCTTCTATGATTCGTTATTGGAGTTGTTTTTGAAATATTATTTTTGCAACTGTTTATTTGGCTTAATCAATCCACTCTTTTTCAGTCTTGCGTTGTTAATGCAAGAATTGAATAGTGACTTTCTCTAACCACCAGACATATATCACGGTAGGCAATGAAAAATTGCATATTTTTTTCATTTGTTGTTCATAAATGGGCATTCAAAACTCATAGTTTGTTTCCGCCAGAAGCGCTTTAATAGGCCATTTGCACGATGACGTCATTTGACTACTACTACCAGAATTCATTTCGTTTTTCCTTTCTTATTTCAATTTTGTAATCCCAGTGCGGTTTAAATAACAATAGCCCTAATTTGCACTACAAAACAAAAAACTGAAGGATTCTGGTAGTAGTAGTCAAATGACGTCATCGTGCAAATGGCATATTTAAAGAATAAAGAGAAAGATGTTTCCGCGTTGGAAAAGGCAAAACGGAGTTAACTTTAACAAACAATCAGTGCTCTAACCAACTGAGCTACGAGTTCACCCGGGAATAGGTTTAAATACGGTGAAGAAACACTTATAAGCATGTACACATGAATAGAACGTTTGAATACACTTGTGTAATCAGCATCATTTAATTACCAAACGTTCATATAATATTATAATAATGTTTTATTTTATGTCATTAGTTCCTTCGGTTATTCTTGAACGAGGTCCCGTGGCAATTAAAGCCTACAACAATGCTCTAAATGATGGGAAAGCACAGATAAAGAGAGTACCAATCATGATAATTGGCCAGGATCGGACAGGAAAGACAAGTCTGAAAAAATCTTTAAAAGGAGAAAAGTTCAATGCAAATGAATGTAGCACTGAAGGAATAGAGACCGACCCTTCACATTTTAAAGTTTCAACAGAGATTTGGACAACAGGCAAGAACGACAAAGAGACTGATTTCGAGTCAAAGTCTTTGTTTGAGCACCACGCGGCAAAAGTGATGCTTGGAAGTTTGAAGAAAGAAAAAACAAACTTCTTGAATGTTAAAGAGTCATCTGTAACAAAACAAACAACTCAGTTTGGACATTCAGAGGAACGAAGCACAGGAAGTACTGGAACCGAGAAGAAAACCGGAAAAAATGACGATGACCGGTTTGAAGCAAATATTGCAAAAAACATAGCGAGTTTGTTGGAAAATTTGCTGCAAAACGGTGAAGTGGTTGAAGAAGATGACGAAATATACTCAATTATTTGGGATTTTGGTGGACAGTCGGTTTACTATGTTACCCATCCAATCTTCCTAACAGAGAGAGCTATCTACATTTTAGTTTGTGACCTAAGTAGCAATCCACACGAGAAAGCTAACACTCCTGTGAGAAAGGGATTGTATGTGAACAAAGTGGACATTTGCTGCAACAAGACAAATCTGGACTATCTTGACTTTTGGATGTCATCGGTTTATTCTTTGATTAGTCCAGATACTATTGGTCAGTATACCGCTGTGTCTGACATTTCACCCGCAAGATTGCCTCCAGTGTTTTTGGTGTGCACTCATGCAGACGAGCCTTACCAGACGAACATTACTGATCCCAGGGAATTGGCCCTTGAAATTTACGGATTTTTACGAGCCAAGGCTTAAAAAAGTCATCTGTTTAAGGACGTCTTTGTTGTCGACAACACAAAGTCAGGAAGCGAAAATGAGTGTCCAGAGGTAGTCCGCCTGAGAAAAGAGGTGCATGCTGTTGCCAAACAACTTCCACAGATGAAAGAGGCCATTCCACTGAAGTGGTTGAAGTATGAAAATTTACTTCAACGCTTGAGCAAAGAGAGTTACAAGTGGATACCCATCAATGAAGCCAGGCAGATTGCCTCTGACAAATGCGGGATAGATGACGATGAACAATTTCGGACTTTGCTTGATTTTTTTCATGATCAAAGAGTTTTGATTCACTTTAACGAAACACCAGAGTTGCAAAACATGGTGATTTTGGATCCCCAGTGGCTCATTGATGTCTTCAAAAAGGTAATAACCATTAAGCAGTACGAGCACACAGAAGACGCCGTTGAAGAGCTTTGGCTAAAGCTGGAGAAGACTGGAATCTTGGATGAAAGGCTCCTAGAACATGAATGGAAACCCCTGTTTGACATGTACAGCGAAGAAACCTGCACGAGCCTCATCGCAATAATGGAGAGATTCAGCTTGCTCTGTTCCTGGCCATCTGACAGTGCTAACAAGCAGTACCTTGTACCATCCATGTTGATGTCGCCTCCCACAGATGACGTCATTGAATTACTTGCTTCTGTACGAATCCCTTCACTTTTTGTAAGGTTCGGATCAGGTCGAGTGCCTCCAGGTCTGTTCTCGCGATTAGTCCTTCAGTTTTACCAGTGGTGCAATGAAGAGTGGAAGAGCCAGATAAACCCTGAACTGTTCAATAATTTTGCTCTGTTCCACATTCTTCCTGATCAAGGAACATCTGTCATCTTTTTGTGCCATTCCTCATCTATCGAAATCGCCCTTCATGATAGTAGCAATTCTCTTGAAGCGGTAGTGGCAGATTTCCCCGATGGTAATTTTGATCTGACCACAAGTCGTGCTATTCATTGGCAGTTGAGAATGATTCTCGAATGCATGCGCAAGGAGTTCGGCTGGCTTAAAAACATGAGGTACAAAATGTGCGTCTGCTGTCCAGTGTGTCCTCAAAAAGGTTCTGTGAGATGCCGTGCCCATGATGTGCGTGGCTGCGAGTGTCTCCACTTGTTATCAGAATCGGAGTTGCAAAGCTGTCAAAACTGCAAGAGGTCTAGTTTATGTGGTGATCGCAGGATTCGCATCAAGATGTTTGCACCTTGGTTTACCTTTTCAGGTTCACAAGAAAGCAGGATTTCAATTAATCAGGTTAGTGAATGGCTTTCCTCAAGCGAGAAGTGCTGTATTGTATGTGATCACCTAGGCCATAATTTCCATTTTGTAGTAATAGTTATGCAGATTTTGAGCAGAGCCTTTATTGAACCATATATAGACTGAGGTATAGTTCACGACGTTTCCATTACCTGCTGCTGGTCTTCTGGATTGAGTCGACTGGATTTAATTTTGCAACGCTATGGATCACTTTGGTTGTTTGTGATTGGTTGATTGGACTCCTCATTATTCCGGTTAGAAACTGTTTCCTCGGAAGACCGTAATGGTACCGAGCGGCTGTTGTGTTCTTTGATCGTAGACATCCACGCTTCAAGGATTTCAATTCAGTTGTCCCTTTTAATGTCAATTTGATGTAAATGGTCATGTCTTTTAGTTAATTTATGTGTAACCTAAGTGTTAACATTGTGTCTGACTTGAAAACATCAACAGCATCTTTAGATCACACTAGGTGTAAAACGGTGCGTATGCCTTGTTGTTGTAGGTTACGACGAAGAACCTCTGATAAGCCTTTGACACTAAGGTAACACCGATGTAGGTTTAAATTCAAGCGTTGGTTTTTCTTCTCTGATTGTCTAGGATTTATGATCTTGCCAATATACACAAGACAGCGTACCTCAAAGACCCATCGTGTTCAGTGTCAACACTTTTGTTTGTCATTTGTCTGCTTTCTCGTGCCCTTTGATTGGCCACTCAGACTCACTGCTATTAACTCAGTTCATTTCGTGACAACTATCAGTAAATGAAACGATGCAGGAAACAAAGGGATTAAAAGGCCATTCACATCAGACTTCACCCTACAACATCAATAAGGACAACGAAATTGAAATTCTTGAAGCGTGCATGCCTCAGTACGATCAAAAAACACAACAGCCGATCGGTAGCATCACGGACCTCCGTCTCTAACCGGAATAACAATGATCGAAATCAACCAATCACAAACAACGTACCACAGTGATACATGGAGTGTTACACATGCAGTCGACTTCATCACCTGATGAACACCAGCAGTAAGCGGTCAAACGTCACGATCCACATCAACAGTGACCACATCTTGAGATAATAGATAAAGAAAGCTATCATTTAGAACCACCACGACAAATAACTATTTTTCAGGCTAAGTAAAGTACAATTCGAAGTCAGTATACCATAGCACCATACTCATTAACACCACGATCCTCAAAGCACTACCAGCAACAACAACAAATACAATGAAAGAAATAATCTACTTAAAAAATGTTATGTTCTATTTGAATATTTGTTTCTTTATTTAGTGTTCCCAATTAGTGCTCGCGCGCTAAATACCTTGACACTTAAATAAAGTGATTATTATTATTATTATTATTATTATTATTATTATTATTATTATTATTATTATTACAGTTATCACACTAGTTACACTAGCGGCAGGACATAATAACAGAATTGTGTCCTATTAACACGACCCTTTCAGCAAGACAAACGATAAATAGATTTGTGATTATTGTATTTTTCTTTACCGCAGCAAGCTGCTACTGGATGTGACGTCGAAGAAAGCAGCACTGTCTCTTGCAAAGAAGGTAACAACCCTTTTAATCTATTTAAAAAGGTCTATTGCATTACATAAGTCTCTTTAAAACAGTTAGAAGCCATTTTCTACCACCATTGTTCCCGCTATTCTAATCACTGCTTGTATATAATTTGTTTTGCAAAATTAGGTTAGCTTGGTTATTGCATGAAAGTGTCTACCCTGTCACTCTTTTAAAACATCGAAAGGGTGGGGTGGGGGTGTCTCTTGAGCCCTGGAGCCCTAAATGTTTTGCTATCGAGTCCGGAGCTCGAACCCTCTCCAGCCCGGAGCCCGAAATAGAGAAATGTAACAGCAGGGTACTTCCAATGTCCATTTTTAACCCAGATTCTGTTTTAGTGCCACGCAATTGTTGGAGATATTAATCATTCCGGCTCCCCTTTGGTTCGAAAAATCGGGAGGTTCAAAAAATCGAAGGTGGTATTGACTAAAATCAAATCAAAGGGAAACGAGTTTTGGTTCGAATAATTCCACTGTATTTATGTATTAACAAAAAACTGAGGTTTTAGAGGTTTTAGAGGTTTTTTTAAGAGAGGAGAAGAAACACGTACGTAGAGATAGAATATTTATCATTTATTAGCATACTGCATACTACATATGTAGTAAACGGCAGGTTCGGTGATTATTTGTTCAATCCTAATGTCTAGCTAGCTATGGCATGCTGATGACCCCTAACAATTAAGGATGAAACGGCTGTCCATGGCTGCCACTGTCGGGTAATATAACTGTGCGCAAGAGGGAGGAACTGGCCATACCGCGCAGTTGGTGTAGTGTGCTGTTTACAGTCTATAGTTTTTCTAAAGTTAGGAAGCCACAAATTTTCCAATAACAAGTATTTGTTACTATTTTTGGACCACTGGAGCCCTGGTCAGTGGAGTATGAAAAGTAGATGTAATGCATCCCTGGATCGATCGCAGGCCCCCCAAAAAGTAAGTCGAAAATCGTACCAAAACGTCGCTTTCAAAGCAAAAATCTAAACTTCACCCAGTTATAAGTTGACTCCTCGGCCACGCTTCCAAAATAACCAACTGGTCTGTCTCCTGCAAGTACAGTTGGAGTGTGCTAATTGCAATATTCGTCTCTATTGTTGTCTTTGTCAATTGCATTAAAAGAGCATCCCACGGGGATAGGATGATGAAGTGTTTTCTTCATTTTGTTTCTTTGTATCTTTTTGAAGAAACGGAAGATAAACCACTTTCTCTCCCCGATGGCGTTCTTCAGACCATTCAGTCTCAGTCGAGTGACAGTAGGGATATTGTAGTTCGATTTCAAGAGTGTCTTCAGTTGACTGATCCAGCAGCCCTAGAGAATCCAGAGCCTGAGACTAAAAGATGGATTCGCTGTCTCGCCAGTACCGCTAAAGCTCAAAACAGGACTGACCTAGTTGAGTACTTGAGGACGATAACACCTGCCGGCACTACTGGTAAGTTCACAAAAATGTGAAAATCAAAACGAAACTCTCGTCCTTAGATTTGATGTGATAAAAAAGTTTGTAAACTGCGTAGTACTCGGATATATGTGGAATGGAGGGCCTGCACGTAAGACCCTGGTTTTTCATTTCCCTACATTTGTGTTCATCTACGAACTTATTGGTTAAAAATAACATGCACCGTTGATTGTAAAAATAGCCAGGGCGAGTGACGGCAGCTTCGTTACCAGGTCCTTCTCCGCTTTCAAAATTGCAGGGCGGGCGTGATATCATCGATTCAACAACTCGTCTCCAGGTTCTTCTCCGCTTTCGAATGCAGTGGACAGAGAAACCCTAGGACAATGCTGCCCAGTACTCCAAGAATCGTGGAATATTTTGTCACGTGACACGATGAAATCGTTGACAATCGGGACAATCGGCATGGCGCTGTAGGAGACTGCTCTCGAATGGGTTATGAAAGCAGAAAGGCAGAAACACTTTCATCTCTATTCTTTAACGCTTGTCTGAACTCTTGGAAGTTAAGAGAAAGAAGATTTCTTAAAGCGAAATGAACAGTTTAAGGTCAGGATTTGTAATGTGATCGCAAACATCATGTTGTGTAATTCATTTGTAACGTTCGTGGCGTGGTAAACAACACGGTAATTTCATGCTGCTATCTGATGTCAATAAATTTGTTTCTCCAGTACTTTGTCTGAAGCTGATTGTGAAGATAGGTCATGTGATCACAGAAATCATGCCGTGTAACTTACATCACCCATTATGCTGTTGTCTTTTGTGACGCGCGGCATAATAATTTGCATGCTAGTCGGCTGTGATTGGTCAACAGATTTAGCTTTGGGAATATTTGGGCCTCTTTGCAATATTCAGCTGCTGTCAATCAAATGGATGGTAGTGTGAAGTAAATTTCAAGGTGCGGTATACTCAACAATAGCCCCATAATTCGAAATATATGAAATCTGAAATAGTTTGATATACAAAGCGTGACGAGTTGTCACCCCGCGAGGGGCGGAATTCATTAATTAGGGCCTTGTACGTTCAGACCCTCTCTCCATTTTCCTTGCCAGCTCGCTACGCTCGCATGTGATATGACAATCGAGGGAAAGCCAAATCAGTAGAAAAACCCGAATCACCATTGTGTAAAGAAACATTTCAATACAGCTGTACGTACGCTATTCCGTACTAATAAAGGTTTTCTCCATATTCTAGCGCCATTTTCAAATGTGTGTAACTTAATTAGTACTGGCCTGGCTGCTAGAACTTGTGATATCTTTTGTCCCTTCATTTCATGTTGCTGATTGTTCAAACTAGGACCCTTGTTGGATGACAAGCTTGATGTTCGATGTATCCCTTTCAAGCTGAGAAAAGAATTAACATTCAGTCTCTGTGGTAAGTATGATTGCATGCTTATTTTATTTGTCAAATCAGGATTATAAGGGCCAAGGCAACACACCAGGCTGACTAGTAGATCCTCTAACACGTTATGTACTGTGTCCCTTTGCTACATCCCGAAACGTAGATAGTAGTTTTACGTATGGCTCGATTGAAGAAGAGCCTTTCCAAAATAAAGTCAGATTGTGTGCCAAAATATTTCTCGATTATACACCTTATTCCAAAATGGCGGCCAATTTATTATTCTTTTATATACATGTTAATTAGCCCTCTTAGCCTCATTTTCGCTTGAAAATTCCTTTGTATTTTCCACATGCTGACGAGGCCAAAAGGGCTAATTTACATGAATATAAAAGAATAATAAAATGGCCGCCATTTTGGAATAAGGTGTATTTGATCCCGGTATAATTATTTCCATTCTTCTGTTACACTGTTTTATATTACATGTACATTTTCCTTTGAGGTGGAGACGAATGGAAAATGTTTGCAGAAAAGCTGGGCATGTCTTACAATGAGATTCGCTTCCTTGACAAGAGAACCATCAACCCGTGTGACGTTGTCCTTGATCTAATGGCAAATCACTGCTTTATGAGTGTTGGAGAAGTCTACGACCAGTTAGTTAAAAGCGGGCTTCCAGGATCAGCTGATTTACTGTAAATAACAACCTTTAGTCTGTTTCTACTCTGTGCCACTGTCCGGATGGATTGACTCGTTGCCAATGCGGCTCAGATCAGATACCTTTAGTTCGCAGTACGAGATCGTACAAGATTGAATACGAGTACTTATTTTCAAACTTAGTGCGCATGCTTTAGATTATTGTGTCACGCCAATATTTTTATGGCCTCCTTCTTTAAAGTCTGCAACAGAAAGCAAAAATATGCTACTGTCCTGAGCAACTCTTTAAGGTTACAGTGTACCTTCAGATCGAAAATTTATTGAAAATTTTTTTTGGCGTTAAAATAAAGTTTACAGAATGAACTTTCATCCAAAAAAAAAATAACCGAAAAATAGTGAAAATTGACGGAGAAATGACGGTATAACTTTTGTGGGCGGAGTTTGTTTATTAAGCAATATGTTTTTTTAAGCGCCGTTTTCTCAAAGTTAATTTTTCGCTTGTTGGGGACACTTTAAACAGCTACAACTCAAAGGGAATTTGTTCGATTTTCCTTAAATTTGGACAGAAGCTAGGCTAACATATAATCAACAAAAAGGTGTCGGCGAATTTCTTAATTCCGAAAACTTTTTCGTCAAGTGCCATTTCCGTGCGATCATTCCAATTTTTTTTCTCCCCTTTTCGAAAATATTCTGTAACTTTTCACTGCAATTGAATATGGGAAATCGCCGACACGTTTTTTTAGCGCTTCGTGTCCGGAAACCCGAGAACAAATCAAATTAGCAAAATATAATAATCGCTTTGAGTTGTAGCGTTTTAAAGCTGATTCGGACGTTCGAATTTAGACGTCGTAAAAAATTCGACAATTCATTTTATTACCAAACGGTTTCCATATTTAGATAGCCAGCTCTATAAGCTTTAATTTGATATCTGGGTTTAGGTATATTAAGTGTAATCTTAAGACGCTAGAGCTGTTATACTGGAGACACCCCCGAAGGTACACTGTAACCTTAATATTATAACACTGTAGTTGATAGCTTGACTTGTGGATGATCAATCAGTATTTTTATATAAAGCATAGCACAATCGTAACTTAAATAAAACATCACTTGTAAATAATTACAGCATATATTATTGAACTAGGACAGTTATTATATTTGCAATGTTAGCAATTTTAGTATACAAGCAATACAACTTTAGCAAAATGTTACGTGATATTTAGCTGTAATGCAAGGTGATATTAGTTAAACAGAGCAAGCCGTTAGTCAAGTTCTTTCAATGTCGGACTTTCGACCTGATGGTCAGTATTTCAAAACGTGGTCTCTACCTCGTGTTTTGGTGTTAAGTAAGACACTTTACTCAAAATAACTTCTATACACCACTGAGATGTATGAATAGGTAATGGGGGAAAAATACTTAGAAAAAGCTAAAACATCTCATCCAGGAGGAGCACGGGCAAGTAGTAATGCTTCTAGTCTCTTTATCTTACAGCAACCAAATCATTCAACCCAATGGATAGACTTGCGCCAATTTTCTCGTATTTTTCTTTGCAATGATAAATTTTTTTTGATGCTGTAAGGCGAAACGCTTGGATTGTACAAGAGCGCCTTATTTCTGATTAAGTGCGTGTAGTGTGAAAGCAAAACACACTAAAAGTAAGTCCACCGAATGGAATAATGAGCATGGACTTTACCGTCTTTATTAAAGACATATTTTTTTCTTTTTATAATTTGTTGAAGATCAAATGTTTGCAAAATATTATCCACGAAATTATGTTTTTAATCAAAGTTTATATTTACCATTATTTACCATTAGAGGCCAAGATGCAGGACCGAACTGATTACCGCTTATGAAAACGCGGTAGAATAGTCTGATCGTTTGGGTAACGACCAAATTATTGGAAGAAATGAAAAAGAAATTAAGACAACGATAGTAAGATCGCATTTACAAAAAAAAAATAAGAAAATAGCGCGCGGCATTGTTTATCAACGAATAGACAGCGATGATAAAAACAATTAGATTCGCATATTCATAATAGACCGCGGTGAATGTTACAACTCTTATGTCGTGTCATAGACTATAACTGTACGAGTAAAAATTGTCAGTGCTGAGATACTCGTTTGGCTTTGTAGTACTCCTCAAATGAGTGCTTGCATTTGTCTGTTTTCTCACAAAGCTTTTGTAATCGTCGACAGCAATATATCTTTTTGAAATCGAACAATTATAGTTATAGCCAGCAATATATATTTTTTAAGTGTTTATCTGGATAAATGTTTTCTCAAATATATCCATAGTTTTGGAGAAGCTTAATCCTATTAGTTTGTCGATAAAATAGTAACTTTACTTTTAGTTTAAAGTAGAAGATGAAACGGACATAAATCACTCATAAAGAGTGTAAGGTAGAGGTTAGCGTTTGGTGAATTTTGAACGTGGGGACGACAGAAAAAAGAAGGAGGTGTTTTATGATTTCTAAACAAATAGAGAAATTGGTGAGTGAGAAAGAGAACTAAGAAGTTAAGATCTCTGTCATTTTTCATGTCAACCCCTTCATGACAACTGATATTCACCTACTGAAGTGTTGCATGCGCAGAAAACGTAACCGCTGTAGTCGGAGAGAGATCCATTTTAAGGGGGCAATGTCACCTACATTTTTTACACCTACCTTTTGTATTTTAAAAAGCCCGAAAAATTAGACATGTCGAAATGAAAAATTAAAATCCAACTTTTTTCAACATTACTAAAATAAACTATTGCAACTTGAAACATATTGGCCAATTATTAATTTTTCAATTACTTCCCTGTGTCATATAGAGAAATGATTCTGTTAAAAGTTTAATTTATATAAATATTTTCTCACGTTGAGAAAATACATTGCATTTTTCTTTCGCATCCCGTGTCTGAGAGAAGGTTCGTAGTCAAATAGTTAGGGTAAGTTACAACAAAAAACAGCAAAATCCGGTGTCATCGCCCTTTTTTAAAAGGAACTCCGTTAGGAGGCAGTTGACTGTGTTTGAGTGCTTAGTTTATAATCATCAGTATGTATGTGGTATATGTTGGTACTGAGCCTGTAGCCTTGATTAATATGCGAAGAGACTGGGCTGAAGTTCTCTTTTTATGCTTTGGGAATAGTTTGGTGATTCGCTTGGAATCAGAAACTCATGCGGGTGATACACAGGTCTACACGCGGTAACATGTTTACTTGTTTCTTTTTATTATTATTATTTCGAATGAAAAGAAAATGGTTCTAAATACCGAATACAGTAAACGGAGGTTTTTATCCGAAAGCAGAAAAGTTAGTAAAACTCATGACTTTTGTTCTTTTGTTAAATTTACGGCACTCGCGCTGTGAACCTGGGTTCCCTGTGGACATGTGGATAACCTTATTGGCCGATTGCATAAACGAAGTCTAACAAAAGAGCTCAGCTCTAAACCTGCTTATAAGCGGGTTAGTTTAAATTGATAAATGTTCTATTTTTCTTTTCTTTTTTTTTGTGCTACCTTACGTACCATCTTGGCGCGGCTTGGATGGCTGTTTTGTTAAACCCCGATTTAACTTTGTTTATGCAACCGGACCATGAGTTTCTGATGAGTTTTCTAATGTTGACTCAGACTAAAATGTAAGTTTGACTGTTTTTAAATCCAGTCCCTTTCATTGTCACTGTAAACGGTGGCTACGCGAATTCGCAGTTAAGTTTCTCTTATTAAACCGCATTTATACGTTTACGAAGGAGAAACAAACCCTGAGAGAAAAATAATTGAATAGAGTGTACCCGTTTACCCGAGCTTTTTTGGAATTTAGTTGATAATAAATTAAATTTTAACAAACGTGTTTCACCCCTCAAATTCCTTGTGTATTTCAACCCTTTCATTAAATGACCGATGAGCCTCTGCAGGAGCCCATCTCCTGGCCTCTGTTTTCTCGCGAGAAATCGAGAGCCGTATGGAAATGTTGAACCGTTGGAAACAATTTTTTGTAATGATATGATGACTGGTGTGATTCGTTCTAAAAGTGGCCCTCGAAACGTCAGCTTTTGAATCTCTTCACCTTATCCGACTCATTTAATAAAACCAAAATTCCATGCTTCCCCCCCCCCCCCCCCCCCCCCCCCCCCCGCCCCTCCCCCTCCACTCACCTACACAGCTCCACGGCAAATTTATTTAGAGACTATAAAATCCATGTACAAGTGCGAGTCTCCGATGTGTCGTTTTATTGACTACATGGGAGGGCTAGACGGGTTTCTTTGACCTTTCGTTACAGTAGCTGAGAAACAATGCCTTCTGCATCCAAACACCGAGAAGCAATGAAAGCATAAGGCCGCTTTTCTGGCTTAGTATCCTCGCCTCAGGATTCGAACTACCGCTTGGTTATCAAGTCACGAGCGAGCGTGAAGAAATCGAAAGTAAACACTGTTCATTGTCCGTTGCTTTCCTTGCAGTTCATGCCGTCGACCAGTCGATTTGTGTGTTAAGGTACTTTACAACATTGCTTTTGTAAGGATTACTTACCGGAGAATATTTCAATATTTTAGTTCTGAGAAGATGTTTATATTTGGCCAGTGTAGTGTGGGGCAAGTCTAGTAAGTTTTCTTTCTGCAGCATTGATATAAATCATAAATGTTTAACATATATAGCGGTACATTTGTACCCTGGATCCAGAGGTCTGTTCTTTAAATATCAAGAGTGAAATTAACCGCATATAAACGGTTAAAAGAAGCTCGCGAGACGGACGCTTCGCCTTGCTCAAACTCGCCGTGTTCACTAAAAAATAAAAACCTCTGGCACCCTGAGGGTAGTACATTTGATGAGCGAAAAACGAAGAAGACGTTGTTGTTTGTTTTACTCTTTCAGCGACAAAGCAACAGGCTGAATTTTGGAAAGAATACAATTCAAGAAAGGATTGAACAGGACAGGTAAAATCAGCGATGCGAAATCGTTTATAATACTCATTGGAAACCATTTATAGTCATAAGATTGTGGCAAATCGGTGAACGTTGGGTCCGTTTACATCAGAAAGGTTTCGTCAAGGGATAAGTTCATCTCGATGTCTGGTCATTTGCTTTTTGATGTTTACATGCTTTCGTCTCCGATGATTTCATCCCTTTCCTGAGCACGGGGATCAGAGAAAACGCGACGAAAAATTCCATGTAAACAGTCTTCCCGGGATGAAAGTTCAAACGGCCTTTTTGTTATGACGAGCTCGATTTCAAGATTTGATGATAGTCAACGCTCAGGGTAAGTTTAAAGCTCCTGTAGAACTTATTTCTTACATTTAGGTACATTTTAAGGACTAATTTAATAGGAAAAAAATTTTTGTGTCCTTTTTTAATACGCTCGGCTGAGATCAAACCCGGGAGATCAACACTCACTTCGTCTCGGGTGAGACGACTTTCGTCTCGGGTCCCGGGACGACACTCATCCCTGGACGAAACTAAATCTCGGCTTTTTTTGTAAACGGGCCTTTACTCTCCATACTAGCGAGCCCATTTTAAAGGGCCGTTAACATGAAAGCCGGGATGGGTGTCGTCCTTGATGAAACAAATTTCCGTTTACATGAGTGGTTTCACTCCGGTATCCCGAGGCGAAAGTCATCTCACCCCGGACGAAGTATAAGCTTAAGTGTTGATCTCAGCCATGCGTAAACGACTCAAAACATTTTTTTCCCAACACGTTAGTCTTGTCATTGTATATAACGTAAGGAATAAGTATTACAGAAGTTCTAAAGAAGCTTAAACTCGCCGTGAGCGTTGACTATCATCCACTGGTGAAATCGAGCTCATCACAACAAAATGGCTTTTCATCCCAGTAAGCCGACTGTTTACATGAAATATTTCATCGCGTTTCATCCCGGGATGACATTTCGTCCAGAAATCGATGCTTAGAAGATACAGCAAAAGGGAATAATACTGAATAAACAGATACCAAGATGAACTCATCCCCGGAACGAAAACTCTGACTCATGTCGAAACGGACCCTTTCGTTGACAATCGAGACGAGATGTGACGTTTTGATTTTTAACATACACTACAGTATAGCTTATATTTATACTTTTGACATTATCCGATATTTTAAAATTCAGCTTCTTGGGCGTAATTTCATAAACCATTGACACCGCTAGAACGAGAATCTTAAAGCTAGTGTCATTTCAAGTTGCACAATGTAAAGTTGATGGTTCAGCTTGGTTGAATTTAGTAGTAGCCATTTTACAGACGTTTGTTGGCCTCACCAAGTTTCGATTTCTGTTTCATATTGCTCGTGCTTGCTTAATCCTTAAAAATAAAATCGAAGTCTATTTTAGGCCGTAAAACAAGAGCGTATATATATTTTATATATATATATATATATATATATATATATATATATATATATATATATATATATATATATATATATATATATATATATATATATATATATATATATCTGAATAATTTATTGTGATCACTTATGCAAATTTCCGAAGTTTGGAGAAAGCAAGGGATTTTTCCCTTGACCTGACCTTATGGATACTATTGCGTCATTTTCTTTGAAGTTGAATGAATGAAAAAATGAATGAATTGAATGCTTGTTGTTTTTACCATGAAACAAGAGGCTAGCTGGTAGCCTGTACTCATGCGCTTGCATAAGAACGTTTTATGGTTTATTTAAACTGGGTCACGCACCCCTTCCCTCTCAACGAATTTTGTGTGACATGTAAGTCTTGTTTTGTTTACATATTAAATATCAGATATCATTTATTACGACTGAACTTACAACTGAATTTAAACACGTTTTATAAGCATTTCTTTAAAACTAGCGACAACACAAAGAACAATTCAATCACAAATTGACATCAACATAAATTCCCATCGAAAAATGTAATTTCTTTCCCGGTGAAGTCCAAATGCTAGTGGCTTGACTCGGCTATTTGAAAACAAGAACGTGATTACGGACACGCCGAAATCACGAGGTCGCGTGTCAACCAATCAGACCAGTGAAAGTCGTCCCGCGGGATACGGGAAACTTTAAAAAAAAAAAACAAGGCAATTTGTGACTACAAAATGCGGGACGGAAAGAAACCTTACCGAAACCTTGACTCGTGCCGCTATGCGCATGAGTAATAATTTACAATTATTATTCGACATAGCTTTTTAGATTGCGAATACGCCTCAAAAGACACGTTATCAGACACGCTTCTGAGCACGCGCTATAAAACACTTTCAAAAACATAGATAAGTAGACTTCGGCCGGAAGTGATGCCATGATTTGTGCGATACTGCGCACGCTCTAGCTAGCCTCCCTGCCGTCGCGGTCCCGTCGGCGGCGTGAAGATAGAGAGTTTTCCGTTGTGGAGAGAACGTGAGTTTTAAACTTTCATTTTCGTCAGTTTTGGAGCATCCAACAAAACATATTTTTCAAAAATATTACTCGCAATTTGTATATCTAATCGCATGGGCCCGAGTAAAATTAAGGATTAATATCAGGGATTTCGTTTGAGGCCGGAGGTCGGACGTTTCGTCCGGTCGTTTGACGTGTAAAGTCCGGTACTTTCACACGAAATAATTATTTTCTCAAGTGTAAATAAATCGCCCAAGTCCGTTTGTTCCACCAATGAATCCGGTACTTTAAAATGTTACCGAAAACCCTGTAATATCACGCGTGTTTTCAGAAGCTGTAGAAGCGACGAGGGCAATTTCTACAGCTTCTGAAAACACGAGTGATATTAATCCTTAATTTTACGAGGGAACATGCGATAAATTGTTTTTCTAACATAGCAGGCAAAATTATAGGGAAACCTTTCAGACTTTTTAAGAGTCACTCAGACTTGAAACTACCCGAAGTGAAAATACTCTCTCGCAAATTGACAAGAAAAACTTTTCAACTCACTGTGGTTGAATAAATTTCTAATCGGTCAAAGATAGTACATTTGGCTGTTAATGTACATCCGGAGAACATAGCCTAATTTTTATCGATAAAAGACACTTTACGACAAAAACAAAGCAAGTTTTATTTAAGCGTACCTGTGTTTGAAGTTTATGCCGCTTTGATAACAACAACAAATGGCGAGTTCAAACTTGCTTGCACGTTTGGCATTTTAATTGCTTTCTTTCCCTTTTTTAGCCTTATTCTTTCTCCTGTTAAACGTATATTGTCCCTTTCAGCAAAATCTGTCAAAGTTCTTTCCTTTGGTCCGCAGAAATCCGCATATATTCAATGAAGTGATGGAATTTTAAAACCTTTTGCCGCCATGAATGAATTTCTTCGAAGTCTTCAACGTCACAAACTGGCCTGCAGGCGCCTGGTTAATCCACGTTTTAACACAAATAATCGCTTCCTGTTTGGCCTAAAATGCTGTAATTCACCTGTAGAATTTCTTTCTTACGTATCATCCGATTTGCTTCTTTTTTTATCGAAAAATCCCCGGCGAAACATGCGAGTGCTCCGTTTGTAAATGTTCTTCAAAATTCCGCTAAGCCAACTGAATGCAACGAGAACGACGCGCTCAACCAATCACGAGTGAGAAATGTTTATGCTCGACTAATCAGGATCAAGTAATCATGCCCTCTTGATTACCAAAAGTGCCCTCTTGATTAAGGAAAAATGCACTCTGTCTCAGCCAATCAGCATTCAGTAATTTTGCCTGCTATGTTATAAATTCCTTAAAGGGACACTGGCCCGGCTGAAATAACGTGTTTGTCATGAACTGTAATCCACTTCGATTCTTGCAATCCTGCACGTTAGCTCCAAACTACTGCTTTTGTTTTGCTCTATAGCATATTTTTATCCAGTTGAGTTGCATATTTGGTGGTATCTGGCGTTATAACGTGGAAACAAGTTAAGATCAATTTCACTATTTCGGTGGCGTGACAGCGTCCCTTAAGGGACCGGTCATTATTTACTGGGGGTGGGGGGGGGGGGGGGGGGGCACTATATTTGGGGGGAGGGTCACTATTTTTTGAGCTCCACTTTGGGGAGGGCCATTCTTTAAAAAAAATCATTGAGGGGAGGGCTACGAGTTTTTGAGATTATAAGTATTTACCATCAGTCTCTGAACTCAGAGTTCTCCTGATTTAGGTCACTCTACTCCGTGGATTTTAATTTGTCACTGGTTGCAGCATAAAAAGTGAAATACGGGCCTATATAATAAAGATACATGTATTATAAATACAAAAGGTCTTTTTTAAATGCATAACTGTTCAAAGAAACACTTAATATTTGTGTCGGTTTCTTACATGATTCATTTGTTGTACGAAGTTTGTACAAATTTAAAAATACAACTCATGAGAAGATGTCATGATCAGTAGCAGCTAAAAACTGCAAAAGTTCCATGTCTGACTTGCGCACGTGCACCGCACATTGATTATAACTGATGATACCTAATAATATGCTCTACTTTTTGAACAGAAACAATATTTTCTTCAAGAATAAAAGTAGTATAGAAAACTTCTGACAGTTAGTCTGACACATGATCCAGGTATGGTGTGCAAGTTGGGGAATTATCCCAGTATGGGCCATAATCGTCATCTGAATTATTCTCCTGCACTGGACTGATTCGGCTGGCCGCTTCAAAAACACTGCAGTCATCGTCATCATCGTATCCGTCGTCGTCACCATCATCATCATGATCATGATCATCATCATAATTCAGATCATCATCATCTTCATTGTCGTCGCCGTGGTAAGTACTGGTACTGGTTGCAGTATTGCCTCCATTTTTGCCTAGTAGGCTGGAGAGGTAGTCTCTTGCATCACTGCTAAGCCGAGTTGTATCATGTTGGCATACCAATAACTCCAACCATTTAATTCTCTCTTTTGTTTAATTTGAAAACAAGCTCTTTTACTATATGACATTTTTCACAGCGGAAGTCCTCGTCTAATCCAGGGGCGATCTTTTTCATAACTTCTGATGTCCTCTGAGAGGTACGCATAGCCTTACGTTTTGCCGCACGGTGTTTGTTCTGTTTTTTTTTATCGCGATTTTCTCTTGAAGGCTCTAAAATCTACCTGAAAGAGATTCGAGGCCTTCCTTCCAATGTCAGTTAACTTTGATCTTGTGGAAACCAGCTTCTCTTTTAACTGGTGCAGCTCAGAAATTACGTCCTCGTCAAACTTGTATGACGTTCTTCGGCCAGCTTTAATTTTTCGTTTGCAAGAATTGACTGAGGACTGTAGATCACTCTTCACTTTGTCTTCAATTCCTTGTACAAAGTTTTCGACCTGTTCCATTTGATTTAAGTTCATTTTGATAATGCTGGAATCACGAGGCTTAATGTGTGGTTCTCCCTCAGTAGGTAGCCAGCTGTGGAGGGGGTTCTGTTTTCTCCAGTTGCTGTGTTTTCCTCTTCACCTTCTCAACTTCTTGGCGTACCGTGTACTGGCGCCTCTCCTCCTTGTGGAACTCTTCCGAAAACTTTTTTTTGGATACAGCCAAAAAGGAGACATTTTCAACGAAAAAGGATTCATACACTTGGTTGTAGAAGTGGTTCATTGGTGTTCGTGGATTTGGAATCCAACCAAGCGCCTTGTCTCTCCGTATTTATAGCCCAGATGAGCTTGTTTCCTTACCAGTCACTACCTCGTTCACAGGGGAATTGTTTCCTTGTCTGTATGCTTTAAGAAGCCTTTCTGCTTCAAAGACTCTCATCCCTAGTTTTTTTAGAGTAAAAAATCAAGAATGATCAATATGTTAAATTAGACAAAAGCGACATATGGTATCTTTGATACTGGAGTATTTAATCATATAAAAACCTAGTTGGTCACTTTTAGTATTTCAGTTAAGATCAGTGTCAGAAAGAAGCAAAACGTACAATGACTACAATTGGAAACTTATGTATGGGGGAGGGCAGCTTCGAAAATTGAAAGTCTCCTCTCTTGATCTTTACCTGGACAAACATGGTATCAGCTGTCCAAGGAGCACATTGAAACAGGACAAAGTAGACATTGTTGCTGCCCACATTGCGAGATCAATAGTTGACGATGCTATGAACAATGAAGAAGATGATGTCGAGGATGAAGAATCAGATGAAGAATACATAGATGATGTAGTGCTGGAGGAAATTGGCGACGACAGTGATGAAGATGAAACAACAGATACTGCACAACAAAGTGAAAAAGATGAAGATGACAGTGAGGGTGACGATGACAGCAAGGATAACGACAATAGGATAACGACGACGACAATGACGACAGCGGTGGCAGCGTTAGCGATGCTGTCAATGAAGGCAACAATGATGATAACAGCGAAGAAGTGCAAATAAGTGACATTCTGTGTACTACCAAATCTGGTAGAACATTCAGGACATGGAAAGGACGATATCTTTATTATTGATTCTTTTAAACAACGTTAATATCTGACTATAGGAAAAGCTGAGAGTTATTTATAATCCACTGTTTTACTGTTTTGCCGTTGGGGAGGGTCACCATTTTTTTATTTGAGGTTTTGGAGGGTCAATGATTTTAAACCCTTTATGGGGGTGGGCCACAACTTCTTGGCCAAACTTTTAAAAATTTAAATATAAAAGGTGCTTTTCTTAATGACGTCATCTCTCATCTTACATGAGGCCAAATTTTTTTCTCATCTACTGAAGAGATAATTTTGGAAAACGCTTTCTGCATGTTCAACCTGAAATACTTGTCTTGAAAGCGTTTTCGAGAAAATTTCGGGTGAAGTTTTAAGGTGTTAAAATACAACAAAAACAAAACAATTTTGAACACAAAACACTTCATTGCTTTATTTTAAGTGTTATATGAATTCATGATGTACTGAAATTTACAATTCCACGGAGATTCGAGACAATGGAGACGCATAATGAAGCAACAAGCCACTAGCGCGAAAATCAGCTCGGTATTTTCCTAAGTTGGCGCTAAAAATTGACAGCCTTAGAATGTTTCGATGAATTTGAAAATTGGAGATTGTAGCGGAGCTTTGCGGCCAAAGGCCCGCGCGCAGCACCATACTCATAGAACCCATGCCCGTCATTTTTCATGGTCATGGCCAGCGGAACGTTTTTCGCGCGGCTAAACAGCTGAATGTCACGTCAGCTGTACGCTCAACACTCTTGTCGAGTCACTGGTTAGCCGAGAAAACCATTTGCAAAATTGTTTTTCCGGCATTTATCCGCGGTTTGCTATTCAAGACAGGTTTCACATTTCTCAAACAGTGGTCAACACCACATTTGAGGCTGCGTAACTTTGCAAGTCAAGCAATTTTGGAGGAATATAGAGCTAAGTGCTTACTTTTAAACCTAATTTCGTCTTAAATTGAAGCTAGTAGATTGTCGAAGCATTTGTTTGCAACTAAACTCTTTTGAGTTTAATTCTTGTGCTTCCGACCTTTTCACCTTAGTTAAGCTTAATATCATTACTTTACTGTTCTATATTGTGCAATTTTGGCTTGCATTTTAAAAGGTTTCAATTTTGAAAAATTAGGTTATATAAAACGTGCTTAAATTCAGTCGTTTCATGATTTCTTTCATCGAAGACAATCAGCTTGGCCTCGATGCGCTATTAATTTTTGGTTCGTGTTTTGCATTTAAACAGAAACTTATGGAGATTTGAATAAATTTTTTCGAAAGAAGATTGTGGTGTCCATTTTTGTGTCTTTGTTCATTCATTACATAGGTTAAAAAGAGGTTATGTAAACAAAACAAGACTTGAATTTTATATAGTTCTAACTTCACTCGCGTGGCCTTAAGCAAATATGTTTGTGTATTTTTTGCAATTTTGATTTCCAAATCAGTTTCTCGGGCAATTTCTTACAAGCAACAACGGTATTTTATTTGGAAAGTAGTCGTACTATTTATTCCAGACGGGGAAAAAGTTTTTTTTGTGGACTTTTGTACGGTCTAAATGTACTGTGCAGACGGTCGCGTAATACTGTTTTGGAGAATTGCTAAAATTCAAAAATAGCCCGGTCGTCAATCTTAATTCTTGTGCTTCCGACCTATCACCTTAGTTAAGTTTCACCTTAGTTAAGCTTGTTTAGAGAGCGAAGCTGTTAGGCTTAGCCTATCTATATATATTATTGAATATTAATTAATCTCCATGATAATCTGAAACATTTTGTCTATCGCTTTTTAATTCGTGACCATTTCAATAATTGTAGGGTTAATTTTTGAGCAGTTTTTATTCAAGCCAATGTTTTTAAAATTCAAATGGAACGATTTCCCTGAGATTTTCACTCAAGGTATTTGGATGGCTTAAAATTCATTTACGATTAAAATATTATTTCATTAAGCCTTGTAGATATAATTTTAAAGAAAAGTTCAAAATTGTTTTGTTCTTGTTACAGTTAAACCTCTCTAATACGGACACTGAAGGGACAGAGCAGAGTGTCCGTATTAGAGAGGTGTCCGTATTATTTAGGTCACCACGATGACTTCACTGACTCCACTGACAGTTTTAAAGGTGACTCGCTCGAAATGCAAAAAGTACTCACCCGTGACCTGGATGCAATTTTCCAATGGCAAACTTAAATGGTCATAATTTCTTTGATTTTTACTCTATTGCAATAATTATTTTTGTATCTCCTAGTTGAATGAAGCATGGATTAATAAATATGAACCGATTTTCTTTGAAATAAATACAGGAGCCAAAATCTGGATTTGCGCAAACCCCTCATTTCATATTGTGGCCCTCCTAGAAAAAAATTGGTCCCTTTTATTTCGCTCAAAATTTGCGAATCGACTTCCTTTGATATAGTCTAGAATGTGGCCAAGTTACAAAAAATTCGTCGGAACAGAAACGCTGCAACAGAAATGCCGTCAACTTAGGAGGTTATTTCCACCCGAGGTGAAATAAATATTTACTGCGCCTCAAAAAATAATAATCATGGACACCAAGAATATGTTGTATATGCATGTGTTATACCTTACAGCAAGTTCGATTGCGAATGCTACACACCATTAAAATTTACTGACTCAGTCTTTAGACCAACACACATGGCGAAAACGCGCTAAATATGTAATATTGCTCTCCTCTTAATTTTACCGAGATTATATATTATTTTGCTCCTAAAACATATAACGACAAGAAACTGGTAGTATTGGTACAGCTTACGGATCGGTTTTGATTACTCTAATAGTCTAGGAGCCAAGTCTGAAAAGAGGCCTAGAAAATGAATTTCGTTGCACCCCTGTGCTATATTTGTCTGAATAGCAAAAAAAGATAGAAAATTATCTAAGGAATGCAGAATGACATCTTTTATTGATAGGCCAGCGGGACATCACCCCGATATCAGGCATTTTTTACCGGGTACCTTTTCGCCGCACTTCGCTAATTAATATACAAATTTGAATTTTGCAATGGAGTATCAAATAATTGTAAAGTGTTCAATATTTGGTCCAAATAAGCCAAATTTGGACATAACATCAAACATACGCCATTCTTTGATTTATGAGTGTTTTGGACTGTATCCTTTGAAACTGTTCCTAGGAGACAAGATTATTCCAGTGGATAGAGTTCAGCAATTTTCTAGGCTTCACTAATGGAAACTGAAGACGTACGGATTTCTTTCCCATTTTGTCAACTGAAATGTCCTTTTCAATTGTTTTCAATTGCTGAATTTAGTTCCCGTTTTGGTCACACATGTAAACCAGACCTTCCCCGAAAAGATTGCAGTAACCACAGCTCCTGCAAGAGCAGGCAGAAACAATACAGATAGAAAGAATCAGCTTGACTATTGTTTGGTTTGAATGCATTTCAATATCCTGTTTCCATAGCTTTCTTTAGAATATAAACTTGGAAGCGAATTAGAAATGCGTTCAAATTCGGTTCAAATCTAAATCAATTGGTGTTAAGTTCAGCTTCAGGTCCAGTTTTAAAGCGTGAATTTAGTCTATATGTACATCCTTGTTAACTTTCTTCTTCTATAAACGTATTAATGCGCCATCATTCTTTCGACAAACAAACGTTTTACGCCCGGTTGTTTGTCGTCGACCGTTGTTTCTCATACAAAACTGAATTCAGGTCAACTCAGTGTCTGCAGTTACTGTATTAAACAAGTTAACCAGGAGTGGAAAGTCTGGCTTATCACTAAACGGAGAGGACTGAGCCAGTACGACGCGACGATAATTATACAACACTGCATCATGCCACGATTGTTCGTTATTCAAAGACATCATGGACACTGCATATGGAATTATCGCGAAGCCATCACAGCAAAAGGGTTGCGATGCGCTGTAATTTATGTCTGGCCCATTTATATAGCTTGTCGGAGATAACAACGACATGGGAAGATGGGAATCGGGACAAAACATGCCAGACTATGGTGTTGTTTCAAAGGAAACAATACCGGCCGAAACAAAAGCAGCATTATTTGCCGATCATTCCTATAAAAGGGTACCTCTGCGAAGTCAGTCAGCTGTGAAGCCTGTGGTCGTGTTCAGCACTCTTGGACGACGGAAAACAGTGGTGTTGTACAGAGAGAAGATCAGGCAGCAATGGTCTGAGTGACTAGGTGATCCTCTCCGATTCGTCCATCCGAATTGACTTCACTTGGATCCTTTGTCGTCTAAACAGCAAACCATGTTTCATAGCGGCCCTCTGCGTCAAAGTGATCACCAGCCCCTCCCAAACTGGAGTGCGTTTAATGCCAGAATGTCCTTTCAGTCTCCACCAGTCACATCTATTGGATAGCGGCCCATGATAAATGCTTCAGCTATAGATTACAGTACCGTATATACGTTAATGATCTGACGAATGCCCAGAACATGATGGTCAGCATATAACAGAAACACAGCGTCATTACCTTTGTCTAGGTCATT
This sequence comes from Cladopsammia gracilis, assembly GCA_022457155.1. NCBI lineage: Eukaryota > Metazoa > Cnidaria > Anthozoa > Scleractinia > Dendrophylliidae > Cladopsammia > Cladopsammia gracilis. The sequence continues at coordinate 184,336 of JAJGOT010000286.1, forward strand.
TACGCTAAAGCCTAGGAAATATACTGTTATGCGTTTGGAACTGAAGCGTTCACGTTGCGCTAAATTAACTTGCTGACTTGCTTTGAAGAAAGTGGACTGTATGACATCGTGCTGGAGTCCGGAATCTAAGGTAGCCACCCGGCTTCGGTACTCCTTCCAGGGTCGGATGAGAACCCTCAGGGCCAAGTGCGTAAGCCGGCACAGCTGCAGGTGTTGCTGAGGACATGCCCGGGCGATGTAATTCTTGTTTTCTTATATGGCTTCCAGTATATATTTCTGACACGAGGTTACTAACAACTATGGCTGCATAAGTGCATCGAAAATTTGAGAAGGGAAACCACGCTATCGGCAGATTGGGACCGCCTTTCTTCCAGGTTTGGACAGACATGGGTTTGGACAAACCGCATATCATAACAGGAAGACGCGGGGGGAAAGTTGGCATTTCCATAAATTCTGCTGCACTCAATAGGTATTTCGTACAAGCCACGAAGGGACTGAAGTTAATGCTGCCACCAAACACTGTGCGACGTCGAGGAAGGAGGACTCAGGAAAATTAGGGATAAGATGGATGTCCAGAAAGTAAACCCCTTTCATCTGGTTTGGAAAAACAAGGAACCAGCTACATTCTTCAATATTGCGACTAGCTTAGTGATGCCCACTGAGAAAGCAGACTAACTTACAGGCGCCAAACAGACGGGAGTAGCCTGAGTGTAAGAATTTGCATCCAGAAGGCTTCCCAGCGATGCCATTGATTTTTGGGATAAAATCACATCGGCTAATGTGATGACGATTGCGTCCTTGTCCAAGAAGGGCAGAATATGAAGAGCAGAGGAAAGGGAAGTTATCATGCTGACATAAGCTGGTTTGGTCGTTTATTAGCCTACTTTAGTATAGGCAGACTCCATAGAAGTGAGCTGAAAGCGGCCTTAAGGTTACAGTGTACCTTCGGGGGTGTCTCCAGTATAACAGCTCTAGCGTCTTAAGATTACACTTAATATACCTAAACCCAGATATCAAATTAAAGCTTATAGAGCTGGCTATCTAAATATGGAAACTATTTGGTAATAAAATTAATTGTCGAATTTTTTACGACGTCTAAATTCGAACGTCCGAATCAGCTTCAAAACGCTATAACTCAAAGCGATTATTGTATTTTGCACATTTTTGTTTATTATATGTTAGCCTAGCTTCTGTCCAAATTTGAGGAAAATCGAACAAATTCCCTTTGAGTTGTAGCTCTTTAAAGTGTCCCCAACAAGCGAAAAATTAACTTTGAGAAAACAGCGCTTAAAAAAACATATCTCTTCATAAACAAACTCCGCCCACAAAAGTTATACCGTCATTTCTCCGTCAATTTTCACCATTTTTCGATAATTTTTTTTTTGGATGAAAGTTCATTCTGTAAACTTTATTTTGACGCCAAAAAAAATTTTCGATAAATTTTCGATCTGAAGGTACACTGTAACCTTAATCTTCGGTGGCATGGGATCGCAATCTCTGAAACCAGCTCAATGAAATATTTTTGAAGAAGCTGTTTAGAGCAGTCACAGCGAAACTTAGCCAGGAGAATTATTCAAAGCAGCCAACATTCCAGCAAAGGAGGAGAAAGAGAACGGCGAGGAGTGAGCATTTTGCTTGAAATCCATATCAACTCTGACAAGACTCCAATCCCGAAGCACTGGGTCAAATAAATTAGTAATGCTGTGGACAGGACGTCAATAGTGCATTTTCTTTTCTATACATGATGTGCGATGGCAAAGTAGTCCATGATCCGACCTGGAAAAAGGGTTATTGATCGCTGGAAGCTTCTGCGACCAAACCAATGCAGGTGCAGAAGTGTAACCATAACCTTGGCAGTCTTGTCAGAGCTTCAGAATGACGGACCACGAATAGGCAGATACAAGAATCCTTCTATATGTTAAGCACGCTTTAGAAACTTGTGGAAGGATCGTCATCCAGTCCCCTAACACAGATTTCGCAGTGTTTTTCGTGTACTTCTTTACATCTCTGCCATGCAACGAGCTGTCGTTAAAGACCAATACATACAATACAAGTTTCTGTTCTCTACACCAGTGACAGTTTTGATAGAACCGCCACAGCAGACCTTGCAAGCCCGGGTGGGGTACTTGCGTCAACTTTTGCTGGGTATGTGCCGCTGGCCTCTCAGAGCCCCTACCCCATTATAGTCTATTTTGTGGCCAATTATAGACCCCATCTTAGTCACTTTTGAGTAAATGTAAATTTCGAAATCCCAACTTAGTCACTTTCTGTTTAGCCATCTACCTTGAGTTCGGAACCCTTTTATCTAGGTCATCCTCAAATGAATTGACACATTTATTAAATGTAGGAGACTTTACTCTTCACCTACAAACCTTCTGGTACATTTGTTAGCCGAAAATATTTCAAAGCTAAAACTACCCAAAAAAATACTTGCCAGAATTTTCTTACCCCAAAAAATCCCGACAATTTGCGACCCCATTCTAGTAACTCTATTGAAAATGCAACCCCATTATAGTCAATCCAGTCGTGAAAATGCGACCCCATCCAGCGGCACATCCCCATTAGCCCATTACTAGGAAGTACCCCACCCCCCGGGCTTGCAAGATACTGGATGTTCTGTCACAAACAAGAAAATAACGAAAGTCTTCCTTTCAGAAGCTATAGTCTGTTACAACATATTAGGACGGCATTGATGACGAAAAATCCCGCACCGACGGGTCTTTTAAAGCTAAAAATCCGGCTGTAAATTCAACCGTTCAGCATGCAAGAAAGACGACTATGTGTCAATGCAAGGCAAACTGCATACTCTGCACAAAAGCCTACTTGTGTATGAACAACGAAACCTGTCAGAACACTCTCTGCTTAGAGGAGACCAGTGATGCCTAGGTAACGATTAGAAAATTTCATAAAAAGTGATGCTTTTTTTGGAGGAATAAAAGTTTGACGTTTAGTTGGGATTTTGGCACTTATGATTACACACAAGTATTGTTTAAAGTAAGAAGTACTTCATGTTTGACTGTTATTAGTCATTTTCATATTACAGTCAACTCTCTCTAAGCGGACACCTCTCCATGGCGGACACCTCTTTAAGACGGACAGAAAATCTAGTCGCTGGCGAATTTCACTTGTTTCTCTGTTACTACACTCTCTGTCCAAGGCGGACAGCGGACACTTTTTTCAACATGTTGGTTCAAAACACCTATCAAAGCGGACACCGGATGTTTATGAAATTTTATAACGGGTCCAAAATTCCGAAAAATTAGCGCAATCTGATAACAGTGGTTTTAATAAAATGTACCAGACCTTACAATACAATAATTAAATCTTAAAGTCAATCCAATCTTAGGTCACTTTTCCCGTCAGTTATACAACAACTCATTTGCACTGACTACATTGTACACTGCAATTAAAGTAATAAAGCACTGGTTTCAGTTTGATGTTCGGGTATTAGGTTACATGAACTCTCTCTAAGGCGGATACCTCTCTAAGGCGGACAGTAAATCTGGTACCGAGGGTGTCCGCCTTAGAGAGAGTTGACTGTACTTCATATGTAACAGAATTATGTGTGTGTTATGGGGAACTTTTATAGATGAGGACACTTTGTGATGCCCCCTTCTGCGTGCAATCCTGGACATTACTTACTCTTCCAGGAGATATCAATGGTTATTGCAATAACTATAGGATTAAGTACAATAGGTTTCATGTGTGACCAATACGAGAAAGCGGAAACGACTGTGGCGTGTCTTGAAGCATTCCGACCAAACTTTGAGGTTTGACGCTTGGAAATAGTAACAAAGAACGTCTTTTTTAAGCAGACTAAGATATAAAAACACTTTAGTAGACAAAATGTGATAAAATCGTGCTTCAAAACTCTGGCAGACAACATTTCCTAAAGTCATTTTCGATTTGAAACATGGAAAATTGATGAAATTCTACGAACTGAATTAATTGCGTCTCGTAGCAACAGTTTCCATGGAAACAACTTGAGTATATGCTTAAATCTATGAATGATTACTGTTTACTGCTGTGTCCAAGTTTGGAGAACTTGGACGAAATTTTTCTATATCTTACATTTATTTGACACTCCATGGCAGAATTAAAATTTGCATAATTAACAAAGCGGGACTAAAAGGTACCCGGTAGAAAATGCCCGATATCGAGGTGATGTCCCGCTGGCCCAGCAATAAAAAATGTCATTCCGTATTCCTTGGATATTGTGCTATCATTTTGTGCTATTCAGACAAATATAGCAGGGGGTGCAACGAATCGACATTTTTTCGGAGCTGGCTCCTAGACTATAAGTGTTTTCCTGGTTGATAAACAACTTGTCGAAACTGCGGCATTCGCGCTTTGGTCTTGCACGCAGATTTTAGGTTTCGTTGTTTACGAATGGTAATTAAATTTGACAATTCGTCAGGTAGGACCGAATTGACTTTACAGTATGCTTGACATACAATAGACCTTTCCCGAATTCCTGTGAACAAAGGCACCAACTCGAGGCTGGGGTGGACAAAATACAGTGATTTGTATGAAATTGTCCACCCAAGCCTCGACCTCGTTTCATTGTGTGTGCTCACTGGAGTGGAATGCGGGAAACCTGCTTTACCAAATAAACTATGTATGTATGTATGTATGTATGTATGTATGTATGTATGTATGTATGTATGTATGTATGTATGTATGTATGTAAAGGTCTATTGGCGAATGTTCACAAACAATGGCTCCATTGGAGCATATATATTTCTGAGAACTACACCTCGGGGTATGGTGTTACCCCCCTGACGAATTGTCAAATTTCATTACCATTCGTTAACAACGAAGCCTAAAATCTGCGTGCAAGACCAAAGCGCGAATGCCGCAGTTTCGACAAGTTGTTTATTAAACAAGAAAACACTTAGAGTGACCAAAACCGGTTCGTAAGTTGTACCAATACTACCAGTTTCTTGTCGTTATATGTTTTAGGAGCAAAATAATGTATAATCTCGGTAAAATTAAGAGGAGAGCAATATTACATATTTAGCGCATTTTCGCCATGTGTGTTGGTCTAAAGACTGAATCAGTAAATTTTCGAACTTGCTGTAAGGTATAACGCATGCCTATACAACATATTCTTGGTGTTGAGTGTCCACGATTATTATTCTTCGAGGCGAAATAAATGTTTATTTCACCTCGGGTGGAAATAAGCTCCTAAGTTGACGGCATTTCTGTTGCAGCGTTTCTGTTCCGACGAATTTTTGTAACTTGGCCACATTCTAGACTATATCAAAGGAAGTCGATTTGCAAATTTTGAGCTAAATAAAACGGACCAATTCTTTTCTAGGAGGGCCACAATATGAAATGAGGGGTTTGCGCAAATCCAGATTTTGGCTCCTGTATTTATTTCAAAGAAAATCGGTTCATATTTAATAATCCATGCTTCATTCAACTAGGAGATACAAAAATAATTCTTGCAATAGAGTAAAAACAAAGAAGTTATAACCAAAAGTTTGCCGTTGCGAAATTGCATCCAGGTCACAGATGAGCGCATTTTGCATTTAGAGCGAGTCATCTTAAGTGTTCGTAAAGGATAAACACCGAGAACGGAGGTATTAATCCCCATATACATGGATTAATACCGACGTTCGAGGTGTTTATCTGACTTATATTCATGATATTATTCATGAGGTATCTTTCATATAAATGCCTCCTCCAAGAGAACAAAAGCTGGCCAAGAACAGCGTTTGATTTCTTGGCCGTAAATACACCGTAAATAAACCAACAGCCTGCTTTATCCTAGCCTGTCCCATGTCTTCAGATAATGGGAACAAGTTGAAATTGAATGCCAAGGGGCAGGCCCTCTTGTGTCTGGTTAACTATAATGTGCGCCGTTCAATTCTACTTTAACTTTCTTCCCACTATCTTGACTATCTTCTTTATACATTTAAGGTGTGGACAACAAAATGCAAAAATATCCTTGTATAACAAATGTTTTAGTTTATTTAATAGTTTCATGATTATTTTTCATAAGTTAATTTTTTTTCATTCACCGCATTTTAATTCACATGCAATCGTGTACAATACAAGTTCAAATTACGTACATTATTTATATATAAATTACCATTTTTCTACAGTAAATTAAACACAAATGTTCAGAGAGAAGGAGCTAAATCTGTGAATTGACAAGAGATATAAACGTTGAAATAAATATTAATTTAAATGGATTATTTCTGTATATTGAAGAAAGTTGGGTGCATATACATTGTACTAGGCTTTTCAACATTCTTCAGTAAAAATTTAGTTCTAGGAACCATTTATTCCTGAAAGAAATCAATTAAAAAATAATTGGAAAAATAAGAACAAATATAAACGACTGTTCTTGAAGTCTTACTTGAAGCGTACGAAAATTGAATGATTCCGTACCGTTAGGTCAGGAAATCGGCTTTGTTCTCTGACTATTTAAATCAAAGCACTACAACTGAATGATTCTTGCTCTCAGAATCGAACCCAAAAGGGCGCATAAATCGAAAATCAGAAGTTGGTGTACTAAACAACTTAATTGTTTTTCTAACAGTTTCTGAAAATATTCAGTCACTGCTCATATTATTGTGTTTTGTATTCATCTTTTAGCTATGGCTTGCAAACTACATTTACCGGTATATCTTTTAGAGGAAAGATTTAATAGAGAGTGACAACTGATAAACTAAATTGATAACAGGTTTGAATTCACTAGCCAAAATAATTTTTCACTAGCCAGAATTGTACAGGGGGTAGGAGTGGGGATTGGGATTGGGATTGGGCAGAGAAGACAATAACATGTGTAACACTGATTAAGAAAAAAATCTCCAAGACTTGGAAACACAGTTTGATCATATTGTTTAGTTTTCGTTATAAATCTCATACTAACACCTTACGAACCTACTATAAACATAATTACGGAAAAACGTTGAGAAGATAAGACTAACACCTTATGAACGTCCTTATGTACGGAAAAACGTTGAGAAGATAAGACAATACAATACAATACAATACTTTATTTAACGTGGAATGTACATTTAGTTGTAAAGCTAGTTTGCAGGTACTCCACAACATAGGATAAAACTAAGAACAAGCAGAAATTACAGCTATAAAAATATTAAAACATATGATATAAATTCATGATTACAATTAAAGACCAACACCTTATGAATGTATGAATGTAGTAGAAAACATCGAGTAGATAAGACCAGCACCTTACGAATGTATGAGTGTAGAGGAAAACGTTGAGAAGATAAGACTAATCTTACGAACGTATGAATGTAGAGAAAAACGTCGAGTAGATAACTAAAGACTAACACCTTACGAATGTAGAGGAAAACGACGAGAAGAAAAGGCTTACGAATGTACGAAACAACATTGACAAGATAACGCTAACACCTTACGAAAATAACAATGTTCAAATGTAAGATTAATGTACGGAAAACATTGAGAAGATAAGGCTAGCACCTTATGGACGTACAAATGTACGAACATACGAATGTACAAGAAAACGTTGAAAATGTAAGACTAATGCCTTAACGAAAGTACTAACCGATACCAACGAACATATTTTTACCAACGTACATAGAAACCAAATTTTCCGTTTGGTTTCGTCTGGTGCTTCATGATTTTTATTAGCCCAAATTGCTAGTGAAAGCAAAATTCCACTAGCCAAAACTGAATTTGTACTAGACTTTGGCTAGTTGGCTACCGTTAGTCTCGAGCCCTGACTGGTACTGAACATTTGCATCATTCTTCAAATAATTATACTTTTCTTCAATGACATTTTCCAGAGCGTTACAAGATCATTCATTGGAATCAAAGTAGAAAATGGACAACCAGTCGGGCAGCTATGCAGGTAAGTTAAAAGGCAGATATTAAATAGTAAACAGCTGGCCCCGGTTGTTCAAAAGGTGGATAGCGCTATCCATCAGATAAATCACTATCCAGTGGATAACACAATTGGTTTTGCTAATACCTAAAAACTGGATAGTGATTTGTCCATTGGATAGCGCTATCCACCTTTTGAACAACCGGGGCCTGGTGCAAAAAAATGTTTACCAGTTGTTAACTCAGTTTTATTCCCCGACTTTTCTGGTGATTGTATTTAATAACCCCTGGATGACAACAACTATAATCATTTGTCCTTTTTAGATGAAGGTGAAAGAAGGCTATTAGGAAATATATATTTCTGCCATTTCATATTTGTCGTTTTGAAGTATCTGTATTTCATGAATTTTAATAGTAACCAAGATGTTGACTACTGCCCGCACCATGACTATTATAAAGACAGTAATTCAGCAAGATTACCCAATTGTTTTCTAATAGAATGAATTGCGATTTTTTTACGGCGTCTAAATGCGAGCGTTCGAATTCGCTTTTGAAAGCTATTTTCTATTTATTTTTTCGCTACAGTGAAAAGTTAGGGCGAAAAAAAAAATGGATTGATCACGCGGAAATGGCTCTCAACGAAAAGGTTTTAAGAAATAACAAGTCACTCGGCGACGCCCGTTTTTGTTGATTACATCGTATTAAGCCGGTTCCAAAAGTAACGAGAAGTTCAAGCAAGTAACCGTGGATGACAATCCTGCTGGTATACGTTGGATCAAACTTAGTGATCTGATCGGTTTATCAAGTGAAAATATAGTATAGAAGCAGAGACCGATACAACGTAGATACCAATTTAAAATGTGTACTATATTTCGGCTGGCCAAACCAGCCTTCTTCAGGTACAGTGAGGTAAATTTTTCATTGGTTTGTTTTGGTTCAATGTTAGAGATAATGAAGATCTATTTCTTGCACTTAATAAGTTATTAAAAGTTATTAATTATTTCATTAAATACTGTATGTATTTATGTAGCATCGCAAAAGTGTTTTGTAAGAGTTTTGTCAGTACCTTGAGTAGTAGCTAGTAGTGTTATGTTGTAATTGTAGTTAATGTTATTATTGTAAATGGTTTGAAAATAAACGTGTCAAAAAACAAAATCACAAACTGTGTATATATTTTGACATACCGTAGAATCCCGCTTATAAGCCTCGCCGATTATAAGCCCACCTGTCTGCCAATAGAAATTTCCTCCCAATTATACACCCCCTCTATACCTGTAAAATGTCCCCTACAAGCCAAAAATTAACAAGCCAAAAATTAACTTTGAGAAAACATCGCTTAGTCCGTCAATTTTCACTCGTTATCTATTTTCCTTTTTGATGAAAGATCAATCTGAATACTTTATTTTGAGAGTTATGTGTTACTAACTATCTAATACTTTAGAAATTTCTTTGTATAGTGAACTTTATTAGTAAATAACCAAGGTAACTGTCCATCCAACCTTCGCGGGAAGGCAGGAAGCGCCCATACTTTCGACTATCCATAGTCTCAATCTTCATATTCACACTATCTCCCATTCTCAGAGAACATAAAATGCGTTAATTAAATGTAATATATATAGATAGACTTAGCCTAACAGCGTCGCTCTGTGAACAAGCTTAACTAAGGTGAAAGGTCGGAACATTAGAATTAAGATTGACGAAGGCTACTTAATTCTCTAAAACAGTAAGCTTATCACGCGACCGTCTGCACAGTACATTCAGACCGTACAAAAGTTCACAAAAACAACTTTTTCTCCGTCTAGAATAACTAGAACGACTATTTTCCGAATAAAATACACTTGTTGCTTGTCAGAAATTGCCCGAGAAACTAATTTGAAAATCAAAATTGCAAAAATACACAACATATTTGCATAAAGCGATGCGAGTGAAGATAGAACGGTACTATAAAATCAAAGTCTTGTTTTGTTTACATAAAATCGCTTTTCAACCTATGTAATGAATGAACAAACACATAAAAATGGATAACACAGTCTTCTTTCGAAAAAAAATTATTCAAATCTTCATTAATTAATGTTCAAAAGCACTAGAATTAAGATTGACGAAGGCTATTTTTCAATTTTAGCAATTCTCAAAAACAGTATTACGCGACCGTCTGCACAGTACATTTTAGACCGTACAAACGTTCACAAAAACAACTTTTTCTCCGTCTAGAATAACTAATACGACTACTTTCCGAATAAAATACACTTGTTGCTTGTCAAAAATTGCCCGAGAAACTGATTTGAAAATCAAAATTGCAAAAAATACAAACATATTTGCATAAGGCGACGCGAGTGAAGATAGAACGGTACTATAAAATCAAGGTCTTGTTTTGTTTACATAAAATCGTTTTTCAACCAATGTAATGAATGAACAAACACATAAAAATGGACAACACAATCTTCTTTCGAAAAAATTTGTTCAAATCTCCATTAGTTTACGTTTAAAATTAAAACGTACCATTCATCGAGGCCGAGCTGATTGTCTTCGATGAAAGAAATCATGAATTGACAACTGAATTTAAGCACGTTTTATATAAACTAATTATTCAAAATTGAAACCTTTTTAAATGCAAGCCAAAATTGCACAATATAGAACAGTAAAGTAATGATACTAGCTTCAAGTTAAGACGAAATCAGGTTTAAAAATAAGCTTAAGCACTTGTAGCTCTATATTCCTCCAAAACGCTTGACTTGCAGAGTTACGCAGCCTCAAATGCGGTCTTGACCACTGTTTGAGAAATGTGAAACCTGTCTTGAATAGCAAACCGCGGATAAATGCCGGGAAAAACAACTTTGCAAATGGTTTTCTCGGCTAAACTCAACGGTTAACCACTGACTCAACAAGAGTGTTGAGCGTACAGCTGACGTGACATTCGGCTGTGTAGCCGCGCGAAAAACGTTCGTTCGGACACCGGACAGACATGACAGACGCCGCCCGCGAAACATTCCGCTGGCCATGACCATGAAATATGACGGGCATCGGTTCTATGAGTATAGCGCTCCGCGCGGGCCTTCGGACCGCAGAGCTCCGCTAATATTTTGTTCTTTTCAGAGAAGAGGAGAGAAAGGGAAGGTATTATATATTTCATATTTGACGTTTTGAAGTATCTGTATTCTGTAGTTATTTAGTAAGTTATTCCGGAAGATTAGTCATATTTTCCCAAACTTATTGCGACGATAATATGATATGGTCTACAAGAAGTCCCTTTGTTAATTTCTTCTCACTAGTACTATTTATTAAATTCGGAACGGCACCTTCATTAGCATACACCCTAACCCTAACGCGGCCCCCTCGCCACGTCCCCCTCTCATCTCCCCTTCTGTTTTGTTCCTGGTCTGCGACAGTTTTGAAAAAGTATTTTTGCAACTGTATATCTGACTTACTATACCAAGGTTAAGTTCAATAGTTTTGATATAATAGATTTATTATAAACACGTGGTGCCGGGGCCGCAACTTGTTTTGATATAATAGATTTATTTATAAACGCGTGGTATAAAAGCGGGCCGGAGCGTATCCATATCTGGAGAGTCAACTGAAGAAAAGGGTATTATTGATGGTGTGTAACATTACTCAGACTTTATGATATTTTAACCAAGCTGCGTTGTAACTCTTTAAAGTGTCTCCTGCAATCCAAAAAATTAACTTTGAGAAAACATCGCTAACTATCTAATACTTTAGACTTTTAAAATGCGTTAATTAAATGTAATCTTTTGTTCTTTTCAGAGGATAGGAAAAAAATGAGTACATAAAATGCGTTATTAATTAAATGTAATCTTTTGTTCTTTTCAGAGAATAGGACAAACGTGGAAGGTAACAAATATTTCATATATGACGTTTTGGAGTATCTGTATTCTGTAGTTATTTAGTAAGTTATTCCGGAAGATCAGACGTATTTTGCCAAACCTATTGTGACGATAATATGATATGGTCTAGAAAAAGTTCCTTTATTAAATTCTTCTCACTGTAGTACTATTTGTTATATTCAGAACGGCACCTTTATAACCACACACCCTAACCCTAACGCCCCCCTCGCCCCGTCCCCTTCTCATCAGCTCCCCTTTTGTATTGTTCCTGGTGTTCAGTTTTGAAAAAAGTATGTTTGCAACTGTACATCTTACTTACTATAGCAAGGTAAAGTTCAATAAGTTTTGATATAATAGATTTATTTATAAACACGTGGTGCCGAGGCCGCAACTTGTTTTGATATAATAGATTTATTTATAAACGCGTGGTATAGAAGCGGGCCGGAGCGTATCCATATCTGGAGAGTCAAAGAAAAGGGTATTATTGATGGTGTGTAACATTACTCAGACTTTATGATATTTTAACCAAGCTGCGTTGTAGTTCTTTAAAGTGTCTCCTGCAATCCAAAAATTAACTTTGAGAAAACATCGTTAACTATCTAATACTTTAGACTTTTAAAATGCGTTAATTAAATGTAATCTTTTGTTCTTTCTTTTGTTCTTTTCAGAGAATAGGACAAACGTGGAAGGTAACAAATATTTCATATATGACGTTTTGAAGAATCTGTATTCTGTAGTTATTTAGTAAGTAATTCCGCAAGATTTAGTCGTATTTTGCCAAAACTATTGTGACGATAATATGATATGGTCTGGAAAAAGTCCCTTTATTAAATTCTTCTCACTATAGTACTATTTGTTATATTCAAAACGGCACCTTCATCAGCATACACCTCCCCCGTTTTGAAAAGGTATTTTTGCAACTGTATATCTGACTTACTAAACCAAAAAGGCAGGTAAAGTCGCACACGAGCCACGATGGCCCACTCGGCCGGCGCTTAACCTGGTTTCTGTAGCATGAAGCAACTAGGAATATTGCTACTCCCCCCTGGATGGGATGCTAGTCCATCGCAGGGTTACCCCCAGCATTTTGTCGCCGGTACCCATTTATACACCAGGGTGGAGAGAGACAGTGTGGAGTAAAGTTTCTTGTCGAAGGAAACAACACGACGGCAGAGACCAGGCTCGAATTACGAACCACCGACATTCAGGTTGAAAGTCCGACGCGCCGACCACTAGACCACCGTGCCGCCCACAAAACTACAACTGTATATCTTACTTACTATAGCAAGGTAAAGTTCAATAAGTTTTGATATAATAGATTTATTTATAAACACGTGGTGCCGGGGCGGCAACTTGTTTTGATATAATAGATTTATTTATAAACGCGTGGTATAGAAGCGGGCCGGAGCGTATCCATATCTGGAGAGTCAAAGAAAAGGGTATTATTGATGTTGTGTAATATTACTCAGACTTTATGATATGTTAACCAAGCTGCGTTGTAGTTCTTTAAAGTGTCCCCTACAAGCCAAAAATTAACTTTGAGAAAACATCGCTAAGTACAATATCGCTATTCAAAAACAAATTGTGAAAACGTTATACCGTTTTTCACTCGTTATTAATTATTTTCCTTTTCGATGAAAGATCATTCTGAATACTTTATTTTGAGAGTTATGTGTTACTATCTAATACTTTAGAAATTTCTTTATTTAGTGGACTTTATTAGTAAATAACCAAGGTATTGGCAACTGTCCCTCTAACCTTCGCGGGAAGGCAGGAAGCGCCCATACTTACGCCTATCCCAAGTCTCACTCTACATATTCACACTATCTCCCATTCTCAGAGAACATAAAATGCGTTAATTAAATGTAATATTTTATACTTTTCAGAGGAGAGGAGAAAAGGGCAAGAAGGTATTATATATTTCATATTTGACGTTTTGAAGAGTCTGTATTTTGTAGTGATTTAGTAATTAATAAGTTATTCCGGAAGATTAGTCATATTTTCCCAAACCTATTGCGACGATAATATGATATGGTCTAGAAAAAGTCTCACTATGGTACTATTTGTTAAATTCAGAACGGCACCTTCATAAGCATACACCTTCCCCCCGTCCCCTTCTCCTCCTCATCATCATCATCATCATACTTACTAAAGTATTCGCAACTGTCCCTCTAACCTTCGCTAGAAGACAGGAAGCGCCCATACTTACGCCTATCCTTAGTCTGACTCACTCTCCATATTCACACTTGGTCTCCTTTTCAGGGGACATTCAATGCGTTAATAAAATGTAATCTTTTGTTCTTTTCAGTGTTAAAGAGAAGTTTTGAAGGTAATATTTATTTCATATTTGAAGTTATGATGTATCTGAAAACTGTAGTTATTTATAGAGATTACTTCACGGTTGGTGAGCGCGTACGATTTTTATTCACGAGTTGGGAAGAATCACAAACGAACGAGCGAGGCTTTGCGAGCGAGTGAGTTTGTGATTCTTTCCAACGAGTGGATAAAAATCGTACAAACGAACGAACTGTGAAGTAATTTGTTTATTATATGCATACTGAGATTTACACAACAGAAAAACAAGACGAAACGATTAAATTATGAACACGAAAGGTTCTTGGTTTATTGTTAGACTCAACTTTCAAGTGGAAAAATTCCCCCGAATTTACGCATCTAACAAAAATAACTACGACAATAATTTTTTCCAAAACTATAACAAGACTATAAATAATGAGACAAAGACAAAGCAAGTTTGCGTACCTGTGTTTTGAAGTTTTTGCCGCTTTGATAACAACAACAATTGGCGAGAGTGTAAACTTGCTTGCACGTTTGGCGATTTAATTGCTTTCTTTCACTTCTTTTCAGCCTTATTCTTTCTCCAGTTAGACGTATATTTTCCCTTTCAGCAGAATCTGCTAAAGTTCTTTTCTTTAGGTCCGCAGAAATCCGCATTTTTTCATTGGAGTGATGGAACTTAATGTCGCCATGAATGAATTTCTTCGAGGCCTTCAAGGAGGGCGAAGGCACACTGAATGGCGGGAATTCCCATGTACGATTTTTGTCACTTGTGAAAAATGTCGTATCGCGATTCTGATTGGTCATACGATATTCTTCACTAGTGAGGAAAATCGTATGACCAATAGGATGGCTTGTCATACGTGAAGGGACGATTTTTATCTCGTAGTTTTCTGGTGTGTAAATCTCAGTATGTATATAATAAAGTAAGTTATTTCGGAAGATAAGTCATATTTTACCAAACCTATTGTAATTTTTTATAATATGATATGGTCTAGAAAAAGTTCCTTTATTAAATTCTCCTTACTATAGTACTATTTGTTATATTCAGAGCGGCACCTTTGATTGATTGATTGATTAGCATGCACCCTAACCCCCTCCCCCCTCCTCGTCCCGTACACTTCTCCTCTCCCCTTCTGTATTGCTCCTTGTCTTCAGTTTTGAAAAAGTATTTTTGCAACTGTTTATCTGACTTACTATAACAAGGTAAAGTTCAATAAGTTTTAATATAATATGTTTATTTATAAAAACGTGGTATAGAAGCGGGCTGGAGCGTGTCCATATCTGGAGAGTCAAAGAAAAGGGTATTATTGATGTTGTGTAATATTACTCAGACTTTATGATATCTTAACCAAGCTGCTTTGTAGTTCTTTAAAGTGTCCCCTACAAGCCAAAAATTAACTTTGAGAAAACATCGCTAAGTGCAATATCGCTATTCAAAAAAAATTTTGTGAAAACGTTATACCGTAATTTCTTCGTCAATTTTCACTCGTTATTAATTATAGTGGACTTAATTGGTAAATAACCAAGGTATTGGCAACTGTCCCTCTAACCTTCGCGGGAAGGCAGGAAGCGCCCATACTTACGCCTATCCCAAGTCTCACTCTACATATTCACACTATCTCCCATTCTCAGAGAACATAAAATGCGTTAATTAAATGTAATATTTTATACTTTTCAGATAAGGAGAGAAAAAGGCAAGAAGGTATTATATATTTCATATTTGACGTTTTGAGGTATCTATATTCTGTAGTTATTTAGTAAGTTATTCCGGAAGATTAGTCATATTTTCCCAAACCTATTGCGACGATAATATGATATGGTCTAGAAAAAGTCCTTTTTATTAAATTCTTCTCACTATAGTACTATTTGTTATATTCAGAACAGCACCTTCATAAGCATACACCATCCCCCCGTCCTCTTCTCCTCCTCATCATCATCATCATACTTACTAAAGTATTCGCAACTGTCCCTCTAACCTTCGATAGAAGACAGGAAGCGCCCATACTTACGCCTATTCTTAGTCTGACTCACTCTCCATATTCACATTTGGTCTCCTTTTCAGAGGACATTCAATGCGTTAATTAAATGTAATCTTTTGTTCTTTTCAGAGTTAGACAGAAAATTAGAAGGTAATATTTATTTCATATTTGAAGTTATGATGTATCTGAAAACTGTAGTTATTTAGTAAGTTATTTCGGAAGATAAGTCATATTTTGCCAAACCTATTGTTATTTTTTTTATAATATGATATGGTCTAGAAAAAGTTCCTTTATTAAATTCTCCTCACTATAGTACTTTTTGTTATATTCAGAGCGGCACCTTCATTAGCATACACCCTAACCCCCCCCCCCCCCCCTCCTCGCCCCGTACAATTCTCCTCTCCCCTTCTGTATTGCTCCTTGTCTTCAGTTTTGAAAAAGTATTTTTGCAACTGTTTATCTGACTTACTATACCAAGGTAAAGTTCAATAAGTTTTGATATAATATATTTATTTATAAACACGTGGTATAGAATCGGGCCAGTGTGTACGCGTGTCCATATCTGGAAAGTCAAAGAAAAAGGGTATTATTGATGTTGTGTAATATTACTCAGACTTTATGATATGTTAACCAAGCTGCGTTGTAGCTCTTTAAATTGCCCCCTACAAGCCAAAAATTAACTTTGAGAAAACATCGCTTAGTGCAATATCGCGAATCAAATTAGTTTTGATATAATAATAATTCAATAAGTTTTGATATATAATATATTTATTTATAAACGCGTGGTATAGAAGCGCCCATACTTACGCCTATCCCTAGTCTCTCAATCTCCATATTCACACTTGGTCTCCTTTTCAGAGGACATTAAATGCGTTAATTAAATGTAATCTTTTGTTCTTTTCAGAGTATTTGAGACAAAACCCAGGTAACATATATTTCATATTTGACGTTTTGAAGTATCTGTATACTGTAGTTATTTAGTAAGTTATTCCGGAAGATTAGTCGTATTTTACCAAACTTATTTCGACGATAACATGATATGGTCTACAAGAAGTCCCTTTGTTAAATTCTTCTCACTAGAGTACTATTTGTTATATTCAGAACGGCACCTTCATCAGCACACACCCTAATCCTAACCCTAACAACACCCTCACCCACCCCCCCCCCCCCACCCAAGACTTTATGATATGTTAACCAAGCTGCGTTGTAGTTCTTTAAGGTGTCCCCTACAAGCCAAAAATTAACTTTGAGAAAACATCGCTAAGTGCAATATCGCTATTCAAAAAAAAAAAAAATTGTGAAAACGTTATACCGCTTTTCACTCGTTATTAATTATTTTCCTTTTCGATGAAAGATCATTCTGAATACTTTATTTTGAGAGTTATGTGTTACTATCTAATACTTTAGAAATGTCTTTATTTAGTGGACTTTATTAGTAAATAACCAAGGTATTGGCAACTGTCCCTCTAACCTTCGCGGGAAGGCAGGAAGAGCCCATACTTACGCCTATCCCAAGTCTCACTCTATATATTCACACTATCTCCCATTCTCAGAGAACATAAAATGCCTTAATTAAATGTAATATTTTATACTTTTCAGAGGAAAGGAGAAAAAGGAAAGAAGGTATTATATATTTCATATTTGACGTTTTGAAGAATCTGTATTCTGAAGTTATTTAGTAAGTTATTCCGGAAGATTAGTCATATTTTCCCAAACCTATTACGACGATAATATGATATCGTCTAGAAAAAGCCCCTTTTAGTAAATTCTTCTCACTATAGTACTATTTGTTATATTCAGAACGGCACCTTCATAACCATACACCTTCACCCCCCCCCCCCCCCCCGTCCCCTTCTCCTCCTCCTCATCATCATCATACTTACTAAAGTATTGGCAACTGTCCCTCTAACCTTCGCTGGAAGACAGGAAGCGCCCATACTTACGCCTATTCTTAGTCTCACTTTCCATATTCGCACTTGGTCTCCTTTTCAGAGGACATTCAATGCGTTAATTAAATGTAATCTTTTGTTCTTTTCAGAGTTAATGAATAATTTTGAAGGTAATATTTATTTCATATTTGACGTTATGATGTATCTGAAAACTGTAGTTATTTAGTAAATTATTTCGGAAGATAAGTCACATTTTGCCAAACCTATTGTGATGTTTTATAATATATGGTCTAGAAAAAGTTCCTTTATTAAATTCTCCTCACTATAGTACTATTTGTTACATTAAGAGCGGCACCTTCATTAGCATGCACCCTAACCCCCCCCCCCCCGCCCCCCCCCCGCCCCCCTCCTCGTCCAGTACACTTCTCCTCTCCCCTTCTGTATTGCTCCTTGTCTTCAGTTTTGAAAGAGTATTTTTGCAACTGTTTATCTGACTTACTATAACAAGGTAAAGTTCAATAAGTTTTGATATAATAGATTTATTTATAAACACGTGGTATAGAAGCGGACCAGTGTGTACGCGTGTCCATATCTGGAAAGTCAAAGAAAAAGGGTATTATTGATGTTGTGTAATATTACTCAGACTTTATGATATGTTAACCAAGCTGCGTTGTAGCTCTTTAAATTGCCCCCTATAAGCCAAAAATTAACTTTGAGAAAACATCGCTTAGTGCAATATCGCGAATCAAATTAGTTTTGATATAATAATAATTCAATAAGTTTTGATATATAATATATTTATTTATAAACGCGTGGTATAGAAGCGCCCATACTTACGCCTATCCCTAGTCTCTCAATCTCCATATTCACACTTGGTCTACTTTTCAGAGGACATTAAATGCGTTAATTGAATGTAATCTTTTGTTCTTTTCAGAGTATTTGAGACAACACCCAGGTAACATATATTTCATATTTGACGTTTTGAAGTATCTGTATACTGTAGTTATTTAGTAAGTTATTCCGGAAGATTAGTCGTATTTTACCAAACTTATTTCGACGATAATATGATATGGTCTACAAGAAGTCCTTTTGTTAAATTCTTCTCACTATAGTACTATTTGTTATATTCAGAACGGCACCTTCGCACACACCCTAATCCTAACTCTAACAACACCCTCACCCACCCCCCCCCCCCCCGCCCCACCCAAGACTTTATGATATGTTAACCAAGCTGCGTTGTAGTTCTTTAAAGTGGCCCCTACAAGCCAAAAATTAACTTTGAGAAAACATCGCTAAGTGCAATATCGCTATTCAAAAAAAAATTGTGAAAACGTTATACCGTTTTTCACTCGTTATTAATTATTTTCCTTTTCGATGAAAGATCATTCTGAATACTTTATTTTGAGAGTTATGTGTTACTATCTAATACTTTAGAAATTTCTTTATTTAGTGGACTTTATTAGTAAATAACCAAGGTATTGGCAACTGTCCCTCTAACCTTCGCGGGAAGGCAGGAAGCGCCCATACTTACGCCTATCCCAAGTCTCACTCTATATATTCACACTATCTCCCATTCTCAGAGAACATAAAATGCGTTAATTAAATGTAATATTTTATACTTTTCAGAGGAAAGGAGAAAAAGGAAAGGAGGTATTATATATTTCATATTTGACGATTTGAAGAATCTGTATTCTGTAGTTATTTAGTAAGTTATTCCGGAAGATTAGTCATATTTTCCCAAACCTATTACGACGATAATATGATATGGTCTAGAAAAAGCCCCTTTTAGTAAATTCTTCTCACTATAGTACTATTTGTTATATTCAGAACGGCACCTTCATAAGCATACACCTCCCCCCCCCCCCCCCCCCCCGTCCCCTTCTCCTCCTCCTCCTCCTCATCATCATCATACTTACTAAAGTATTGGCAACTGTCCCTCTAACCTTCGCTGGAAGACAGGAAGCGCCCATACTTACGCCTATTCTTAGTCTCACTTTCCATATTCGCACTTGGTCTCCTTTTCAGAGGACATTCAATGCGCTAATTAAATGTAATCTTTTGTTCTTTTCAGAGTTAGAGAGAAAATTGGAAGGTAATATTTATTTCATATTTGACGTTATGATGTATCTGAAAACTGTAGTTATTTAGTAAGTTATTTCGGAAGATAAGTCATATTTTGCCAAACCTATTGTAATTTTTTATAATATGATATGGTCTAGAAAAAGTTCCTTTATTAAATTCTCCTCACTATAGTACTATTTGTTATATTCAGAGCGGCACCTTCATTAGCATGCACCCTAACCCCCCTCCCCCCTCCCCGCCCCGTACACTTCTCATCTCCCCTTCTGTATTGCTCCTTGTCTTCAGTTTTGAAAGAGTATTTTTGCAACTGTTTATCTGACTTTCTATAACAAGGTAAAGTTCAATAAGTTTTAATATAATAGATTTATTTATACAAACGCGTGGTATAGGGCTGGAGCGTGTCCATATCTGGAGAGTCAAAGAAAAGGGTATTATTGATGTTGTGTAATATTACTTAGACTTTATGATATGTTAACGAAGCTGCGTTGTAGTTCTTTAAAGTGTTCCCTACAAGCCAAAAATTAACTTTGAGAAAACATCGCTAAGTGCAATATCGCTATTCAAAAAAAAAAAAATTGTGAAAACGTTATACCGTAATTTCTTCGGCAATTTTCACTCGTTATCAATTATTTTCCGTTTTGATAAAAGATCGTTCTGAATACTATATTTTGAGTGTTATGTGTTACTAACTTTACGATTATGAAATTTCCTTATATAGTAGACTTTATTAGTAAGTTATTAAAGTATTGGCAACTGTCCCTCTAACCCTCGCTGGAAGACAGGAAGCTCCCATACTTACGCCTATTCTTAGTCTCACTCTCCATATTCACACTTGGTCTCCTTTTCAGAGGACATTCAATGCGTTAATTAAATGTAATGTTTTGTTCTTTTCAGAGTTAAAGAGAAGTTTGCAAGGTAATATTTATTTCATATTTAAAGTTATGATGTGTCTGAAAACTGTAGTTATTTAGTAAGTTATTTCGGAAGATAAGTCATATTTTGCCAAACCTATTGTAATTTTTTATAATATGATATGGTCTAGAAAAAGTTCCTTTATTAAATTCTTCTCACTATATAGTACTATTTGTTATATTCAGAACGGAACCTTCCTAAGCACACACCCTAACCTTAACGTTTTGAAGTATCTGTATACTGTAGTTATTTAGTAAGTTATTTCGGAAGTTTATTCATATTTTGCCAAACCTATTGTGATTTTTTATATAGTGGAATTTATTGGTAAATAACCAAGGTATTGGCAACTGACCCTAACCTTCTAACCTTCGCGGGAAGGTAGGAAGCGCCCGTACTTACCCCTATCCCACTATCACTATCCGTATCTTTGTGGGAGTGTTTCCAAATCGAAAGTCAAAGTAAAAGTTAGGTGGATGTTTTGCAGCATTTTATAAGCTATGCTTATAACCTGAATGCCGCATTTGGGTGAACATAGATTTCATAACGGTAGGTGCTTTTTCTTAAATCTTCGCTGGAGGGCGGAAATCGCCCATACTCATGCCTCTCCCCAGTCTCACTCTCCATATTCATACTTTATCCAGTCGGCAATCAAAGTGTAAGCCCCACAGCTTAGTCGGGCCATCGCATTTTTGGTATCAGTTTTTGCTTCTGTCCCGCCTATTGCATTCATTTTTACTGGCCCAGTTTCTCTCACCAACCTTCATTTTTTGCTACAATAGTTTCTAATTTTTACCGAGGCTTTTTTCCCGCCTGGTAGGTTGCCTGTTTTGTCCCTGTACGCTTAAAGACTTAGATGCGTATCCGAAAGGCATTCTTTGTAACATATTGTTAGTTATTGTTTACTGTCCACGACGTTTTCAGTCTCTAATATTTTCACTCCCCTCCGCTATTAACTTTCCCCTCTCCTTTAAGATGGAGTCTGGATCCGTCACTGGAAAGGATTGGCGACTGTGTGCTTACCGCCAGTGAAACGTTTACAATGCCACACGGACATTCCTTCAATACTATGTTTTGTGCCCATTTATTTTCCTAACAATATTTCTTGTTAAAATCACATTCATTGGTGTTTATTTAAGAAACGTTGTTTACAGTTAAAATAAGAAATTAATCTAGATCTGAGATATGAGCAAACTACAATGATGTATCTGTAGATTAAAAAAATATTGGACCTCTCCAGTGAATCGTTAATTTTTTGCAATGTTTGTGATTTATTCGGGTCTCAGCGGCATAAACTAGTACGTACCGACCATGTGAAACTTTAATAAATCGAAAAAATATTAAAATATTGTTTCCGTTCAAGCGAATTGTATTTTTATATGCCTGCTAAGGTAAAGGCTTTTGCCAAAACTATATTCCCATATCAGAGAAATTTAATTTTCAAACCAAAATCATTGGTCGTCTCTTATGGAGACGCCATCTTAAAACACAGTAAAATGGCATAGAATTTCTTAGTGACTAGTGTTTCGTGTCTTAAAAAGTTTAATTCAAAACAAATTGAACATTAACACGGCTACCTAAACAGAGCGGCGACAATTAAAAGTCTGAAAGAATTGCAGCGAGGACAGTGTGTCTTTCAAAAATTCACAGCTAAAGAACACAACAAGTGTTTAAAACATTGTTACTTGTAGTAGATATGTTTCCTTAATGTCCTCGGAAACTTGGAACAGCAAACAGCAACAGCACATTGCGGTGGTTGGGTTCTGGCCCCAAAATCGTCCATTTATTAACAAACATAACAAACCCTAGTATAATACAGTACGGCTATACACATGTACATATCCGCTTCATGAGGAGTTTCCAGGCATATTCAGAAGTAGAATGACAACAACCATCCGAAAGTTTAAAGCTCGATTACGTTGAAGATATCGACACAAAGGTGCCAGAACCACAATGGCTAAATATCCGTTACACATTACTTTTAAACAACCTAATTATCATATATTTGAATACCAAAACCCAGGACCTCCCTCGTCCATAAGGAAATCATTTCTCTTTCCGCTACTTATTCATTGCATTCATAATACGCTACAAGAGAAATGAAATTCCTTAATGCACTCGGAAACTTGGAACAGCAAACAACAACAGCACATTGCGGTGGTTGGGTTCTGGCCCCAAAATCGTCCACACAAGGCGAAAGCATAGTTCAAAAGAAAGCTAGAGTCAAACTTTGAGGGCCTTGGATACTGACAGAAGAGTCTCCCTGCGGTCCCTGATATATCGGTTCCTCGATGCGCTGGATCTCCATCCTCCATGTGCAGAGATGAGACGGTCTGATATGCCACCTTCCGAAGCCGCAGAAGCGCCACCAGATCTTAAGCTGTGTAAGCCATAGTATTCGGGGTCCAACCCAATGGCTGCAAATGCGGCAAGAACTTGCGTCCTAGCTTTGTGGTAGGACAGCTTTCTATCCCTGCAAATTGGCGGGAACCTGAGCCTTGAATAACACGGAACAGTGGACCAGCGGACAATGCAGAACGCTCCAACAGACGCTCGGTCAAGCCAACTGGACAAGTGCGAAGGCCAGAGCGGGCAATAAAAATATTCTGACCCTGGTGGAACTGGTCGTTCTTACGTTTCTCTACAAAAATTGACAGGTGAGTAGGGAAGATGGTCAGATTATCGACGCAAATCTCACTAAGATCGCTCCATCTCAGGAACCCACAAAAGCCAACGACAATTAACGTAACAGTCTGAAGGTCGGACAGTAGGCAACCCGGTTGAGCAAACTTGTCCACAATATCCCTAACGTTAACAGGGGTAAGCGGTCTTTTCTTAGCCACAGGACGTGCCAATAGACGCTTTGCCGAATCGACGACTTGCACAACCAAAGGGTGAGACGCCGGATCCATCAATATGGCTTTCTTGTGGGCCCATGACACTCCATAAAGAGCTGCAACTACAGGACTGGGCGTGCGTGATTTTCCCAGAATGTCGGACAGATACAAGGCGACATGAAAACCATTTGCTGGGAGGGTCGTGAAACCGAAGCGCGCAGCCCACGCACACCACCGCTTAAACTCTCGACGATATTTGATCACCGTTGAAGTGGCGCGGTCGTGAAGAACGATGTGGGGCAAGACCCCAGCCAGTCGATTGAGGTAAGGATCCGCGAGGCTGTACAGATTCCTCCAAGGCGCCGACATGAACACATGTGAACCTAAGGAACAACAAAGTACCATAAGTCAGGGGTTGGAGCATCACCAGCTATACTTGAAATAGACGGGGCAACAAAATCAAATCAGCTACGAAATCGCACGTAATTCCATGATAACTGATACATTCGCTGTGACTACGAAAAGCGAGGCGTCCCAGCAACGTAAATGAGAATAACAACCATACAGGGCAAAGGCAAAATGGCCTCCACTATCGAGTGGGGAACCTCGATCCTCGATGTATGACCAGGGCGTCCATGAAACCATCAATAGCAAGCAATAGCCGCCATAGGCCTCCACTATCGAGTGGGGAGCTCGAGTCGCAAAGGATAACTGATCCAACAACAACCACTTGCCCCCCGATGCAAGGGGACAACAACTTTCCTGATAAACAACTACTGAGTAATAGCAACACCTGCCTCCACTGTCGAGTGGGTGAAATCTCTAGTACTAACACAGCAAACATAGATAGTAGCAGTCATGCCCCTATCAAGTGAGGCAAACTCAGAATTGTTTCTCTGATTGGTCCCGATGATCCGGTAAATGAGGGAACGTCAACTCAACAGCCAGCCAAACGCATACTAGCCACCGACAAGAATCGTGACATAGGGTCCATCACGAGCCACACGTACTACGCCGCAATGCACAGGGCGAACGATAAGTAAACCAGAGCTAACTTGAGTCCAGTCAGAACTGCGTGGACGCTTAAGAACCATGGCTTTCATAGGCTTCTAAGACCTGGAGCGCCACAAACACAAGATCCACACGCTAACAGCAGACAATTCGTAATGCCAAAATCCTGCAGTTCGGGGTTCCATGGCCAAACAAGTCGGTCTCGGCTGAACCTGGAAGGAACGTCTCCGGATGCAATGGAATATCCTTGACGTCCTTAATAAAACTGTTAGCAGCACCACCGTCGCTAAAAAAACAGTGGCCACCAGGGCGCCGAAGGCCAAAACGGGACAATCATTGTTCCAACTTCGTGGCAATGAGTCATGTGATTGAGCACTGTGGGGATAAGAATTACAGGAGGGACTAGCCAATTGTTCTCCCGCTGCCAGGTGCAGGTGAAGGCATGGACGCACTCGCATCCAGGGATAAGCCATCTGGAGCAAAAACGGGGAAGCTGTTTGGAGCGATAGCTAGCAAAGCGGTCCACCGTATGGGGGCCCCACAGTAAGTCCAGCTCCCGAAAATGTAAGGGATTTAACATCCAATCGTCCGTTTCCACCACTCTCGACCAATAGACAGCCTTTGAATTAAAATGACGCGGAATCCATTCGGGATAGAGTCTGATACCATGTTGGCGACAAATTGCATAGATCCTGACAGCTTCCTTTTGCAACAGCTCCTTGTTGCTGCCCAAACACATGACGGAAACAGTACTCTGATTGTCAGATCTATGTTTGCACTCCTTATTAGATAGATAGGACGCAAATGACTCCAAAACAAGCCTCACAGCCTTTAACTCTCGATAAGTTGAACTTTGCAAACGGCCCGTCTCGTTCCACGCACCACGGGCAGTGACATCACCAAGCTGCACTACGTAGCCACCCCAGCCATAGCTGCTAGCATCCGAATACGTGATAACGTCAATGCGAGGGGACATATGCCAAATAGGCTGGCCAACGACCTCCGAAAAGTTGCTAATCCAAAACTGGAGTTCATCCTGGGCTTCCGAAGAAAGAGTAATGACTTCACTTAAATAATTCACACTGTTCTGTGCCCTATAAAGATGAGGTATGTCCAGAAATGCACGCTAATGACATTCATGCTCTTTATGATGGACATCATGAAGTGTCCCCTAGACCTAATTCTCACCTGAACACAAGCGATTCTGTCAAACATGAAGTCATATGGAAATTACAAAAAAAAATTGTGTGTAATATGAAGTGCCCAAGGTCCGAGTTACGTGCATTTCTGGACATAAGTGATAAAGATGCCTCGTAAACAACCGCGACACTGGCCCCAAGGCAAGCCCCATTGAAATAATAAGTCCAGTAACCCGGGCGACCATACGAGCAGAAATCCTCTGTTGTGAACTCAGAATATGGGACAAGAGGTCCAGTAAGGCATCCACTTTCTTCTGTGGTACAAGAAATAAACCTTGCTGTAAATCGATGACATAACCCAAAAACTCTCCAACTTGACGAGGGGTAAAATCACTTTTTTCCTCATTAATGAGAAGACCACAGTCATTCAAGTCAGTCCCGTCGCACTGAAAGTGCCAGTTCACCGCAAGTGGAAACTGAGGAAGTAACGCCAAAGCCATCATCCAAATATAACAATGTGCGCTTGCCCCCACCTCTCCAATGTTTGACAAGAGGCCGAAGAACTTTCGTAAATATAAAAGGCGCGGTCGCTAAACCAAATGGAAGAGATGCAAATACAAAGTACTTCGGAACGTCCGAAAAGTCAAAGCAGAAACCTAGGTATTTCCTGTGTTTCCCACCAACATCGACGTGATGGTAATCATTCTTTAAATCGAAGGTGAAGAACCAATCACCCTTGCTAACAAGTTGAGATAAGTCCCGGAGATCCTCGTACCTCGAATATTATCATAATTATTATTATTATTATTATTATTATCTTCATAAATGAACTGGATGATCTTTTTCCGAATTGTTTCCTAAGGGAGCGGGTCATAGCCCATGACCAAAAGGTCCCCTAGGGTTTTCTCTTTACTCTAAGGTTCCAACACCTTCCTCAAAATCCTCGCCGTTCCCAGTAGCATAGTCTTCTGAAGTAATGAAATACTGTTTATTATACTGTTAATTTTTATTTTTATTATTATTATTATTATTATTATTATTATTATTATTATTGCAGTAAAACTATCTGTATGCACAGTGTTATAAAGCAACACAGGGCGCAAAGCGTAACCTGGGCGTAAGAGCGAAACTTAAAAAAAAATAAATAAATAAGTTACTGAAACCTTATATCTACAAATCTAAAAACTATAATCTAAGCATATAAATGTCTCTAATATCTCTCATTCTACGTGTAAATAACTTACTAAATAAATAGGAAAAAACTTATATATACAAATCTATTATTATTATTATTATTATTATTATTCAAAAAAAAACATTTTGTGAAAACGTTATACCGTAATTTCTTCGTCAATTTTCACTCGTTATTAATTATTTTCCTCTTAGATGAAAGATCATTCTGAATACTTTATTTTGAGAGTTCCGTGTTACTATCTAATACTTTAGAAATTGCTTTATATAGTGGACTTTGTTAGTAAATAACCAAGGTATTGGCAACTGTCCCTCTAACCTTCGCGGGAAGGCAGGAAGCGCCCATACTTACGCCAATCCCTGTCGTACTCTCCATATTCACACTTGCTCCCCTTTTCAGAGGACATAAAATGCGTTAATTATATGTAATCTTTTGTTCTTTTCAGAGGATATGAGAAAAATAGAACGTAACAAATATTTCATATTTGACGTTTTGAAGTATCTGTATTCTGTAGTTATTTAGTAAGTTATTTCGGAATATAAGTCGTATTTTGCCAAACGTATTTCGACGATAATATGATATGGTCTACAAGAAAACCCTTTATTGAATTCTTCTCACTATAGTACTATTTGTTATATTCAGAACGGAACCTTCATAAACACACACCCTAACACCCCCTCCCCCCACCTCGCCCCCGTACACTTCTCCTCTCCCCTTCTGTATTGCTCCTTGTCTTCAGTTTTGAAAAAGTATTTTTGCAACTGTTTATCTGACTTATTATAACAAGGTGAAGTTCAATAAGTTTTAATATAATAGATTTATTTATAAACGTGTGGTATAGAAGCGGACTGGAGCGTGTCCATATCTGGAGAGTCAAAGAAAAGGGTATTATTGATGTTGTGTAACATTACTGAGACTTTATGATATCTT
Organism: Cladopsammia gracilis; assembly: GCA_022457155.1. NCBI lineage: Eukaryota > Metazoa > Cnidaria > Anthozoa > Scleractinia > Dendrophylliidae > Cladopsammia > Cladopsammia gracilis. The sequence goes on from JAJGOT010000286.1 coordinate 212,271, forward strand.
AACCAAGCTGCGTTGTAGCTGTTTAAAGTGTCCCCTACAAGCCAAAAATCAACTTTAAGAAAACATCGCTTAGTCTAATTTCGCGAATCAAAAAAAAAATTATAGTAAAAAAGTTATACCGTAATTTCTTCGGCAATTTTCACTCGTTATCAATTATTTTCCTTTTTGATAAAAGATCATTCTGAATACTATATTTTGAGTGTTATGTGTTACTAACTATACGATACTTATGAAATTTCCTTATAAGTGGTCTTTATTAGTAAGTTATTAAAGTATTGAAAACTGTCCCTCTAAGCTTCTCTGGAAGACAGGAAGCGCCCATACTTACGCCTATTCTTAGTCTCACTCTCCATATTCACACTTGGTCTCCTTTTCAGAGGACATTCAATGCGTAAATAAATTGTAATCTTTTGTTCTTTTCAGAGATAAAAAGACAACGCGAAGGTAATATTTATTTCATATTTGACTTAACGAAGTATCTGAAAACTGTAGTTATTTAGTAAGTTATTTCGCAAGATGAGTCATATTTTGCCAAACCTATTGTGATGTTTTATAATATATGGTCTAGAAAAAGTTCCTTTATTAAATTCTCCTCACTATAGTACTATTTGTTATATTCAGAGCGGCACCTTAATTAGCATGCACCCTAACCCCCCCTCCCCCCTCCTCGCCCCGTACACTTCTCCTCTCCCTTTCTGTATTGCTCCTTGTCTTCAGTTTTGAAAAAGTATTTTTGCAATTGTTTATCTGACTTACTATAACAAGGTAAAGTTCAATAAGTTTTGATATAATATATTTATTTATAAACGCGTGGTATAGAGGCGGACTGGAGCTTGTCCACATCTGGAGAGTCAAAGAAAAGGGTATTATTGATGATGTGTAACATTACTGAGACTTTATGATATGTTAACCAAGCTGCGTTGTAGCTGTTTAAAGTGTCCCCTACAAGCCAAAAATTAACTTTGAGAAAACATCGCTAAGTGCAATATCGCTATTCAAAAAAAAAAATTGTGAAAACGTTATACCGTAATTTCGTCGTCAATTTTTACTCGTTGTTAATTATTTTCCTTTTCGATGAAAGATCATTCTGAATACTTTATTTTGAGAGTTATGTGTTACTATCTAATACTTTAGAAATTTCTTTATTTAGTGGACTTTATTAGTAAATAACCAAGGTATTGGCAACTGACCCTAACCTTCTAACCTTCGCGGGAAAGTAGGAAGCGCCCAAACTTACCCCTATCCCACTATCACTATCCGTATCTTTGTGGGAGTGCGTCCAAATCGAAAGTCAAAGTAAAAGTTAGGTGGATGTTTTGCAGCATTTTAAAAGCTATGCTTATAACCTGAAAGCCGCATTTGGGTGAAAATAGATTTCATAACGGTCGGTGCTTTTCCTTAAATCTTCGCTGGAGGGCGGGAATCGCCCATACTCATGCCTCTCCCCAGTCTCACTCTCCATATTCATACTTTATCCAATCGGCAGTCAAAGTGTAAGCCCCACAGCTTAGTCGGGCCATCGCAATTTTGGTATCAGTTTTTGCTTCTGTCCCGCCTATTGCATTCATTTTTACTGGCTCAGTTTCTCTCACCAACCTTCATTTTTTGCTACAATAGTTTCTAATTTTTACCGGGGCTTTTTTTCCCGCCTGGTAGGTTACCTATTTAGTCCCTGTACGCTTAAAGACTTAGATGCGTACCCGAAAGGCCTTCTTTGTAACATTGTTTACTGTACACGACGTTTTCAGTCTCTAACATTTTCACTCCCTTCCGCTATTTACTCCCCCCTCTCCTTTAAGATGTACTCTGGATCCATCACTGGAAAGGATTGGCGACTGTGTGCTTACCGCCAGTGAAACGTTTACAATGCCACACGGACATTCCTTCAATACTATGTTTTGTGCCCATTTATTTTCCTAACAAGATTTCTTGTTAAAATCACGTCCATTGGTGTATATTTAAGAAACGTTGTTTACAGTTAAAATAAGAAATTAATCTAGATCTGAGATATAGCTGAGCAAACTACAATGATGTATATATCTGTAGATTAAAAAAATATTGGACCTCTCCAGTGAATTGTTAATTTTTTGCAATGTTTGTGATTTATTCGGGTCTCAGCGGCATAAACTACTACGTACCGACCATGTAAAACTTTAATAAATCGAAAAAATATTAAATGATTGTTTCCGTTCAAGCGAATTGCATTTTTAATGCCTGCTAAGGTATAGGCTTTTGCCAAAACTATATTCCCATATCAGAGAAATTTAATTTTCAAACCAAAATCATTGGTCGTCTCTTATGGAGACGCCATCTTAAAACACAGTAAAATGGCATAGAATTTCTTAGTGACTAGTGTTTCGTGTCTTAAAAAGTTTAATTCAAAACAAATTGAACATTAACACGGCTACCTAAACAGAGCGGCGAATTTTATCTTTCAAAAATTCACAGCTAAAGAACACAACAAGTGTTTAAAACATTGTTACTTGTAGTAGATATGTTTCCTTAATGTCCTCGGAAACTTGGAACAGCAAACAACAACAGCACATTGCGGTGGTTGGGTTCTGGCCCCCAAATCGTTCATTTATTAACAAACATAACAAACCCTAGTATAATACAGTACGTCTATACACATATACATATCCGCTTCATTAGGAGTTTCTAGGCATATTCAGAAGTAGAATGACAACAACCTTCCGAAAGTTTAAAGCTCGATTACGTTCAAGATATCGACACAAAAGTGCCAGAACCACAATGGCTAAATATCCGTTACACATTACTTTTAAACAATCCGCTACTTATTCATTGCATTCATAATACGCTACAAGAGAAATGGAATTCCTTAATGTCCTCGGAAACTTGGAACAGCAAACAACAACAGCACATTGCGGTGGTTGGGTTCTGGCCCCAAAATCGTCCACACAAGGCGAAAGCATAGTTCAAAAGAAAGCTAGAGTCAAACTTTGAGGGCCTTGGATACTGACAGAAGAGTCTCCCTGCGGTCCCTGATATATCGGTTCCTCGATGCGCTGGATCTCCATCCTCCATGTGCAAAGATGAGACGGTCTGATATACCACGTTCCGAAACCGCAGAAGCGCCACCAGATCTTAAGCTGTGTAAGCCATAGTATTCGGGGTCCAACCCAATGGCTGCAAATGCGGGAAGAACTTGCGTCCTAGCTTTGTGGTAGGACAGCTTTCTATCCCTGCAAAATTGGCGGGAACCTGAGCCTTGAATAACACGAAACAGTGGACCAGCGTACAATGCAGAACGCTCCAACAGACGCTCGGTCAAGCCAACTGGACAAGTGCGAAGGCCAGAGCGGGCAATAAAAATATTCTGACCCTGGTGGAACTGGTCGTTCTTACGTTTCTCTACAAAAATTGACAGGTGAGTAGGGAAGATGGTCAGATTATCGACGCAAATCTCACTAAGATCGCTCCATCTCAGGAACCCACAAAAGCCAACGACAATTAACGTAACAGTTTGAAGGTCGGACAGTAGGCAACCCGGTTGAGCAAACTTGTCCACAATATCCCTAACGTTAACAGGGGTAAGCGGTCTTTTCTTAGCCACAGGACGTGCCAACAGACGCTTAACCGAATTGACGACTTGAACAACCAAAGGGTGAGACGCCGGATCCATCAATATGGCTTTCTTGTGGGCCCATGACACTCCATAAAGAGCTGCAACTACAGGACTGGGCGTGCGTGATTTTCCCAGAATGTCGGACAGATACAAGGCGACATGAAAGCCATTTGCTGGGAGGGTCGTGCAACCGAAGCGCGCAGCCCACGCACACCAACGCTTAAACTCTCGACGATATTTGATCACCGTTGAAGTGGCGCGGTCGTGAAGAACGATGTGCGGCAAGGCCCCAGCCAGTCGATTGAGGTAAGGATCCGTGAGGCTGTACAGATTCCTCCAAGGCGCCGACATGAACACATGTGAACCTAAGGAACAACAAAGTACCATAAGTCAGGGGTTGGAGCATCACCAGCTATACTTGAAATAGACGGGGCAACAAAATCAAATCAGCTACGAAATCGCACGTAATTCCATGATAACTGATACATTCGCTGTGACTACGAAAAGCGAGGCTCCCTAGCAACGTAAATGAGAATAACAACCATACAGGGCAAAGCCAAAATGGCCTCCACTATCGAGTGGGGAACCTCGATCCTCGATGTATGACCAGGGCGTCCCTGAAACCATCAATAGCAAGCAATAGCCGCCATAGGCCTCCACTGTCGAGTGGGGAGCTCGAGTCGCAAAGGATAACTGATCCAACAACAACCACTTGCCCCCCGATGGAAGGGGACAACAACTTTCCTGATAAACAACTACTGAATAATAGCAACACCTGCCTCCACTGTCGAGAGGGTGAAATCTCTAGTACTAACACAGCAAACATAGATAGTAGTAGTCACGCCCCTATCAAGTGAGGCAAACTCAGAATTGTTTCTCTGATTGGTCCCGATGATCCGGTAAATGAGGAAACGTCAACTCAACAGCCAGCCAAACGCATACTAGCCACCGACAAGAATCGTGACATAGGGTCCATCACGGGCCACACGTACTACGCCGCAATGCACAGGGCGAACGATAAGTAAACCAGAGCTAACTTGAGTCCAGTCAGAACTGCGTGGACGCTTAAGAACCATGGCTTTCATAGGCTTCTAAGACCTGGAGCGCCACAAACACGAGATCCACACGCTAACAGCAGACAATTCGTAATGCCAAAATCCTGCAGTTCGGGGTTCCATGGCCAAACAAGTCGGTCTCGGCTGAACCTGGAAGGAACGTCTCCGGATGCAATGGAATATCCTTGACGTCCTTAATAAAACTGTTAGCAGCACCACCGTCGCTGAAAAAACAGTGGCCACCAGGGCGCCGAAGGCCAAAACGGGACAATCATTGTTCCAACTTCGTGGCAATGAGTCATGTGATTGAGCACTCTGGGGATAAGAATTACAGGAGGGACTAGCCAATTGTTCTCCCCCTCCCAGGTGCAGGTGAAGGCATCGACGCACGATAGCTAGCAAAGCGGTCCACCATATGGGGGCCCCACAGTGTGGTGTCGTACCGTTCAAGTAAAGACAACCGTAAGTCAAACGCAACTTTGATTTATTGACTCCATGCTCGCACCGACTACAAGAGTACTAGTTCTTCTCGACCGCATGCTCATATGATTGACAGATGTCACAACACTACATCTCTCCCCTCCTTGATAATAAAGTTACAATCATGTATATCCGTTAACTGAACCGAATAGCGTTAACAATAACATCAACAAAACTACAAGCATGCCTTCTAATTACGAGTCTCTTAAAGTGTTCAGTGTCTATGCTAGTAGATTATTTGAACGAAATCTGCGAGCCTCGCTGGGGGTCTCCTTTGTCTCTGTGACCTCCGCAGGCCGCCGTCATTTCCGCTTGGAAGGCTTGAATCTTTGTCCTGTGTCGTGACTTTGGCTTGATGTGCAGAGAAGTACTCTGGTTCTTCCTGTTCTCTGCGTTCTCCTTTGGCCTTCAGCAGGTTTCTCGGGATGACTTTGAACATGGACGAGTTCCGCGTTATGGATTTGAAACCGTCGCTAGCTGTAACCATAGATCCTTTCTTCTCCTTTACAACAAGGGGTTCTGGATTAAAAGGGGTGCTTAGTTTGTTTTTCTATGGTTGTCTCACAAGAACTGTATCTCCTGGTTTTATATCGCTTGGTTTCACGCCCAGTTTCAAGTCTGCGTACGCCTTGATCTTTGACTTCTGTTCTGCATCTCTCTCTGCCATAGTCTTCCAAGTCTCCTGCAGGGTAAGCTGACTAGCTGGTGCTGGTGATATTTCTGGCAGGGTGGTCTTGAGTTTCCTTCCATTCAAAGCTTCACTTGGGGACACGTTCGTTGTTGTGTGAGGTGTCGCACGATACTGTCTGAGGAATTTGTACAGTTCCTGTTTCCAATTCTTGCCCTCCACGACAGCAGTTAGCACACACTTCTCAAGATTTGGCATAAAATGTTCTGCCTCGCCATTGGCTCTCGGCCAAAGAGGTTGAACTTTTCTGTGACGGAATCGTAAGTACTTCGCAAAGTTGCTAAACTCGACTCCGTTGAAGGGGGGACCATTGTCGGTCTTCAGCTCGGCAGGGATTCCTTGCCTTGCAAATATGGCGTCAAGCTTCGGGATGACAGATTTAGCTGATGAGGACTTGACAATCTCTACCTCTGGGAAGCGGCTGTATTCATCAATGACAACTAGAAGATAGTCACCAGAAGGGAATGGTCCAAGGAAATCCATCGCCAGCATTTTCCACGGTCCACTAGGGAGCGGCGTCATCTGCAAAGGTTCAATTCGCGACGACTTGCTTGGAGTAACTGCTTGACATGCTAGGCAGTTATCGACTTTGTCCTTGACCATCTTGTCTATCCCAGGGAACCATACTTTCTCACGGATTAGGCGTTTTGTCTTTACGATTCCTTGATGTCCCACGTGCGCCAGCTCTACGGCTCTGTCTCTCAGCTTGCTTGGGACAACGATTTTGTTGCCTCTCAGTACTACTCCACTGTAAACCAGTAGCTCGTCCTTGAATCTTTTGTAGTCTAGTATCTCAAGATCAGTCCAACGGTCTGTCTCGATCGCCTTGATAAGCGACTGGAGTGTGGAATCTTTCTCTGTCTCAACCTTAATCTCTTGAAGTGTCATGGCCTTTGGTACAGCATTGGTGCAAACATAGTTTACATACTCATCGGCAACGTTTCTCTCTGCGGTTGCTTGGAGGTTGGGGTGTCTGCTCATGAAGTCAGCCGGGTTCTCGGCATCCTTTCCGGGCCGATACACAAGATGACAGTTGTACGGCATCAGCCTTAGCTTCCATCGGTCTATGCGAGCTGAAGTGGGCTTGTGACTGTTAAAGATGCCTAGGAGTGGCTTGTGATCCGTCACAATTGTGAACTGAGATCCATACAAGTAAAGATGAAAATGTTCCAGAGCCCACACGATCGCTAGCATTTCCCTCTCAGTTTGTGAGTATCTGGACTCCACGTCGCTGAGCGCTCGACTCGCGTAGCTGATAACCTTGTTGTCCTGTGCTAGTAATCCTCCAAGACCGACAGGACTTGCGTCTACTATCACCTCGGTCTCCTGAGCAGGGTTGAAGTATGACATGACATGACTCTTAGTCAGACTGTCCTTGAGTTTGTCAAACGCTTGTTGCTGTTCGTCTGACCACTGCCAAGGCGTCTCCTTCTTGGTAAGAGCTCGTAACGGTGCCGTTATTGTAGCATACTCTGGGATGTAGCGGGAAACGTACTGAGCCATTCCTAGCAACGACTTGACTTCGCTCACATTCTCTGGCTCGCTCATGTTCGTGATCGCCTCTATTTTCCCAGGATCGGCTCTAACTCCTTCGCTGCTGAAAATGTGACCATAGAACTTAACCTCACTCTTTGAGAAACTACACTTCTCCTTGTTCAGACGTACGCCATGTTGTTGGAGTCTGGTCAGGACACCATGGAGGTTCTGATCGTGCTCTGCCGGTGTCGCTCCGAACACGATTATGTCGTCAGAAATGTTTTTGCATCCGGGTAGGCCTGTGAGTATCTCTTCGATTGCATTCTGGAAGATCTCTGATGCAGCGTTTATTCCGAACATCAGACGTTTGTACCTCCTCAGCCCTACATGAGTGCTTAATGTTGTGATGTGGCGACTCCCTGGGTCTAACTCAAGTTGGTGGTATCCAGAGGAGAGGTCTAGCTTGCTGAAGACGGTTGCACCGTTCAGGTCGGCGACCAGATCATCTATGGTCGGCATTAGGTGCTTCTCACGCTTTACCGCCTTGTTGGCTTCTCGCATGTCTACGCATATTCTGACTTCTCCAGAACTCTTTGGAACCACTACGATGGGGCTCACCCATGGAGTTGGGCCTGTCACCTTTTCGATGATGTCTAAGCTTTCTAGTCTCTCCAACTCCTTTTCCACGTCTTTCCGTACATGAAAAGGGATTCGGCGGTGTGGTTGCTGTTTGGGCTGCACATCAGGGTCTATGTGGAGCTTGACTACCTTTCCTTCCACTTTGCTGATGCCGCCAAACAGATCTTCAAACTCTCCGCTCGCGAGGTACTGGGGACTAGTCTTGTCGATTCCGACTTGGTTGACGATTTTCAAGAGTCCTAGCTTTTCAGCAGTGTCGTATCCTAGGAGATTTTCTGAGCTGCCTTTAACAACGTGCAGGTTTGCTGATGTGCTGTTGGATTTTGCAGTTATCTTGGCATGAATAGTTCCTAGCAGAGGTAGGGGTGTGGGTGATCCATCGTTTGGCTTGTTCTAGGGTTTTTGCTTTGCCTTTGTAAATTCTTTGGTAGGTGACTTCGTCGATGAGATTGACTGAAGCTCCGGAATCCAACATCAGTTCTACGTGTTGTCCGTCGATCTCCAATCTGCACATGGGCTGTTTCTTCTCTCCTACTGCGTACACGTAATCTTCCTCGTCTGTGTCTTCGTCCGTCACGCGTTTCACTGAACCGGGTGGAATTGTCCTACAAACGCTAGCAAAATGATTAAGTTTGCCACAGGAGTTGCACTTCTTGTTTTTAGCAGGACAGGATTCCTTGTGGGGGTAGGCGCCTTCGCACTGTCTGCATTTTGATGACTCATTGGACTTGCGTGACTCCTTGTGTGACGGGTTGCGTGATTCGCTGTGTTGCTCTCGTCGGCGATTTTTGGTACAACCTTTCTTTGAACGAGTTTCATTCTTTTTCTGGTGCTTTATGGCGTTCACCGTCGTTTTGTCACTCTCCAATTCTTTAGCCTGCGTTTCACTGAGCTCGAGGGCTCTTCCAGCTTTCAAGAGAGCAGTTAAATCAAGGTCTTCACGTAGTGCTTTCCGCCTCAGTGCGCTCGACTTGCAGCTTAGAATAATTGCTCCTTGATTTCTTTATCGGTGTTTGTAAATTCGCAGGTCTTCGCAAGAGTTCTGAGTCTTGTATGGTAACTGTCCAAACTCTCGCCTTCATTTTGCTGAGCTTTCCTGAAATTGTAGAGCTCGTAAGTTGTGTTGACTTGGGGATTGAAGTGGGCGGTAAGTTTTTCGACGGCCGTTTTGTAATCTTTGTCTTCGCCGGTGTCTTCAAGCGTATCGAAAATCTCGTCGACTTCGGGACCGCTGTAATGTAGCAGAAGAGCACGTTTTCGTGTTTCGTCTTTGATTCCCATTCCTACAATTAAATTCTCGAATCTGGCCAGCCATTTTTTCCACCTGGGGCCTACATTGCCGTCTAGATGCACTTGGAAAGCCGGGAAAGTCGGGAGCGAGACTGCCATGTTGTCGAATATTTGTCAAGTTTATCTTGTCCGCGCTTTGGGACTTGAGTTACTTTGTCCGCACTTTGGGACTTAAATTGATTTGTCCGTGCTTTGGGACTTGAATTTTCTTCCTGGACACGCTTCGTGGGTCCTCGTCGCCAGATGTGGTGTCGTACCGTTCAAGTAAAGACAACCGTAAGTCAAACGCAACTTTGATTTATTGACTCCATGCTCGCACCGACTACAAGAGTACTAGTTCTTCTCGACCGCGTGCTCATATGATTGACAGATGTCACAACACTACACACAGTAAGTGCAGCTCCAGAAAATGTAAGGGATTTAACATCCAATCGTCCGTTTCCACCACTCTCGACCAATAGACAGCCTTTGAATTCAAATGACGCGGAATCCATTCGGGATAGAGTCTGATACCATGTTGGCGACAAATTGCATAGATCCTGACAGCTTCCTTTTGCAACAGCTCCTTGTTGCTGCCCAAACACATGACGGAAACAGTACTCTGATTGTCAGATCTATGCTTGCACTCCTTATTAGATAGATAGGACGCAAATGACTCCAAAACAAGCCTCACAGCCTTTAACTCTCGATAAGTTGAACTTTGCAAACGGCCCGTCTCGTTCCACGCACTACGGGCAGTGACATCACCAAGCTGCACTGCGTAGCCACCCCAGCCATAGCTGCTAGTATCCGAATACGTGATAACGTCAATGCGAGGGGACATATGCCAAATAGGCTGGCCAACGACCTCCGAAAAGTTGCTAATCCAAAACTGGAGTTCATCCTGGGCTTCCGAAGAAAGAGTAATGACTTCACTTAAATAATTCACACTGTTCTGTGCCCTATAAAGATGAGGTATGTCCAGAAATGCACGCTAATGACATTCATGCTCTTTTTTATGATAGACATCATGAAGTGTCCCCTAGACCTAATTCTCACCTGAACACAAGCAATTCTGTCAAACATGAAGTCATATGGAAATTACAAATAATTATGGGTAATATGAAGTGCCCAAGGTCCGAGTTACGTGCATTTCTGGACATGTGATAATGATGCCTCGTAAACAACCGCGACACTGGCCCCAAGGCAAGCCCCATTGAAATAATAAGTCCAGTAACCCGGGCGACCATACGAGTAGAAATCCTCTGTTGTGAACTCAGAATATGGGACAAGAGGTCCAGTAAGGCATCCACTTTCTTCTGTGGTACAAGAAATAAACCTTGCTGTAAATCGATGACATAACCCAAAAACTCTCCAACTTGACGAGGGGTAAAATCACTTTTTTCCTCATTAATGAGAAGACCACAGTCATTCAAGTCAGTCCCGTCGCACTGAAAGTGCCAGTTCACCGCAAGTGGAAACTGAGGAAGTAACGCCAAAGCCATCATCCAAATATAACAATGTGCGCTTGCCCCCACCTCTCCAATGTTTGACAAGAGGTCGAAGAACTTTCGTAAATATAAAAGGCGCGGTCGCTAAACCAAATGGAAGAGATGCAAATACAAAGTACTTCGGAACGTCCGAAAAGTCAAAGGAGAAACTTAGGTATTTCCTGTGTTCCCCACCAACATCGACGTGATGGTAACCATTCTTTAAATAGAAGGTGAAGAACCAATCACCCATGCTAACAAGTTGAGATAAGTCCCGGAGATCCTCGTACTTAAATTTCTCGACATGAAGATGTGAGTTCAAGTATCTGAGATCCAGAATTAAACGCAGCTTGCCGTTCTTCTTAGGCACAACTCCTAGTGGACTACAAACAGCCAAATCCACAGCCCGTACTTCAATAACAGAACCTGCTTGAATAAGCTCCACAATTGCACGCCGCACAAACGAAGCATGATCCACTTAGCCTGCGTAGCAAGCGTTCCCATACGAACGAATTTTTCCGCATTCTGGCCGCGCGAAAATTGGGGCGAGAGCAAAAAATCGGAGGACGGGGGTGGGAGAGGGGAGATGAGGGAACGCTTGCAGGCAAACCCCACGATTTTGAAAAACGCCCACCTATTTGTCACGGTTGATTTCAGTGGCCGATTGACAGCTTGTCAACAAATAAGCCAATTACAGATTACCGGATGTAGAATTTTACTTCCTTCAAAAGATAAAACGTTTCGAATTCGTAAACGATTGAAATCTCTTCACAGATTCATGGAATCAATAAACCTTCTCGCCATTTGAAAACAATGCCGACTTAAATTAGAAGAAATATCCGTATATTTGCTTGCTTTGACTTATTGAATCCAACAGCGGTTAACAGAGCCGGTGAAATAATTCCCGCTAATAAAAATATAATTCTGCTCAGCTCAACCACTCAGCGCGCGACTGTACTGCTGTGTTTGTTTACGGTTATATTATTTCTAGTTCAAAATCAATCTACGCTTTCCTCGCCATTTTCTGACTTTTCTATGGTACGAGCACTAATCATTCAGCTTCATTTCATCTTATATTTTGCTGTGACCAAAATAAAACTCGAATTGCGTCCACAAATGCAAATAGAAATAGATCACTTTCAACTTTTAAAATTTGGGATGAAATCGTGGTGTCAATTGGAGTCAATTAGGTTTTTGAGAAAGTCTAAACCTTAATGACTGGATTTGGGTATTATTTGGCTTTTGACTCGCCTTTTTTGTATCGATCCAACGATCCAACCAATTTAAAATAGGCATTACCGATTACTACAAACAGACATGGACGACAACAGTCAAACTAAACCACGATAACTTTTTTCAACGGGTCTACTCAAGTCTCTAGAAAAACATTTCCTGGCCTATTATTAATAGAGGAATAAGGTACGTATTGTTTTCTTTCCATGCCTTTACATTTAAGCGAGGAAATCCTTGTGTAACTTTGACTAATTAAATACGTGCGTTCTTCCAAATTTCCCTTTGTGTATATCGTCCAAGCAGTCCAGTTTTTCATTTAAATCGCACGCCGTCATCCCCATACAATTTACCTCTTCGACTGGATCCCGAATTATGCTTTGCAATGGAGAAATAACACTGAATAATACTGGAGTAGCCTGTACCTCCTTGCCTTTTACTTCGCACTCCGCACATCATACAACTGAAAAATTAAACTCTTGCCGAATCCTGTTGGCAATACGGCCATTAAATCGTTGCCGTTAAAAAGATGGCGCATTGCCCTTTCTTGTTCCGTTTTCAAAGTAAAAGCAAGCCCCGCTTCGCTCAGCTCCGACAAAACTTCGTTCAAACACGTTTCAAAATCTTTCATATGTTCTCCGAGCTCCATTTTGATCTGGCAAGTCACGCTCAAATATTTTGCGTGAAAATTTGATAGCTACTTGTCAAACCTGTCACTCAAGGTGACCACACCGCACCAATCAGGAGCCCCGTTCGTGGACGAACGGCGTTTTTCAAAATCGTGGGGTTTGCCTGCAAGCGTTCCCTCATCTCCCCACTCCCACCCCCGTCCTCCGATTTTTTGCTCTCGCCCCAATTTTCGCGCGGCCAGAATGCGGAAAAATTCGTTCGTACGGGAACGCTTGCTACGCAGGCTATGATCCACTGCACTCTGATGATTTCGAAGAGAAACATTCTTCGACTCCGGAGTCAGAGGTAAATTATAACCGTCCCTGATAACATCCAATATCATACGGGAAGCCCCAATCGAGGCCCAAAACGATAAGTGTTTACGCAAACGACAGAAAATTGGAAGGTAATATTTTTTTCATATTTAAAGTTATGATGTATCTGAAAACTGTAGTTATTTAGTAAGTTATTTCTGAAGATAAGTCATATTATTTTTGCCAAACCTATTGTAATTTTTTATAATATGATATGGTCTAGAAAAAGTTCCTTTATTAAATTCTCCTCACTATAGTACTATTTGTTATATTCAGAGCGGCACCTTCATTAGCATGCACCCTAACCCTCCCTCCCCCCTCCCCCCTCCTCGCCCCGTACACTTCTCCTCTCCCCGTCTGTATTGCTCCTTGTCTTCAGTTTTGAAAAAGTATTTTTGCAACTGTTTATCTGACTTACTATAACAAGGTAAAGTTCAATAAGTTTTGATATAATATATTTATTTATAAACGCGTGGTATAGAAGCGGACTAGAGCGTACGTGTGTCCATATCTGGAAAGTCAAAGAAAAGGGTATTATTGATGTTGTGTAATAATATATATAGATAGCCCAAGCCTAACAGCGTCGCACTTTGAACAAGCTTAATTAAGGTGAAACTTAACCAAGGTGAAACTTAACTAAGGTGAAAGGTTGGAAGCACAAGAATTAAGATTGACGAACGGGCTATTTTCAATTTTAGCAATTCTCAAAAACAGTATTACGCGACTGTCTGCACAGTACATTTTTATAGACCGTACAAAAGTTCACAAAAACAACTTTTCTCTGTCTAGAATAACTAGTACCACTAGTTTCCGAATAAAATACAGTTTTTGTTTGTCAAAAATTGCCCGAGAAACTGATTTGAAAATCAAAAATTGCAAAAATACACAAACATATTTGCATAAGGCGATACGAGTGAAGATAGAACTGTACTATAAAATCAAAGTCTTGTTTTGTTTACATAAAATCGCTTTTCAAACTATCTAATGAATGAACAAACACATAAAAATGGACAACACAATCTTATTTCGAAAAAATTTATTCAAATCTCCATTAGTTTACGTTTAAAAGCAAAACGCGTACCATTTAAGGTCGCGGGGGATACCTGGCCATGAATAAATTCATAAGGCAAAATTTTAGCAGGGGTATCACTTTGAAAAACGTTATATCGTGAACGTTTTAAAGCCGATTTCGCTAAAATTTAACAGAGATATTGGCGAATAATGGAAGTGTATAGGTATTGTTTTTTTATTGAAGGGATCGCGCTTTGCGTCAATGCTGTAAGCCACTAAAGTTAGTTTGTTTTAAAACGTGGTTTTGTGTCCAAGTTTGCTCCTCCAGAAGAACACAAAGCAAGTTGATTTCTCCACTCACTGATCCGTCAAAACGTCTATTGTGTCATATCTGACTCGATTTTTTTATTTCAACTTTTATTAAAAGTTATTAGCTTTTAAAGGAGTAGAATTGTCCATGTTAGAATTTGAAGCCTCATATCTTCCCTTTGAAAGCCTATTTAAAAATTTTGAGTCAGATATGACAATCTACAATACACCTAGTTTACCTCCCTGCAGTGTCAACTCATAAAATTCTCTATTCGCGCTGAATTCTTGGACACAAAATTGCTTGTTTTTACGCTTCCGAAGGCTTCCCGAGCAAACACGAATGTAAAAAATATATATTTATGGTAATTTTGCTAATATTAATCCACGGGCTATTGTCAACACTTCAATGACTTCGCGCAGAAAGAACAAAGCGTTGACACGCTTTGCACGCGTAATTATTGATGCAGAAACATTACAGAGCCTGTTCGTGAATATTTCGGGAATTTTCGGTATCAGCCGTCGCACTTCGTGCATACTCTTTTCATAAATGCATACTGATGAGCGGAACCTGTCCCCCGCGACCTTAAGCTTAATTATAGCTCATCGAGTTCAAGCTTTCTTCGATGAAATTCAAGAGATCGATACAACTGAATTTAAGCACGTTTTAAAATCAATTCTCCAAAACTAACAATAACACCAATAAAAAGTCACTCACAGATTGATATCAACATAAATTCTCATCGAAAACTTAATCTGTTTTACCTTTAAGTCCCTCGCATGCTTGGTTCTGAAATCCGTAGAAAACAAATATCTCCCGCATTGATAAAAACGTAATACATGAAGTTCCTCGAAGCAAGATTTCATCCCTGAAAGCTCGTCTTTTTCCACTAAAGCGACTTCTGAGTATCCCTTAATTAGTATCCTTGTCTTGAGTAGCAAACCGCGAAATATTAAGGGAAATAACGCCTTTAATTTCAACGGTTTTCTCCGCTTAGTAAATTCACAGCAAAACATCAAAGTGTTTTTCTAGCTGACGTGACATTCGGCCGTGTAACCGCGCGAAAAACAAAGCCTCGCTTTGGTTTCAACATGACGTCGTACGCGCATGTTTTGCGACGTCATACGCGCCCGCGAGCTATTCCTGCGCGAAGGAAAGCTAGTCCTGCGCGACGGCGGCGGCGGAGGTCGGGCACACGCGCGCCCGCGAAACATTCCGCTAGCCATGACCATGAAAAATGACGGGCATGGTTCTATGAGTATGGAGCTGCGCAGCCAGGCCTTCGGCCTGGCAAGTGCTCCGCTATTACTCAGACTTAATGATATGTTAACTAAATTGCCCCCTACAAGCCAAAAATTAACTTTGAGAAATCAAATTGGTTTTGATATAATAATAATTCAATAATTTTTGATATATAATATATTTATTTATAAACGCATGGTATAGAAGTGCCCATATTTACGCCTATCCCTAGTCACAATCTCCATATTCACACTTGGTCCCCTTTTCAGAGGACATTAAATGCGTTAATTGAATGTAATCTTTTGTTCTTTTCAGTGTGGATGACCAACCCAGGTAACATATTTTTCATATTTGACGTTTTGAAGTATCTGTATACTGTAGTTATTTAGTAAGTTATTCCGGAAGATTAGTCGTATTTTACCAAACTTATTTCGACGATAATATGATATGGTCTACAAGAAGTCCCTTTGTTAAATTCTTCTCACTATAGTACTATTTGTTATATTCAGAACGGCACCTTCATCAGCACACACCCTAATCCTAACCCTAACAACACCCTCACCCACCCCTCCCCCCCCCAAGACTTTATGATATGTTAACCAAGCTGCGTTCTAGCTCTTTACAAGCCAGAAATTAACTTTGAGAAAATATCGGTTAGTCCAATATCGCGATGCAAAAAAAAAACTTTGTGATAATATGATATGGTCTAGAAAAAGTCCCTTTATCCTTTGTTAAATTCTTCTCACGAAAGTACTATTTGTTATATTCAGAACGGCTTCCCCCCCCCCCCCCCCCCCCCCCGCGTCCCCTTATCCTCTCCGCTTCTGTATTGCTCCTTGTCTTCAGTTTTGAAAAGGTATTTTTGCAACTGTTTATCTGACTTACTATAACAAGGTAAAGTTCAATAAGTTTTAATATAATAGATTTATTTATAAACGCGTGGTATAGTAACGGGCTGGAGCGTGTCCATATCTGGAGAGTCAAAGAAAAGGGTATTATTGATGTTGTGTAATATTAGTTAGACTTTATGATATGTTAACAAAGCTGCGTTGTAGTTCCTTAAAGTGTTCCCTACAAGCCAAAAATTAACTTTGAGAAAACATCGCTAAGTGCAATATCGCTATTCAAAAAAAAAATTTGTGAAAACGTTATACCGTAATTTCTTCGGCAATTTTCACTCGTTATCAATTATTTTCCGTTTTGATAAAAGATCATTCTGAATACTATATTTTTAGTGTTATGTGTTACTAACTATACGATACTTATGAAATTTCCTTATATAGTGGTCTTTATTAGTAAGTTATTAAAGTATTGAAAACTGTCCCTCTAAGCTTCTCTGGAAGACAGGAAGCGCCCATACTTACGCCTATTCTTAGTCTCACTCTCCATATTCACACTTGGTCTCCTTTTCCTTTTCAGAGGACATTCAAAGCGTTAAGCGCTAATTAAATGTAATCTTTTGTTCTTTTCAGCGTTCAAGATAACTCTTAAAGGTAATATTTATTTCATATTTGAAGTTATGATGTATCTGAAAACTGTAGTTATTTAGTAAGTTATTTCGGAAGATAAGTCATATTTTGCCAAACCTATTGTAATTTTTTATAATATGATATGGTCTGGAAAAAGTCCCTTTATTAAATTCTTCTCACTATATAGTACTATTTGTTATATTCAGAACGGAACCTTCCTAAGCACACACCCTAACCTTAACGTTTTGAAGTATCTGTATACTGTAGTTATTTAGTAAGTTATTTCGGAAGTTTATTCATATTTTGCCAACCTATTGTGATTTTTTATATAGTGGAATTTATTAGTAAATAACCAAGGTATTGGCAACTGACCCTAACCTTCTAACCTTCGTAGGAAGCGCCCATACTTACCCCTATCCCACTATCACTATCCGTATCTTTGTGGGAGTGCGTCCAAATCGAAAGTCAAAGTAAAAGTTAGGTGGATGTTTTGCAGCATTTTAAAAGCTATGCTTATAACCTGAAAGCCGCATTTGGGTGAAAATAGATTTCATAACGGTCGGTGCTTTTCCTTAAATCTTCGCTGGAGGGTTGAAATCGCCCATACTCATGCCTCTCCCCAGTCTCACTCTCTATATTCATACTTTATCCAATCGGCAGTCAAAGTGTAAGCCCCACAGCTTAGTCGGGCCATCGCAATTTTGGTATCAGTTTTTGCTTCTGTCCCGCCTATTGCATTCATTTTTACTGGCTCAGTTTCTCTCACCAACCTTCATTTTTTGCTACAATAGTTTTTATTTTTTACCGGGGCTTTTTTTCCCGCCTGGTAGGTTACCTATTTTGTCCCTGTACGCTTAAAGACTTAGGTGCGTATCCGAAAGGCCTTCTTCGTAACATTGTTTACTGTCCACGACGTCTTCAGTCTCTGACATTTTCACTCCCCTCCGCTATTTACTTTCCCCTCTCCTTTAAGATGTACTCTGGATCCGTCACTGGAAAGGATTGGCGACTGTGTGATTACCGCCAGTGAAACGTTTACAATGCCACACGGACATTCCTTCAATACTATGTTTTGTGCCCATTTATTTTCCTAACAAGATTTCTTGTTAAAATCACGTCCATTGGTGTATATTTAAGAAACGTTGTTTACAGTTAAAATAAGAAATTAATCTAGATCTGAGATATAGCTGAGCAAACTACAATGATGTATCTGTAGGTTAAAAAAATATTGGACCTCTCCAGTGAATCGTTAATTTTTTGCAATGTTTGTGATTTATTCGGGTCTCAGCGACATAAACTAGTACGTACCGACCATGTGAAACTTTAATAAATCGAAAAAAATATTAAATTATTGTTTGCGTTCAAGCGAATTGCATTTTTAATGCCTGCTAAGGTATAGGCTTTTGCCAAAACTATATTCCCATATCAGAGAAATTTAATTTTCAAACCAAAATCATTGGTCGTCTCTTATGGAGACGCCATCTTAAAACACAGTAAAATGGCATAGAATTTCTTAGTGACTAGTGTTTCGTGTCTTAAAAACTTTAATTCAAAACAAATTGAACATTAACACGGCTACCTAAACAGAGCGGCGACAATTGAAAGTCTGAAAGAATTGCAGCGAGGACAGTGTGTCTTTCAAAAATTCACAGCTAAAGAACACAACAAGTGTTTAAAACATTGTTACTTGTAGTAGATATGTTTTCTTTAATGTCCTCGGAAACTTGGAACAGCAAACAGCAACAGCACATTGCGGTGGTTGGGTTCTGGCCCCAAAATCGTCCATTTATTAACAACCTAGTATAATACAGTACGGCTATACACATGTACATATCCGCTTCATGAGGAGTTTTAGGCATATTCAGAAGTAGAATGAAAACAACCATCCGAAAGTTTAAAGCTCGATTACGTTGAAGATATCGACACAAAGGTGCCAGAACCACAATGGCTAAATATCCGTTACACATTACTTTTAAACAACCTAATTATCATATATTTGAATACCAAAACCCAGGACCTCCCTCGTCCATAAGGAAATCATTTCTCTTTCCGCTACTTATTCATTGCATTCATAATACGCTACAAGAGAAATGGAATTTTTTTAGTCCATTTCATCAGTACCAAATTTTAAAACATCGAAGTACGAGCTGAATCGATCGCTGTTGTTTACAAACTTGCTCGTTTTAGTTCCTGCAGCCGTACTGGCAAGATCGTTTACCTTCAATCCGCTTAAAACAAAGATACGCGTTTTGCTTTTAATCATAAATTAATGGATATTTGAATAAAAATTTTCAAAGAAGATTTTTTTGTCCATTTTTATGTGTTTTTTCATTCATTACGTAGGTTGAAAAGCGATTTTATGTAAACAAAACAAGACTTAGATTTTATAGTTCTAACTTCACTCGCGTCGCCGTTATGCACAGATGTCTATGTATTTTTTGCAGTTTTGATTTCCAAATCAGTTTCTCGTGTATTTTATTCGGAAATTAGTCATACTAGTTATTCTAGACCGAGAAAAAGTTATTTTTGTGAGCTTTTGTACAGTCTAAATGTACTGTGCAGACGGTCGCGTAGTACTGTTTTTGAGAAATAGCCCGGTCGTCAATCTTAATTCTAATTTTTCTTGTGCTTCCGACCTTTCACCTTAGTTAAGCTTATCATCAGCTTTCTGTTCAGAGAGCTTCGCTGTTAGGCTAAGCCCATATGTATGACTATGCTAATGTTTTATTTTATGTCATTAGTTCCTTCAGCTATTCTTGCCCGAGGTCCCGTGGCAACTAAAGCCTACAACAATGCTCTCCTTGATGGAAAGGCATGCATAAAAAGAGTACCAATCATGATAATTGGGCAGGATCGGACAGGGAAGACAAGTCTGAAGAAATCTTTAAAAGGAGAAAAGTTCAATGCAAACGAATCCAGCACTGAAGGAATAGAGACCGACCTTTCACATTTTAACGTTTCGACGGAGATTTGGAGACCGCGCAAAAAGGACAAAGAAACTGATTCCGAGTCAAACGTTTTGTTTGAGAAGCACGCGGCTAAATTGATACTTGAGAGTTTAAAGAAAGGAAAAACAAACTCTCTGGATTTCGAAGAGTCATCTGTAACAGAACAAACAACTCGGTTTGGACAGCGAAACGGACAAGGCAACAGTGGTACTGAGCCATCAGCTACAGAATCTGAAGGAACTGAGAGGGGAACCGAGAAAAAGAACCGTCAACTGATTGCAGCAAATCTACCAGAAAACCTAGCTACATTGGTGGAAAATATGCTGGACAATGATAAAAAGATTGAAGAAGAGGACGAAATTTATTCAATTCTTTGGGATTTTGGTGGACAGTCAGTTTACTACACTACCCATCCAATCTTCCTAACAGATGGAGCCATCTACATTTTAGTTTGTGACCTAAGTCGTAATCCACACGAGAAAGCTAACACTCCTGCCAGAAAAGGACTGTACAAGAACGAAGAAGACATTTGCTGCAACAAGACAAATCTGGACTACCTTGACTTTTGGATGACATCAGTTTATTCTTTGGTTGGTTCAGATACTATTGGTCAGGACACCTCACCCGCAAGATTGCCTCCAGTGTTTTTGGTATGTACTCATGCCGACAAGCCTTATTGTAGTACTGATCCCAGGAAATTGGCCCTTGAAATCTACGGAGTTTTACGAGCGAAAGCTTACAAAAGACATCTGTTTAAAGACGTCTTTGTTGTCGACAACACAAAGTCAGGAAGCGGAAATGAGTGTTCAGAGGTAGTCCGCTTGAGAGAAGAAGTACTCGCTGTTGCCCAACAACTTCCACAGACGAAAGAGGCCATTCCACTAAAGTGGTTGAATTATGAAAATATGCTTCAGCTCTTGCGTAAAGAGCATAGGAAGTGGATACCCATCAGTGAAGCCAGGCAGATTGCCTCTGATAAATGCGGGATAGACGATGATGAACAATTTCAGACTTTGCTTGATTTTTTACATGATCAAAGAGTTTTGATTCATTTTAACGAAACAAAAGAGTTGCAAAACATGGTGATTTTGGACCCCCAGTGGCTCATTGATGTCTTCAAAAAGGTAATAACTATTAAGCAGTACGAGCACACAGAAGACACCGTTGAAGAGCTTTGGCGCAAGTTGGAGGAGACTGGAATCTTGGATGAAAGGCTCCTAGATCATGAATGGAAACCCTTGTTTGACATGAACAGCGAAGAAACCCGCACAAGCCTTGTCGCAATAATGGAGAGATTTAGCTTGCTCTGTTCCTGGCCATCTGACAGTGCTAACAAGCAGTACCTTGTACCATCCATGTTGATGTCGCCTCCCACAGATGACGTCCTTGAATTCCTTGCTTCTGTACGAATCCCTTCACTCTTTGTGAGGTTTGAATCGGGTCGAGTGCCTCCAGGTCTATTCTCGCGATTAGTCCTGCAGTTTTACCAGTGGTGCAGCGAAGAGTGGAAGAGCAAAATAAACCCCGAACTGTTTAATAATTTTGCTCTGTTCCACATTCGTCCTGATCAAGGGACATCTGTCATCTTGTTGTGCCATTCCTCATCTATAGAAATCGCTCTTCACGATGGAAGCGATTCTCTTGGAGCGATGGTGGCAGGTTTCCCCGATGATAATTTTGATCTGACCACAAGTCGTGCTATTCATTGGCAGTTGAGAATGATTCTCGAGTGTATGCGAAAGGAGTTCGGCTGGCTAAAGACCATGAGGTACGAAATGTGCGTCTGCTGTCCAGTATGTCCTCAAAAAGGCTCTGTCATATGCCGTACGCATGATGTGCGTGGCTGCGAGTGTCTCCACTTGTTATCAGAATCGGAACTGCAAAAGTGTCAATACTGCACAAGACCTGGTTTTCGTGGAGATTGTAGGATTCGCATCGAGATGTTTGCACCTTGGTTTCCATTTTCAGATGCACAAGAAAGCGGGATTTCACTTAATCAGGTTGGTTCATGTCTTTCCCCAAACCAAGAATGTTGTATTTATGTCATCACCAAGCGTATACTTTCCATTGTCAAGTATTAATTCATTTTTTGAACTTTAAAGAACCTTTATAGACCCATAGACATATTAACTATAAACTATATAACTGTACAATTCGCAACTAGTGTACCCTGAATTATCCACAGCAACAACAACTACAAAAAAGTAGAGAAAACAATAATGTAATTATGTCCTATTTCAGCAAGACGAAATATTACGAGATACGTGCAAGTGGTTATAATAATCATTACTATTGTTTTCTTCACAGCCGCAAGCTGCTACTGGATGTGAAGTCGAAGAAAGAAGCTCTCTCTCTTACAAAGAAGGTAAGATCAATTGTATCTACATCTACATCTACATATACATTTTATTGGGTCGGTAAAAGTGCTTGTGGACAACACACCATGCATAGGCCTTGTTTTAAACCTCTATTAATATAATTATGATCCATTTTTTACTAAAATCGTTCCCACTATTCACTGCTTTAGTTGCATACAATTTTTGCGTCGTAGTTAAAAGTATTTTTACAATTCATCTCTTTCTTTCCTCTTCCCTCTTTTACAATGCTGTGTATAACTGGGCTTGTTAATGTGTAATCATTTGCTGAGATCCCAAAAATGTGCGTTTTTTTCACATTTTCAAAGAGAGAAACGAATCGATGTAATTCAGCCCTAATGCTATTCATTTGTACAACCTTTCCAATTATACTTCTGCCTGCGATTGTAGGTTATTGAATGAAAGTTCCTTTCTTGCGATTAATTAAAATAGTACTGCCTTGATTTTACGAAACGATAAAAGAGCAGCGATTCACTGCCAAGACTGCCTAATTTCAAAAGTTTAAAACAATTCAAATTGCAATTTATAAATTATTGAAATACATAGACAGTTGCTTTCATTTGGTAATTTCATCCACAAGCTTAAAGTTACAACCAAATGAAATGACCCAACCTTCGATGATGAATAATGTATTATCCGTTTGGCAACTGGTGATCAGTTTCTTTTTAAGTGTTGTTTTGTCACATATCTTTGTATTTTGAAGAAAAATCACTCACCCTCCCTGATAGCGTTCTTCAGGCCATTCAGTCTCAGTCAAGCGACTGTAAGGATATTGTAGTTCGATTTCAAGAGTGTCTTCAGTTGACTGATCCAGCAGCTCTAGAGAATCCAGACCCCGAGACTAAAAGATGGATTCGCTGTCTCGCCAATACCGCTAAATCTCAAAACAGGACGGACCTAGTTGAGTATTTGAGGACGATAACATCGGCCGGCACCACCGGTGAGTTTGCAACAGCTTATAACAGGTGATCATGAACTGTTTTAACAGGGGAAGTCTCGTCCTTAGATTATTTCTTGTGTAGTACAAAATTTGTGAGCTGCGTAGCGCTCGCATAAAGGTGGAATCTTGGAAATTATCAAGTGAATTAATAATTATCATACGAATGCATGTTACGCGGCTCGAACACTCTATGTCAAACTAGTTTATCTTCCGACCCGTCCTTAGCTTACCTACACCCGTATGAACCTTAAAATTCTATATATATATATATATCCAACAAGCTTCTTAACGGTATTTCGAATTAACCACTCTGTGCACGTGTAGTTTGCACAATTGCAGCATTCAACTATAACAAAATCACAAGTTTAAACTGCTTGTGGCACCTTTTATACGTCAATTTAAATATCGAATAGATACCAATATTTATCGCGCTAATTTCGTTTTACTACACCACTAAATACCATGAGTTGTTAAGTGTGTATAACTTAAGAGTACTTGACTGGCTGCTACAACTTTTTTATCTTTTGTCCCTTCATATCTTATTGTTGTCTTTTAAACCAGGACCCTTGTTGGACGAGAAGCTTGATGTTCGATGTATCCCTTTCAGGCTGAGAAAGGAATTAACATTCAGTCTCTGTGGTAAGTGCGTGCATACTAACTTTATTTGTCATAATGGGATTATTAGGGCTGAGGCAACATACCAGGTTGACTAGAAGATCCTCTAACACGTTGTGTACTGTGTCCCTTTGTTACATCCCGAAACGTAGATAAGAGTTTTACGTAATTCAAGAGCCTTTCCAATGTAAAGTCAGATTGCATGTCAAAATATAATTCTCGATTTTTTGATCCCAGTATAATTACATTTCCATTCTCCCGTTACATTTTTTTATATTACATGTGCATTTTTCCTTTGAGGTGGAGACGAATGGAAAATGTTTGCAGAAAAGCTAGGCATGTCATACAATGAGATCCGTTTCCTTGATAAGAGAACCACCAACCCCTGCGACGTTGTCCTTGATCTGATGGCAAATCACCACTTTTTGAGTGTTGGAGAAGTCTACGACCAGTTAGTGAAAAGTGGGCTTCCAGGATCAGCTGATTTACTGTAAATAAGAAGCTTTAGTATGTTTCTGCTCTGTGCCATGTGTCCAGATGGATTGCCTCGTGACAATGCGGCTCAGATCAGATACATTTAGGTCGTAGTACGAGTTCGTACAAGATTAAATACGAGTACGACTTTTCAAACATAGTGTTCATGCTTTGGATTTTTATGTTTCACACCAATGTTATTTCTATGGCCTTATTAAAAGTTTGCAACAGAAAGCAAAACTATGATACTGTCCTGAGCAACTCTTTAATATTGTAACACTGTTGTTTATAGTTTGATTCGTGGATCAATCAGTATTTTGTTATATAAAGCATAGCACAATCGTACCTTACATAAAACACCACTTATAAATAATTACAGCATATATTCCTGAACTAGGACAGTTATTATATTTGCAATGTTAGCAATTTCAGTATACAAACAATACAACTTTAGCAAAATGTTACGTGATATTTAGCCGTAATGCAAAGTGATATTAGTTATAGAGAGTAAGCCGTTAGTCAAGTTCTTTCAATGTCGGACTTTCGACCTGATGGTCAGTGTTTCAAAACGTGGTCTCTACCTCGTGTTTTGGTGCTAAGTAAGACACTCCACTCAAAATAACTTTTATACACCAAGGTGTATGAATGGGTACTTGGAAAAAATACTTGGGAAAAGGTAACAATATCTCATCCAGGAGGAGCACGGGCGAGTAGTGATGCTTCTAGTCTCTTTTTCTTACAGCAACCGACTCATTCAACCCATGCAATGGATAGACTTGCTTCAATTCTCCCGTGTTTTTTTCTGCAACGATAAGAATTTTTGATGCTGTAAGACGAAACGCTTGGATTGCACGAGAGCGCCTTATTTGTGATTGAGTGCGTGGAGTGGAAAAGCAAAGCACACTAAAAGTAAGTCCATCGAATGGAATAATGAGCATGGACTTTACCGTCTTTATTATGGAAATAATTTTGTTCTTTTTATAATTTGTTGAAGATGAAATGTTTGCAAAATATTATCCACCAAGTTATACCGCAAAACATTTTTTGGTAAATTTTTATGTAAATTGTTTCGACGTAAAAGATGTGGGTGAGTTTGAATATATAGTGTCGAAAAGGCTATCCCACGTGATTCGAAAACAAAAGCAAAGACTGTTAAAGTCAACCGAAAAAGTAAAAAAAAAAAAAAGAATGAAAATAAAAAACATAGGACTCTAATGAATTTTTTTAATCAAAGTTTATATTTACCATTAGAGGTCAAGATGCAAGGCCGAACTGATTACCGCTTATAAAAATGCGGTAGAATAGTCTGATCGTTTGGTTGACGACTAAATGATTGCAAGAGATAAAAAAGAAATTAAGACAACGATAGTTAGACCGCATTTACAAAAACAAAACTTTTTATGGAAATAGTGCGGCATTGTTTATCAGCGAACAGACAGCGATGATAAAACCATTCAGATTCGCATATTCGTAATAGACCGTGTTGAATGTTATAATTCTTATGTCGTGTCATAGACTAACTGTACGAGTGAGAATTGTCAGTGCTGAGATGTTTGGCAAATGGTATAATTTTGCTTTGTAGTACTCCTCAAATGAGTGCTTGCATTTGTTTGTTTTCTTATAGAGCTTTTGTAATCGTCGACAGCAATATATCTTTTTGAAATCGAACAATTATAGTCAGTCAGCAATATATATTTTTAAGTATTTATCTGGGTTAATGTTTTCTCAGATAAATCCATAGTTTTGAAGAAGTTAATTATGTTAGTTTGTAGATAAAATAGTTACTTTACTTTTAGTTGAAAGTAGTAGAGGTAACGGACATAAATCACTCATAAGCAAAAGAGAATGTAACGCGGTTGGCGTTTGGTGAATTGTGAACGTGGGACGACAGTAAAAAGATGGAGGTGTTTTATGATTTCTAAACAAATAGAGAAATTGATGAGTGAAAAACAGAACTAAGAAGTTAAGATCTCCATTTTTCATGTCAACCATTTCATGACAACTGGTATTCACCTACTGAAGTATTGCATGAGCAGCGACGTAACCGCTGTAGTCTGAGAGAGATCCATTTTAAGGAAGCAATGTCACCTACATGTATTTTTATGATTCACTTTGAAAAGCCCGAAACATTAAACATGTCAAAATGAAAAATTAAAGTCCAACCGTTTATAACATTACTAGAATGAAAATAGATTGCAACTCGAAAAAAATTGGCTAATTATAATAGTTTTCAAGTTCTTTCCTGTGTCATAGAGAAAACTTTCTGCTGAAAGCTTAATTTATATATTCTTTTCTCCCGTTCAGAAATTACTAGATAGTTTTCTTTTTTTGCTATAAGACAATCCCGTGTCTGAGAAAAGGTTCTAAGTCAAATACTTCGGATAGGTTACAACACAAACAGCTAAATCTGGTGCCATTGCACTTTTTATAAAAGAAGTCCATTAGGAGGAAGTTGACTGTCTTTGAGTGTTTAGTTAATTATCATCAGTATTTATGTGGTATATGGTGGTACTGAGCCTGTAGCCTTGATTAATATGTGAAAAGACTGAACTGAAGTTCTCTTTTTGTGCTTTGGGAATAGTTTTGTGATTCGCTTGAAATCAGAAACTATGCGGGTGATACACAAGTCTACACGCGAGAACATTGTTCCGAAAGTTTTATCCGAAAGTGGCAAAGTTAGTCAAAGTCACGACTTTTGTTCTTTTGTAGTACTCATGCTGTGAACCTGGGTACCCCGTGGACGTGTATTTTTATCCTTGGTTCAAATTTTATTTTCCTTTGTTTTTGGCTATGGTAAAGTATGATAATGAGTTTTAAACAAAGGAAAATAAAATTGAACCAAGGATAAAATTGAACCACAACATATATAACCTTAATTACCGATTGCGTAAATAAAGCCAAACTTAAAAGCATTTGATGGAGCTCTTAGTCTGTTAGTTTTTAATATAAGTAGATAAATGTCTTTCAGTATATGATACGTGTCATCTTGACACCGTTAATAGTAAACGACGTATAAACATTGATAAATATTCTGGTTGGCCTGATTGAAATCAGTCGAGACCCAGTTTTGTTAAATGCCAATAAAACTTTATTTAGGCAATCGGCCCTAAGTTTCAGTTTCTGATGAAAGGGAACATACAAGGAAACATGAATGTAAGTTAGAAAGCCTGTAAAGGGACTGAAGGTCTTATTTTTATCTCTGAATTAAAGCTAAGATTTGTGTGTTGATGTTTGCCTTGTTTCTAGCAGGGCGCGATACTGTTGCTCTGCAGGGAGGCAGTTAAGGCCTGTTCCTGACACGAACGCGACCACGAACGCGAACGCGGCGTTCGCATTGGATTGCGTATAAGCAATTTGTATGAATCCGTTTATACCAAAGGCGACCACGAACGCGGCTGGAAATTGGAAAGTCGCAGAGATTGCCTCAAGAGCGAATTTTTATGCGATGGTCGCACGAACTATTTCTTGTCAACCAATCACTTCTTTTGTTTTCGTGTAATACGGCCCAGGTGACACGCGGTACGCGTAAAAAATTTGACTTTGTAGCGCACCGGTTGACAACATGTCGGACAAAACTGAACTGCTAATTGTGGAAGTTGAAAAACACCCAATTTTATACGACAAAGGCCGTCGTGATTTTAAAGACGTAGAGAAAAAGAAAAATGCGTGGAAATGAAGTTCCTTTACTAGGTGGTGATATTCGCCATAAGTATGACGCTTCTGTAAAATCGGGTGTACAGATATACGCCTGTATCTCCTCTTCCTTCCCTCCTCCGTGTGAAGAGGTAAAATGCCAAAATGTCATCAGAATCTGTGTCTGAGGCGTTTGCTGCCATTTTCATGAGATGGTGCATGGCAGCACACATTGCGACTGTCACAGTCCGAATTACCGCGTTCTGTTTATATGAACGGTGGTTCCAGTGCGAACTTTCGAGCGGAAAGTCGCGCGCAAAGTCGCAATGGTCGCGTTCGTGGTCGTGGTCGCGCTCTGTATTATAAACAGGCCTTTAGGAAGAACTTTACGTGTGGGACGAATTTTTGACACAATTAAAACTGAGTGTAGCTCCCATCTGTAATGGTGAAGTGTATTCCTCAAAATGTTTGATTTGGGGTGTGTGGTCTGCTTCTTAAAACCTTTGCCAACTTTCAGACCCAACTTTACAATTTGCCCTTCTCGTTTTTAGATATCATCCACCTGGCAGGCCAAAATGCCTTTTGGACTAGAAGGCAAAACAAAACTGTCAAATTTAATAACATTTTTAGACTAAAACAGCACATACCTCTAAAGTTTTTATAGGTAGCTCTCACCCTGGATATCTATGGAAATCGTTTCAGACTCGTCCCCAGTCGCTATCTCTCTAAGACGGACTCCCAGCTCGAAAAAATAAAAACTGACGAGTAAATGTGCTCAGTCCTATCACGGAACTTTTCGCTAAACGTGCTAAATAATTTTTTTGTTATACGACACGGTCATCTTCTCCAAAGTGGTAAAAGTTTTTAATAGTGTTTTTTTCCTTCTAGCGCGAGGTCAGAATAGTGTAATAACGTGCCTGTTTGCAGTTGTTTTAGTGCGTATTCGCACTTTTAGTGCGTTCGTACTTTTAGTGCATTTGAGTGCGTATTCGTACTTTAACTGCATTTAGTACGTGTTCTTAAAGGGACACTGTCGAGTGTCTGTCAAGCGAGGAGTTTGCTTTAGCTTTAAGCTTGCTTTATTATCTTGTGAATAGGAAGAAAAAATCGCCAAAAGTGATGAAAACAAAGAAATATGAACAAAATAACGGCTAAAAAGATCAAAATTCCACAAGATGGCAATTCATGAAATCCATTTTGTCAAAACTGTAATCCACTTCCATTCATGCAATCCTGCTTCTGTTTTGCTATATAGAATTTTTTTTTTATCCAGTTGTTATTTCCGCGGGACAGTGTCCCTTTGATTTTCTCCAACGACAGCACAAACATTTTCGCTGATTTCGTTGGCTGATAAAAGTCCTGGTACAAAGGAGTTAGAGTAAAGCACGTTACAGACGACCAATGTTTCTATGGCAAGTGTCCGTGACAAGTTTTACAAGTTTTACTTGCTCGTGTGTATGAATAACAAGTTTTCTTTGACAAATTTTGCCTTGACAAGTTATATTTGCCCGTGTGAACGAATAAACAAGTAATCTTTGACAAGTTTTCTTTGTAGCCAACAATACAATTGTACAGCGGACGAAGGAAACACAACGCCATTTTTGCGGCATTTATATAAAAAAAAATAATAATGACCAAGTTAAGTGGTCCTAAACTCTAAAAATGCAAAAAGGTGTATTTGGCTTCTGATATCGTGCTCTTCACACGCGTTGATACCGTGCTCTTAACACGGCGTTGATACCGTGCTCTTCACACGCGTTGATACCGTGCTCTTCACACGCGTTGCTTCTACTTCAAGTTTTGATTGGATGACTGGGTTTATTACTCATGCGCGTAGCGGCATGAGGTAAGGTTTCGGCTCCGTTTTTCTTGTTATTATTTTTATTATTATTATTTTTATTTTTTGTGTCTCGATTTTGCATGCAAATTTATGCAAGCATATTTTAAATTGTACACTTCCGGTTCATAGCTTTGCCACTACACTTCCTGTTTAATGACTTCCGGCTACTCTCAAGTTACTCAAGTGTCACGACAGCGTCTCCTACAACCCTACTTACATTAGAAATGTTCATGTTTGGTATATATAAGACTTAGAAGAATCATCTCCGTCATTGTGGTACAGCCTTCATTTCCAAAACAATCAATAGTAAACAACGTGGTTTGCAGGAACGATGACTGAATGAAAGGAGTACTCTTCGCCATGTCGGACATCTTCTTATCATGTTTAAAATATATCATGAAACTAACTTACGCATGCGCATGAGTATAGGCTGCTAGGAGCCCCTTGTTTGCTTTTATTATTCTGGCATGGTTTAAAATATTATTATTCTCTATATCAAACCAGGCCTTGATCGAGGTCATCAGAGAACATCACCATCATCATCATCTGCTTGATATTTTGACGGAAGTTACCAAGCGGGTGGTTGACCGACAGAACAGACAACCCAACATGGGTTACCCTGTGCAGGTTCCAGCTCCTATGCACACGCTAATCAAACATCTGTATCTATAAGGGGACTGAGTCACAGTATGCTTTACATGTCAATGATGTAACTAGAATGTGAACATTATCCAATAAGTTAGCATAACCCTGTAAAAAGTAGTCTGCCTTTGGTCGACCTCTCAACTTTGGACCATTGCCTTGAGGGGGATCCAATATAATACTGTCAATACTGACAGGAACTGACTATCAGAAAATGTAAAGAAAACCTAAAGGTACCAGGACCTTGTTTTGAGGGTTGCTCTGATTAAGAATGCGTTCGATTGAACGTATGACGGAAATTGAATAGGAAGAATGGTCACAAAAAATCGCGTTTTTCGGGATTTGAGAGCCGCTGAAAAATTAAACATCTCTTAAAGTGGTACTATAAGCATGTTTTGACAGATTTATACTGCAAGTGTGCCTCAACAGTCAATTTTCAAAGACTATTCTGTTTATTCCTATTCCGAAATACCGTCAATCGAACGCGTCTTTAGTTGCATTCCTAACAATAAATATTAAATCATTTTTTTCAAATGCTTTCTAAGTATGTCTCAAGCAAGAGCTTGACTTAAGCGCACTTGAGATTCTCAAGTATAAACACTTCAGAAAATTAGGGTTCACACCTGATGAGAAAGTTTATTACTTGGAACATACGCTGTCAATCACTGTCAATTTTTTGCGCCGCTGCACGTACCTTTTTGTCAGCTTCTGTTTTCCCATTGGTCACGTGCCTTATCAAGTGTGGTGTAGATCATACTTGGCGGCGTACTTCGGCTCCTTTGAAATAGAACCAACAAACTGCAAGGCTGATCTGACTACGTAAAAAAGTAGACTTTGCGAGACACCAATACGACAGAAGCCGATAAAGCAAGGTAGCAACCGCGGACAGCTGCTACCCTGCTTTATCGGTTTCTGTCGTATTGGTGTCTCGCAAAGTCTACTTTTTATGTAGTCAGATCAGCCTTGCAGTTTGTCGATTATCTTTGTCCATTTTTTTGGCTGATTAGGTCTTTCGTAGATCCTACGTATCGTTCTGACAGCATTATCGTTTGCGGTCTTTTGCAGATTTGAGTTCTATTTTGAAATAGACACGTTTCCATGGACACAACGTAGGTTTCAAGTGCACTTAGGATGTTCTCAGAAGACCTTGTGTGAAACCACCAAATAATATACTCAGTAAAATATGCAGTTTCTGATTGGTCAATAACGAATGTATAAATAGATTTTAGTGTGCAAATCTAGGTTATAAAGTGCAATATCATAATGATCGATAATTGCTATGGAAACGGGGAAGCCCAAATTGAAAAAAGAAAATGGCTGACACCGGTTTGCTTTGTCATGCAGAAAAATAATTGCTGTTGAACAACTCATAGAAAGTGTGAAAATCAAAAACACTATGAAAGGTACGTACGCAAACCCGGTTGAATGCCTGGCAACAAAAGTAGGCGAAGTATGAAAATCAGCCATAAGGGACCGGTCATTATTTATGTAGAGGAGGGGGTGGATGGAAAGAAGAGGGGGTCAAGGCTGTTTTAGATTGGCTAGAGGGGGGTGGGGAAATTTGTTTTAAACAATTAGTAGGGGGTCATCATTTTTTAGGTTTTGCAAGGGGTCTTGTCTGTGCTTTTGCAAATAGGATTACTTTTACGAAATAAATTAATTTCAAAGAACCGAGTGGTGAAGATGGACAACCCAGTTAGAGTCGTTGGAAGAATATTATCATAAACTTCATTGCTTTAACATTTCACACTTTAATAAAAGACAAATCCAGATCAGCCTGTTTCAGTGTTTGATTTTGGCTGCATTTAATGTCAAAATTAACAAAATATTTGTTGGTTCAATAGCCCATGAAGTAATAAAACATGAATAACACAGCACAAAAAATATCGCTTTCCGCCTTGGAAAATATATTGGAAAAAAATATTTTTCTTCCAGGGTTTAATATTTGGTGTCCAAATAGGGTAAGCAATGACATATAGGGTAAGCAGTGATATATAGGGTAAGCAATGATATATAGGGTAAGCAATGATATATAGGGTAAGCAATGATATATAGGGTATGTATCTCCCAGGGTTTAATATTTGGTGTCCATATAGGGTAAGCAAGTAGGTGATAAAAGAGAGTTCTGAGACAGTCCAAATTTCTCCTGAATTTCACAGAAATATTTTCTGTCGATTTGAACTGGTGAAAAATTATTTTTCACCAGTTCAAATCGACAGAATCCTCACAATTCTGATGAGTTTGAGCAGATTTGAAAAGTTTTGGAGTTGTGGGAAAAATAGCAGCAATTGTTGAATTTTTAGAATTTGTTGGATCTGTAATATTTCTGTGAAATTCAGGAGAAATTTGGACTGTCTCAGAACTCTCTTTTATCACCTACTTAAGCAATGACATTTCAATGATTTACAAAGTAATTTCGTCTTTGCTCATATCATACATTCGCCACGTGTATGTTTTGGCATTGGCTAGTCATATCTATATGATGCAAATACGAAAAAATACGGAAATGAAATCATAAGTGGAAAAATAGGGAGGGTGGGGGGGGTCATCAATGAATTATTGAATTAAGAAGGGGGGGGGGCTACTTGCCATTTTTAGACCTGAGGAGGGAGGGCCTGGCGATAATAATCAAAATATTTTTCCCTCCCCCCCCCCCTCCCCCCCTCTACATAAATAATGACCGGTCCCTAAACTCGAAGAATACAAGCACAAAGACTTAAAATGCATGTTGATAGCCCTTTACAGCGGGAGGAACGCAGTCATGAAAAAACTACTGGGAACTGTAAAGGCACAGGCTGTGTTATTCACCTGTTTACATCGCCACAGGTAGGCTCGATTTGCAGCCGTTTTGTTGTCGGGGAAAGAACTGAAAACCGGACTTCATCAGACGGCTGAAAATTACGTCTACGCCACAGGCAGATACCCAGTTTTATGATCTATCAGGTGTCTATGGTCTCTTTTAATTTTTAAAATCTTGATTAATTATGTCATCTGTATATAATATTTTAAAAATATATTATATAAATAAAAAAAATTGTTTTTGCTACCATTATGAGTTTTATTTTTCAAGTCTTTGGAGGTCAGTTTAATAAATGGGAATTAATTTACTTTCTCCCTCCTGATATCCATCCACTGTGAGATACATTGTGTACGAAATTAAGCCTAGGAGGTAACATAACGAAAACTTTTAAATAAAAAAACAAACTCAACAATTCAGTTCCAGAAAAAACTGTGTGTATAAAATATATCCGCAAAGCAAAACAAGCATACCTCATAGCGGAGCTCTCGCCGGGCCGAAGGCCTGGCTGCGCAGCACCATACTCATAGAACCGATGCCCGCATTTTTCATGGTCATGGCTAGCGGAATGTTTCGCGGGCGCGTGTGTGTACCGCACGCGCCCGTGTTGGGCAATTTTGAAACCAAAGCGAGGCTGTGTTTTTCCCGAGGCTACATGGCCAATGTGACGTGAGCTCGGTAAACACGTCAGTTGGAGCTGTGTTTAGCGGAGAAAACCGTTTTAAAGTATTTCCCTGCATTTTTTCGCGGTTTGCTACTCAAGACAGGTTTCACATTTTTCAAACAGTGGTCAAGACCGCATTTGAGGCTGCGTAACTCTGCAAATCAAGCGTTTTTGGAGGAATATAGAGCTAAGTGCTTATTTTTAAACCTGATTTCGTTTTAAATTGAAGCTAGTAGCTCGTCGAAGCATTTGTTTACAACTAAACTCTTTTGAGTTTAATTATTGTGCTTCCGACCTTTTCGCCTTAGTTTAAAAGCTTAATATCATTAGTTTACTGTTCTATATTGTGCAATTTTTTAGGTTATATGTTGGCTACACAGCCGTCAGCTCGGTAAACACTTTAAAAGTTGGATCTTTCGCAGTGTTTAGCGGAGCAGTAAAGTCGTTATTTCCCTGCATTTTTTCGTGGTTTGCTACTCAAGACAGGGATAATTAATTAATTAAGGGATACTCAGAAGCCGCTTCAGTGGAAAAAGAAGAACTTTCAGCGGTAAAATCTTGCTTCGAGGAACCCTCATACGTTTTTATCAATGCAGGAGCAATGCGGGAAGATGTCTTGTTTTTATTACGGATTACAGATTTCAGAACCGAAGAAGCGGAGTTTTAACGAATTTCCAAGCGGTCCAGTGACTTAAAGGTAAAATAAATCACCTTTTTTGATGGGAATTTATGTTGATATCAATTTTTGATTGACTTTTCCTTTGTGTTCTCTTAAATTTTGGAGACATGTTTATGAAACATGCTCAAATTAAGTCGTGTTTGTTATCTTGAATTTCATCGAGGACAGCTCTGCCCTGATGTGCTATTAATGGTATACGTGTTTTTAAACATAAACTAATGGAGATTTGAATAACATTTTTCGATAGAAGATTGTGTTGTCCATTTTTATGTGTTTGTTCATTTATTTCATAGATTGAAAAGCGATTTTATGTAAACAAAACAAGACTTAGATTTTCTGTCAGGCTTCACTCGCGTCGCCTTATGCAAATATTTGTGTATTTTTGCAATTTTGATTTCCAAATCAGTTTCTCGGGCAATTTTTGACAAACAAAAACTGTATTTTATTCGGAAAGTAGTCGTACTAGTTATTCTAGACAGAGAAAAGTTGTTTTTGTGAACTTTGTACTGTGCAGACTGTCGGGTAATACTGTTTATTGAGAATTGCTAAAATTGAAAAATAGCCCGGTCATCAATCTTAATCCTTTCACCTTAGTTAAGTTTCACCTTAGTTAAGCTTGTTCCTTTTCTCCAGCTCATTTCGATTTTTACCGTAATTTGTACTTGCAAGAACCTGTTAATTTAACATTCCAAACCGAATTTTTGAACAAACTTGAAAACAGATTAAGTGAGAGCGAAATTTTATCCTGCGAAGGATCTTTATCTTTGGCTGAAATAATACCCACGCAATGCGTGGACTTTCTTCAGGGAAAACCCCCGGTTCAGACGGATTACCTCAACAATTTTACGCTAAATTCTGGGATCTTTTAGGCCCTATTCTGTTCGAAATTATAAATTTAGTTTGGAAAATAATTCTCTCAGTGATTCAATGGAAGGAAGCGTAACTAGATTACTTTACAACAAAGATGATAAGAAAAACCTCAAAAATTGGTGGCCCGGCCATTTCGCTACTCAGACAATGTTGATTACAAAATTTGTTCAAAAGCTCTAACAGACTTTCAAAAGTGTTACCCTCGATTATTTCAAGAAGATCAAACTTGTTCCGTCCCAGGTAGGACAATTTTTGAGAATTTATTTCTCTTGTGTGACACTCTAGATTATATAAATATTACCAAGTATCTTGCTGAATATTGATCAATTGCAAGAGAAAGCCTTTGACAGGGTAGAAAAACATTGGTAAACTTTTTACCAATGTTTTAAGTCGTTTTGGATTTTGCCCTAATTTCCAGCGTTGATTTCTACATTATACTGTCAAGCAAATATGAAAATTATAGTTAATGGTTTTTTGACTAAAGAAATTCCACTCGAGTGGGGGGTGAGGCAGGGAGATCCCCGGTCTCCACGTTTTGGCTACCAGTATAAGAAAGGATGATACTATTGAAGGTTTTCTCCTTCCAGAAGCCTGAGGAAAGCGTTTTAAAATTCACCAATGAATGCGGATGACTCCACATGTTTTATAAACGATATTTTTCTCTAGACAAATTGTTTACCTTACTTCACAAATACCAGACAGGTACAGGGACTAAATTAAATGTGGCAAAGAGTACAGAAGCCATGAAGTTAGGAGCTTGGTGCTCACGTCCGGACACTCCTTATGGCCTGACGTGGGTGTCAAGAATGCGAATCTTGGGTGTCTGGTTTAGCAATGGTACTGCAAATGTGGAACCAGATAACTGGTTACCACGCCTTTCCAAGCTAGATTAAAATTTGAACCTGTGGAAGGGTGTGGGGTGTTTTCACTCCCACCCTATCGGCACTACTCAATACTAGGTTTTTATTCAATGTTAAGACTATTTTCTTTTACCTAATGGACTTCTGCTGATGACGAGAATGACATGCGAGCACGCTTTTTCATTAAGACCATACTTTATGGTATATGGGTTTTTCGAAACAAAGCAACTTTTCACAATGGCACCGAGAACTCTCGGGCCACTGTAAGGGACATAAGGAATGACATCACAACACAGTTGCAAATTGACCGGGGGGGGGGGGTACTTTGCACATTTTTGGGTGGGGGTATGCCGCTGGGACTCTTGAGACCCTTAACCTATACTATACCATTTTAGCTGCATTTTGCAACCTTATTCTAGACTAAACACCGAAAAATCCTACCCTATCCTAGACCTTTTCTAGACTCGCTATTTTGCAGAAACTCATTCACTATCACAGTCTAAGATACCAGGGGTCAGTAAAAATGTCATACAGCACACCTTACCGATTATTAAATGCCATTTGCCAGTAAACCTCGTCTAGTGTCTCTAGTCTAAATTCTTCATGCAACTGATCAGTTTTGCGGAAAATGATACTCTATTCTAGACCAAAAATCTCTGATTACTATACCCTATCCCAGACTAAACTGCCTGAAAACCATACCCTTCACAGCGGCACATACCTATATAGCTCATATATGGGAGTACTCCCCCCCCCCCCCCCCCCACCCCCCTCCACCGTGAACAGAAATTTTCTGCTTCGTGGTGTCATCCGAATATTTGTGGAATACAACAGTCAAAGCTTGTGAGTGATAATTTAGGTACTGGCAACTCATCATTCATTACCAGAAATGACTAAAGTAATCATGTGCAAACCAGAAAGGATTTCAAGTGGACCAAACGACCGGAAATGAATTTTATAAATAATCCCTTATGGACTAGACTTTCAAGTGACTGGAAACCGGAACTGACCTTGTATTATTGTAACCGGAAATGACTAGCTTTAACTCAGGATGCCTTGTAACCGGAAATGACTAGCCTCTCAGGATAATATTGTAAACTTTAGGGATTTGTTATTGATAAATTAAACATTTTAAAAGAAAAAAAAAAACTTTTGTTGTGTTTAGCGGAGAAAACGGTTTGCAAAATCA
The DNA here is from genome assembly GCA_022457155.1 of Cladopsammia gracilis. Lineage (NCBI taxonomy): Eukaryota > Metazoa > Cnidaria > Anthozoa > Scleractinia > Dendrophylliidae > Cladopsammia > Cladopsammia gracilis. The sequence continues at coordinate 249,722 of JAJGOT010000286.1, forward strand.
TTTTTCCCTGCTTTTTTTCGCAGTTTGCTACTCAAGAGAGGGTTCTCAAACAGTGTGCTTTTGTGGAATTTGTGCAGTCTAAATGTAATGTGCAGAGATGGTCGCGTAATAAGCTTACTGTTTTTGAGAATTGCTAAAATTGAAAAATAGCCTGGTCGTCAATCGTAATTCTAATTTTTCTTGTGCTTTCGACCTTTCACCTAAGTTAAGCTTATCAACATCGTTTCTGTTCAGAGAGCTCCGCTGTTAGGCTAAGCCTATCTATATATATTATATAAAGGAAAACCTTTATCAACAGACGGCATAAACCGACGAAATGAACATTGATTTAACTGATTTCTATGTATTGCCTTAATTGTTAATATCATGTTATCTTGTGTTTATATTTAATAGTATTTTCCTTCAGTATAGCCCTGGCCCTGAAGAAGGCTAATTTTGTTAGCCGAAATATTGGCCGCTAAATAAATTAGCCCATTGCCGTAGAGCCAGGCTTGCATTCAGTTTGTCCTATACACTTCAGGTGACGTCTGGCTGGAGCATCTCTTCGTAGAGATCCGACAAAACCGAACCAGTGCATTTTAGTTTCGCGTTGTGTGGACCTCTTCACGAACCTCTGCACAGTGTCTGCATTCAAACGTTTCTATATACACGGAAGCCCTGTTATAACACAGGGAACCCACACAATATGTCGCCGTTTAGAGGAAATGTATGGGAATATCGAAAAGGTTCACTTATCGTAATATACTATGATGAACATTCATATATAAGATCAAAATAAACGTATTTTTACCTGAAATGTTGTGTGTTGTCGTTCTTGTAGCTGAAAAAAGCGAATTTAAGCGATTTGAAGGGTTTTGCATCGGACGTTTACCCGAGATCGATTTTGGACCTCTGTAGCGCCGAGACGATTTTCACCAAGAAATTCCCATCGCACAACTTCCAAACCGCGCACAGGGCAAGCTGAAACCCAGAGGTTTCTTCTCGTACATTGATTTGAAATCCGTCCAAACCTCGAAGCGCTAGACCCCAAATAATATCGAGAAATCCAGCAATCGATGCTCGATAGAGCCGTAGCTGGTATTTTGTGTGCCGGCCTCCAATAGTCACGCCGTTTGCAAACAATGCCCTTTCATAAATTCATCCCGTGGCAGGGCTAGGGGAAGCAGGGGCAAATTAACAGTGACGAACCTTACACATACCATCCTGGGGTGACGCGAATGGCGCGTGATGGAGAGCCCAGCAAGACGCCATTCGCTGCACCCGAGGATGGTAAGTGTAAAGTTCGTCGCTGTTTATTCGCCCCTGCTTCCCCTCCCACGGCGCTGGAGAGGTCCAAAATCCAGCTTTTCTCCCTTGTCTCTCTACTATACGCTCAGGTAAACGTCCGATGCAAAACCCAATTGAAATCGCTTAAATTCACCGTTTTCAGTTACAAGAACGACAACACAATCATGATATTTCAGGTAAAAATGCGTTAATTTTGATCTTGCATGTATATATGAATATTCATCGCAGTATATTACGATAAGTGAATCTTATCGATATTCATATGCATTTCCTCTAAATTTAAAAATACGAACGGTCACACGGTTTGTGTGAGCTCCCTGTGGTTATAACAGACCGTTTTCTCGGTCTTAACGAAAAGACCACACCCATACATAGATACTTAAATTAACCCGTTAATTAATGATACAGACAACCGACAAATTTCCCACCCCGACTAATGAAATCTCAAAAAAAGTAGCCTCGTTTATAATACGGATAATTTAGCTAACTCTAAGCATGGATGATATGTGAAATGCACTTCATCAGACAGCTACATCATTTATTCAATGTTTATTTGAGTGTCTAAAAATAAAAACGGTCAAGGCATCGATATTCACTTCCCATATTAGCAAAGCAAACTGTAACTGTTCGTACTATACATCAGAAGATAGATAGTAGCAGTCGATGAATAAATTGAAGTAGTAAAAGACGTTACAGTTGATAGCCCAACGTTGTTTTGGATTTCACACCGATTACTCCTTCAGACATTCCTGATGAGGTCTCAGTCACGCATGAAACATAGCAAACACTCAAGAAAACGCAAGAAAACACTAAAGTTGAGCTTAAAGAGAAATTAATTGCACATTTTACACTTTTATAGAGCAAAGAATATTTGTCCGACATACAAGTGTTAATGTATGAATAAATAAATTAGCTAAGAGGCTTACTGTGTTTCTAACAGCGAGCTTGGGATACCTGTGGTAGATTGCGTGACAAGTAAAAAGACCGATTGCGCCATGCAGATCAGATCGGATGACTTGTTCAGACGCATTCCTTTGACGCAAATCAGTGGAGGACATGACGAGGTTTGCTTCGTAAACTCCAGAAGCCTCCATCCTCCTGGACACAAGCTGCAAAGCTTTGTAAGTAAAGAATCTATTCAAGTATCTTAGTCAAATCGGCAAATCCTCAGAAAAGAACTTTTAGTTTAAAATTGTTATTGAGGTTTTCTGATCCTAATGTACCAGTCAATTCCAAGACCGCCCATCCCCCCCCCGGGCATTTGACTTTTTTTTAAAAAAATGGTCAAATGCCCCACTATGTGGGCAGTTTATACGGTCAAATGCCCCACCGTGCAGGGCTTCACAGAGCGTCAAATGCCCCACCATCCGGGCAAGGAGGGATTAAAGTAACAAGTTACAGTGGATTTCAGCTTACTTGGGCGTGCCAATTTCCAAGTTCGTTGGCATATTTGATACTACGTTGCGAAGTTGTCAATTACATTTGAGCCTGTATGTAAAGTCTGAAGTTGTTCTTAAACGCTATTACGTGCTATTTGCGAAGTCAAAACAATTTTTAGCCGATCTGGATGGTTTTCTTTAACATTTAATATTTTGTAGACTTGCCAAGACAAATCTATAAACTGGTGCTGTTCGTATTGTTTTCGAGGTGAGATCACGTACGCTGTAAGATGCATGCCGCTATTTCAGTTGTGGTTTTGAATTCGACCAACAAATAAATCGTATATTATCTTTCATGTTCACTTTAAATATCTTGCAATCTTTGCTTGTGCTGTTGTCTGTTGTTTATATATAGCTAGATTTAGTTTCAGCGAAAAAAAAAATAGAACGATATTACAACTTCTGAACATATGTTTCGAAATACTAAATGTAAACAAAGATCTCCTTTTTCGTCCGTTGATCTGATTTCCAAATAAATATTTGAAAAAACAATGCACAATTAACTACATGGAACCGGAAAGAATGGATTATGAAGTCTTTTACCTTGCGACCGCGGAACAACGTTTTTGTTGAAGTCAAATGCCCGCCCCGTCGGGCCTCGTTTCACGTCAAATGCCCCACCATGCGGAGCTAACCTCTCGTCAAATGCCCGGGGTATGCCCGGGGGGGGGATGGGCGGTCTTGGAATTGACTGGTACATAACCTCGAACGTCGAATAGTGTCGAAATCGAAAGTTAAAAGCTATCTTCGCCATTCCCACTACCTTTCGAGTTAAGTGTGAACGTATTTTAAAAAAATACACTTCTTTAACAGGTTAAGTCTCTATAGGCTTCGAGATATCGAAATCAAACTTTCGAAAGCGTAAATGACTGAAAAGTTTGTATGTAACCCCATCGACAGGGAGATATTTTACTTTGTCTGGGCGGGAGTTATTGCAACGAAGTATTTTCTTTTTCTCTCCAGCTGTAAAGTCAGCAGGCTAAGTGTGGTTAATTTATTCAGATCGGTAATTTTAAAGCGTTGGAAGCCCAGTTTTCTTAAGCGACGCAGACACAAGCGCGAGCAACAAGTTCGATGCATGCATTAAAGCCTTGATAAGCAAAAGCGTAAGGATCGAATTCCGTTTTCCTGTTCTTGCGCTTATGCTTGTGTCACGTCTGTTTTCATTTTACCTGAATCTTTTACGAATGATGTTGAACAGTTCTAGAGACTATTCGTGTGACAATGTTTTTGCTTGAAGCCGTTTATTCAGTTGTTGTCTTAACACAGCTTTTGAAACTGATGTGTAGCTTTTCTGTTTGCTCGCGTAAATCTTGCCTCGTTTGTGAATAATGGCGATCAGAACGTTGATCCAGTTGTTTAATTTCATTTGCAACTGTTCTGTTATCGAAATAAAATCATTTCATTGCTGATTTGAGCGTCATAACATGAATAAAATACAACACCGATGACAATCGATGGCAATCGATAAAATCGATATCAATTAATCGATTTTATTGGAAATCGATGGTCAATCGAATTATCACAAAAACATACGTCATCGATTGATCATCGATTTCCAATATCAATAATATCAATCGATTAATTGGCATCGATTGATATCGATTGCCATCGATCATCGATTTTATTGATTTAACAGGCCGTGCGGTGATGTACGTTACTCGCGGGGAACACTTACATAACACAACAACAGGTAAATAAAACCAAAATTAGTTTCGCTTCTGCTTGCATGCGTGCGTATTCTCGCACCCAGAAACATACAAACATAAACTTTATTAAAGTGTCAAAAAATATTTAGCTGTAAGGCTAATTGAGGACACTATAACAAAATATATAATAATAATAAAAAATATACATTAACAGATATACTAAATAATTCATACAATTGCTTTAAATAATTAACAAATATAAAATTTAAAATGGCTAAGATTACATAAAACTATTTAAATAGATAAGATATTAAAAATTCCATACAATTATTAAAACAAGAGGCTACTATTGTAGCCTACACTCATGCGCTTGCGTAAGAAAGTTTTACGGTTTATTTTAAACGGGTCACGCACCCCTCCCCCATCAACGAATTTTGCATGACACACATTGCACCATCACACAAGACATGTTGATTAAAGCTACCAATTTTTTCTGTACTCGCTTTGAATATTTAAGTTGTTGATTCCTGATTCGACACGACATGCACACGGTCAGTTTAAAATGTTTAAAAGTCAAATGTTTATTTTTATTTTTAATGCGTTTTAAAGGGGGTCCGTAGAGGGGGTCCGTAGAGGGGGTCCGTAGAGGGGGTCCGCGGACCGGTCCGCAAGGTAGTCCATGGACCCGGTCCGTAGGGGGGTCCATGGACCGGGGGTCAGTGTTTTCGGGGCACCCTTCTCCGAGTGACAAACCGGTTCTCTCTAGTCTCCCCTAAAATCCAGACATGTGCTCAGTAGACGGATTCTGATTGGTTTAAACTTCCTGAAGCCTTTTATAACAATAGGGGACAATAATAACTTTCTAGGGGAGGCAGGGGTGAGTTCGCGTACACTAAAATATGCGTGCATAAATTTGCATACAAAATCGTGACACAAAAAATAATCAAAGGGCTCTTAAAGCCATCTCGTTAATGCGACAGAACGTAAGGTAATAAAAAAAAAAACAAGAAGAATTGGAAAAGTTGGGTGCCTTTGATAGGTAAATATAGTCAAGATGTGATAGGTAATATGTGTAAAGTTGCTAAATGGTCTATTGAAGTTGATGTTAATTTTTAGCGGGTAAAGTAGCAACACTTCTGAATGGACACGAATGGGTTTGACCTGTATGTCTTCGCGCGTGTTTTGTTTCTGACAGTTGCGTCATATATATAATATAACTTGTTTACGAATTATCTGTTTCGTTTTTATACGAGGTATAGCATACAGATGTAGTATACAATGGCTTTGTGGCTACATCGGGTGGGGTAAGACGAGGCGACTTGCTGCCTGTATTTATTCAGTATAGCAGAAGGACAAAATGCGAGTCGCACCAGTCAACTGGATATGGGTATTGGCAGGATAGAGAACATTGAGAAAAAGATTGAAAATACCTGTAGGTCTAATCATGGAGTTAGACATTGCAAGGGCTCTTTTAGAAGCCACCAAATCAATAAAAGTCATGAGCAATGACTTGTATGGCATTGCAATGGCAATGTTGTTGTCAATCGAAATTTGGGAAAGATGAACGAAGGTTAAAAAAAGTTACTATCTTTATTTATTGATATTTAAACAGAACTAAAACATATTGCAACGATTTTCATTTAGGATTAAAATTGATTTACTGGCAATGTTTTTAAACAGCCAATTCATATATGCATTGTATATGTGGATGTATGAGACAAAACAAGAACTTTGTGCATGTGAATAAGTTCACTAAAAAGACGGTGGCGAAGGGTCTATGCATGACGCGTGATCAGGGAAAAAATCAGTGCGTGAAACTTGAAAGTTAGTAAAATGGAAACGTGATTCGTAAATTTAGTAACTAATATCCTTGTAAGGAACCAGACTAAGGAATTTAACGAATATGTGACGCGTGAAATTCATAAAAAAAGTGCGTGAAACGGGATCGTGACCCCCCTCCCATTGTAATCTCTAAAAAGAGGAATGTTTTCTCTAAAGACTTCATTATATTTGTAAGGTAGACTATTGTAAAAAAGGCAAATGAAAATCTTTTACTTGTCGCTTTTTCCGTTGACTCAACAAATGTGTACCTTCAGGCAGAATGGTGTCTCTTGTAGGAATAGAGCTGGTGATTAGGTTTCGTTTCCTTTTATAGCCAATTGAAATGCGAAGCTGTTTTCAAAAGATCTCGGCTCAAAGAGGCCTTCCAAGAGGTAAAAGCGACAAGCGACATGGCCCCGAAAACTGCCGACACGAGACGTTCCACTGACGTTCTGAACAGAACAGCGACAAGCGACTCGATTCCGCTTCAAAGATACGACTAATTACGACAGCGACACAAAAAAAAACTCTGAAAATAGACAGCAACTTCAGAAAGTTGTGCAATTTACCAATAAAAGTTAAACATTATTGACCATATCGTCCATATCAACACAGGACGGTCTGTTTTAATGATCTATTTCTTATTGAAACTTCTACCAACCTCGTTCTCAAGGCCCATCTCTTCCTAGCCTGCGGACAGGCTTCCAGTAAAATAGCGCCGGAAAATAGCGCCCCTCCGAACCAGGAGCCTGTTCGCAGGCTATTCTCTTCCTCTCTGCAGTTAGAGTAGACCCTAGACTCCTGGTATACATACTCGGTGACCTTTGATTTTTGGCACTCATTTATTTCAAAGTCATTCTTTGTGTTCTGAATTCTGGTGATCTGTACAGCTCCGCAAATGATCCCGGACCGCAAATGATCCCCAAATTGGACCGCAAATGATCCCGGACCGCAAATGATCCCCATAGAGGACCGCAAATGATCCCGCTCATAAATAATAATGGAATGGTGTGGATTTTTTTTTACTAGAGCTGTGCATATACATCTAGTTTATGCCTAAGCCTGGATTTAATAAATAGAGGAATGGTGTGGATAATGGAATGGAGTTGATAGGGGAATGACGTGGTAGTTGAGCTTTTGTCACAAGTATTTCTAAAGCCATATTTTGACCTCACAAATCAGGGTTTACATTTTTTTATCGAGGCTAAAGAATTTTGTCTCCAATTTGGTCATATGATAAAATGCTTATTGACTAAGTTAGGTCGGGCCGGATGGGAAAATATTTGGCTCTCGGTCATGGCGCACGGACCTCGCTGCGCTCGGTCCGTACGCCATGACCTCGAGCCAAATATTTTCCCATCCGGCCCTCCCACTTAGTCAATAAGTACATATTATATTGTCCCTCAAAACTGTAGTAAGCAACCTTAAGCTAAATTTTTGATTACTTTGATCATTTTACCTTCAGGTTTAATAGGCAGCTTTGCCATCCTCGCCACTGGGAACATGATAAAGAGGACAATGATGATTGTTGTTTTGTTAGCCATCGTCGATCCTGCAGAAATAAAAGAATTTCGTGCGCGGTTTGTTTTTAAAATGTCAAGTTTTCATAATTTGGATGGCGATAAGAGGAATCTCTCGTTTTTTTCTTAAATAAGGGCCTGGTCGCACTAGCAAAATTTAGATCAAATTTGTCTTTGTTCAAGATAAAAATCTGTCGTCACATCAAGTTTCCCAATGCGACCGGTGTTTCGCAAATTTGAAAAAAATTGGAAATTCCGGCTGAACTTCAAAGACGCCGTAGTGTTTGGGTGGGGCAAGCCGATTTTGAAAAATATCGAGGAAAACAAAAGAAACTGCTCCAGAGGAACACGCTTTTTGTATGTTTTCGACAGCATGGACGGACAGTGCGACCCGAAAATGTTCTCAAATGTTTTAAATTTCCGTTTGCGGTTTCAAATTTATGAAACTTTTTGCACGGGCTAATAGACCAGTTTCGAATTCGCTATGGTCGCTGAATTAAAGCATTGAAGGCGCATTTTTACAGGGTTAGACTCGACCTGATGTAAAATATTCACAAATTCAAGCGAGAAGATGACCTGTTTAAAGCTCTGTCTTTTGTTTAATTTTCAAATTTCACGCACCTTCTGCCGGTATTTGTGAATATTTTACATCAGGTCGAGTCTAACCCTGTATCAATGTGTCACCGGTGTTTGAATTATTTTTGTTTTTGACTTTAGTGCGACCAGGCCCGAAGGTGTCGATTTTTTGCTTTGTTTTCTGTTACTTGGCCCGAGGGCCCAGGAATTTGGGGATTCGAGGGTCCGGGGGTCCGGGGATCTGGACCCGCTATCAGACCTGAAATCTTACCACTTAAGAATCGAATGAGGGTTGTCCAATACACCCAAACTGAGTCGATTCGTCTAGGTTAGGTCAATACAGCAAGTGGGGAGGGTAGCAAATGTGGACGAATAGACTCGATTCGTCTTCTCTAAAGTCCAATCGACTCACTGGAGGTCGATTTGTGATTTGCGAGACACTTAGAAGTCCTTAGAAGTCCTGGGGTATTTAGCCTGTATTTCTCAGTTTCTTAATCTTTTTTTCCAGTGTATATGTAAGGTTATATATAAGGTTATGTATGTGTGAGTTAAAAGATAATCAAAGGCTCCTTGTTTTGAGAGCAAACGCTCTAATAAAAGATTCTTCACCAAATCTGCAGAGGTTGTGTATGACAGGAGTACAGCACTTCGGTATTTATTTTGTGAATAGAAAAATATGTTCCGTAAAGGAGCATTGAAGGATTTTGCTTTACCTAATCGCGAATGCAAGTTTAATATTTCATCGAGTCAAGTATCCAGTCTCCGATGGGAAAATAATCCTTATTTTGTTGGAGGTATAATTGTTGTTAAAAATACCCCAAAAAAGTCGAAAATTCTCTATTCTATATTCCTGTGAATTTGCCACAAAAAAATCTCATGAACTGGTCAGCGGAATTACCAAGAAAAGTTTGGTATGTACTTGGTGTATCCCTTATTATTTTGTATTTAAACACTTAGTTTTTATTTCAGTAGAAAAAGAAGATGAAAACAGCAGAATAGGGAATCGAACCCGGGCCATATGATTTACTCCATGCACACTATCCACTACACCACCGAGGACTAGCTGCCGGAAATTGTAATTTTTAAGGGATATAAGATAATATGCTGCTAGCCCAGACCATATATAAGAACTGACCCTTTCGGATACACTGGAAATACTGGAATCAGTGCTTAACCCTAAATACTAAAATCAGTGCTTCAACCCTAGATACTGTAATCCGACCCTAAATTACACTGCAAAATATCTACATACATTACAATAAGGGATACATGAAGTACCATACATTATGATCAGGGATACACCAAGTACCTTGGAAAAGTTTAAAGCTGAGTGATAATGTCTGTAATAACCGTTCATATTACGCGTCACGTATTTACAAGTTTAAAATGTGTAAATAGTGGACTTCTGATAATCCTCGCAAATCGAACGAAAGATTTGAGAATCCAATTGAACTCCCCAAAAAATTTGCTGATGGAACACAATGAAATGTTAAATTAGCAAATTAAAGTGTTTGAACTTCTTATTTGTCCTTTGGGTCACATTCTGTCATGATTTCGACAAATAAAATTTACATTGTTCACTTGGTTTGTTCACTTTTATTTCGCCACACGAAAGCAACAGAGTTGAAATATATTCATACCTCAAGGCAAACGACATTTTCAGTGACGCAGACTTTGCTAAGACACTTTGCAAAATATTGTGTGGAAAGTTCTTTCGGTCTTAAAATAGTTTCCATGTCGGAACCTTTTGTGAGTACTTTACTAGAAGCCGATCCATTTCATCGAAACCTTTTGGAAAAATTAAGATCACTTACACAATAGATAGTTCATGACTTTCAAGTCTACAATGGCCATCTTGTACGACGAACTACACAGAACATAGTTCGTCCAGAGGATGATAATGCATCTTTCGCCCGTTTTTATACTTGACGAACTGCAAGACGTATAACAAGACTCACTACGAATATTTGCTCAAGTTCGTCTTGGACGGATGATGCGTTTCTAGTATAAAAACGGCCAATATCTCAGAGAATCAAAAACTTGAGTAAAATATATTGGACGCTTCGCAGCATGATATGTTGGAAAGTCTTAAACCCTGACTTTTGAGCTGAAATATTTTTTTTCAAGTTTAATTCTAGGTGTCTGATTTTTACCGAATGGATATAAAATGAAAAATACTCGTATTCCACGAATAATTCAAGATCGATCGTCTACCACCGTCAGATTTTGCGATTCTGCTAAACAACCCCGGTGAAGGTTGGTGAGCCAAAACAAAATATAACAGTTATAAACTGCAAATACCCCGCACCAAATCTTTATGACTATCTATGACTATCTTTATGACTTTATGACTATCTATAAAATCGCAAAAAAATGCATAATAGACTCAAAAATAAAAACTGAACTAACTGATGTACACTTCTTACTGTTCGCATTTTAACAAACATGATTGGCTTCAAACAGTGTTGAATTCCAGAATTGCTCGTTTGTAATATCCAAAGACTTAAAATTTTCTTAGAGGGAATATAACCTGCATGATATATGGGATACTACAGTATTTTCTATAGTTGTAGAATAAATTTCTATATATGTGTTAAAGGGAGAAATTTTCTCAGAATGTTTGGCGTGGTCAAAGGATGTGCATGATTTGCTTTAATTGCTCATATAAATAGAAGGGATTTATTTATACATTGCCCGGGGCAGCAGGGCAATATACAGATCGATAAATCCCGGGGATTTATATAGATATTGCCCTTGCATTTACAATAAGCAATTTATTCAATTCGTCAACCCCGCTCTTCCCTGCTACATTATCAAGCCCTCCCCGGACTTTCAGTTAGTTAAATATTCATGAAGAATGTGAGTTAAATAAAGGATGTTGAATAACAAAAGAAAATGTGTGATTCATGAAATAGAGTGATTTTCTTAAGACCGTGAAACAGTTACTAAGTTAGTAGGCACGAGTAGACACTAATTCTATTGTTTTCTTTTGTTTAGTTTTAGCTAATTTTGATTAATTTTGATTAATTGCTAGATACTGTTTCACGGTCTTACGAAAATCACTCTACCGATAAATTAGGCTATGTTCCTTAGATGTACATAACAGCCAAATGCATCTTTGACATTAGAAATTTATTTGACAACAGTGAGTAGAATAGTTTTTCTTGTCAGTTTGCAAGAGAGTATTTTCACTTCGGGTAGTTTCAAGTCTGAGTGACTCTTGAAATGTCTGAAAGGTTTTCCTATAATTTTACCCGTTACATTATAAACAAATAATCGCATGTTCCCTCGTAAAATAATGATTAATATCACTTGTGTTTAAGGTGGCTCGATGGTGTTTTTTTCTGTGCCGACCACTTTTTTTCAATCTTGTATTTGGATATCTTATTCAGTATTTACCTAAATACTCATGGCACACACTTACTAGGGAAAGATTGAAGTTTCCATTTCAGTTGTATTTTTTACGATCGAAGCGTCCTTGGCAACGATACGTTGCTAGGCGTAGTTTTACTTGTGAGGCCGCCGTCGGCCTGTATGAGAAATTTTGGCAAATCGCTCTTGGGGACTGAAAGAGTACCACAATGCACACATTTTAGCCAAGTTTGGTTAACTTCTGTGAGAGGATTTTTGAATGGCGCGAGTTTACTTATTTTAGGGTTAAATTTGGTAAAATATCAAAGTTTGTTGTATTTCACCCCAAACTGAGAGATCGAGGACCTAATGCCGATTTCAACTTTACTCATTCATAAGAACAACTATTGTACCTTATTTGTTTGGCTCTTTTGGCGGATTGACGGTTTTCGATTTTTCCCTGAACCGAGTTATAATAATCGAAATTTACGATGTTTTTGCAACAAACGAGCAGAGAATCTTCTGACCTCGCTTATTTTAAAAATCTGAGATAGAATTTCCCAAGAATAAGCGAACTATAAATTTGGACCTTCTTTTACTTAGTCTCCAAATTTCGTGTTGGTTGAAATGCTGTGAGACTTGTACGCTGAACGTCGAGTTGGTATGGTAACATGCGCGCTAGTATTTTCAGAGATTTCTTGTTCTCCGAGATGTTTACAATTCATGATCTATTCTGCATATTTCATTGTTCTGAAATGACACCTGCACGCGAATTCCAGTCTAGCACGGGCGGAACCAAAACGCTTGATTAACTTCCGATGGTAATCGGAAGTTAATCAAGCGTTTTGGTTCCGCCCGTGCTAGACTGGAATTCGCGTGCAGGTGTCATTTCAGAACAATGAAATATGCAGAATAGATCATGAATTGTAAACATCTCGGAGAACAAGAAATCTCTGAAAATACTAGCGCGCATGTTACCAACTCGACGTTCAGCGTACAAGTCTCACAGCATTTCAACCAACACGAAATTTGGAGACTAAGTAAAAGATGGTCCAAATTTATAGTTCGCTTATTCTTGGGAAATTCTATCTCAGATTTTTAAAATTTGCGAGGTCAGAAGATTCTCTGCTCGTTTGTTGCAAAAACATCGAAATTTCGATTATTATAACTCGGTTCAGGGAAAAATCGAAAACCGTCAATCCGCCAAAAGAGCCAAACAAATAAGGTACAATAGTTGTTCTTATGAATGTGTAAAGTTGAAATCGGCATTAGGTCCTCGATCTCTCAGTTTGGGGTGAAATACAACAAACTTTGATATTTTACCAAATTTAACCCTGAAATAAGTAAACTCGCGCCATTCAAAAATCCTCTCACAGAAGTTAACCAAACTTGGCTAAAATGTGTGCATTGTGGTACTCTTTCAGTCCCCTAGAGCGAGTTACCAAAATTTCTCATACAGGCCGACGGCGGCCTCACAAGTTAAACTACGCCTAGCAACGTATCGTTGCCAAGGACGCTTCGATCGCAAAAAAATACAACTGAAATGGAAACTTCAATCTTTCCCTAGTAAGTGTGTGCCATGAGTATTTAGGTAAATAATGACTAAGATATCCAAATACAAGATTGAAAAAAAGTGGTCGGCACAGAAAAAAACACCATCGAGCCACCTTAAAGACACGCTTCAACTCCACTGAGATTTAAGAATTCAATGAAAACCATTATTAGTCAATGACAACCAATAACAATCACTAAAAACCAGTATTGGTCAATGAAAACCAATAAAAGCCAATGACAATCGATACCCACTCAACTCCAGGACTTTGATTTCTATTGATTTCCAATATCAATCAATTGATTGGTATTGATTAATATTGATTTTATTGATTACTGGTTTAGATTGATTGATTGATAACTAGTGGGGGAGGAGCGTTGCGTGATCAGCCCTAATAACGGCTGCGTAGGGGTTCAGTTCGGAACCGTGAAGGAATAAAAAACGACAGCCGTTTATTGCTTTCCTTGCTGTTCATGCCGTCAACCAGTCGATTTGAGTGTGAAGGTACTTTACAACATTGCTTTTGAGGATTACTGACTGGAGAATATTGCAATATACTACTGAGTTCTTAATCATGGGAAGATGCTATTTGGCAATTATATTGTCTTGCAACATGCAAGACAATATACGATCACACCTACTTAACTGGCTTTTATTGATCAAAGCATTAATTTTATACAGCTATACATCTAATGATCGAAAAAAAAAACGTTTTTGTTTGTTTTACTCTTTCAGGGACGAGACAACAAGCAGAATTTTCGTTCGAGTACAATTCAAGAAAGGATTGAAGAACTGAACGCCGTCTGAAAAACTAATTGGAAGCCATTTCAAGTCATTGTGTTGAACGGTAACTATTTGAAAGATTAACCGATCTGTGTTAAGGATCCGTACGCGTTAACATGAAAGTTCATCTCGGTGTCTGGTTATTTTCTTTTTGATGTCTAAATTGTTTCGTTCCGGGATGAACTCATGAAACAGTGTTCCCGGAATGAAAGTTCGATCAGCCATTTTGTTATGATGTGCTCGATTTCACCAGTCGGATGACAGCCAACGCTCAAGTTGAGTTTAAAGCTTCTGCAGAACTTCTGTAGAACTTATTTCTTACAATATGTACAATTCAAAGATAAATTTATTGGGACACAATTGTTTTCTGTCGTTTACGCCCGTCAACATTCACTTCGTCTCGGGCGAGATGACTTTCATCTCGGGATCCCGGGATGAAACCACTCGTCCAAACGAAAATATGTTTCACCCAGGGACGACACTCATCCATGGACGAAACTCATCTCGGCTTTGTTGTAAACGGGCCCTTACTTTCCATAGTAGCAGAGCCCATTTTAAGCCTGTTACACTGAAAGCCGGGATGAGAATCGTTCCCAGATGAAGCAAATTTTTGTTTTATACAGTTGAATCCCGATAACTCGAACCCTCGATAACTCGAACCTCCCGCTAACTCGAACCAAACTTTTTTCCCTTGGCTGAAGATGGCTTGCAAATTTACCCTCGATAAAACGAACCCCGCTAGAACGAGCATCTTAAAGCTAGTGTCATTTCAACAATCGTGGTTTAAAGTTACACAATGTAAAGCTGATGGTTCAGTTTGGTTGAATTTAGCAGTAGCCGTTTTACAGACGTTTGTTGGCCTCACCAAGTTTCGATTTCTGTTTCATATAGCTCGTGCTTGCTTAATCCTTAAAATATTATTTTAGGCCGTAAAACAAGAGCGTATATATATTTTTAGACTGTCTTTGATTGATCTGAATAATTTATTGTGATCACTTATGCAAATTTCCGAAGTTTGGAGAAAGCAAGGGATTTTTCCCTTGACCTGACCTTATGGATACTATTGCGTCATTTTCTTTTGAAGTTGAATGAATGAAAAATGAATGAATTGAATGCTTGTTTTTTTTTACCATGAAATAATTTACAATTGAAGGGTCCATTGGAATACTATGCTAAGTAGGATAAATTGGAAAAAAAATAAACATTGCTCCCAATTAGCTGTTTTTTGTCATACGGACTTGTTTTCATGTGGTAAATATTGCCCTGGATGTTTTTCGCTGGTTTTGTGCTTCATTTTCTAGAAAAAGAAACGGTCCAAAAATTCTGTCGGCTAATAAAACTCGAACAAACACTGCAGCACTTTGTCTTCGTGTGCTTGATTCCTCTTGGGATAACTGTTTTCACTGCTTTTTAACCGCTCAAGTTGTTGGTTTCACTTGATAACAGCGCGAGTTGTTGGTTTCACTGCTTTTAATGTTTGTTTCACTTGAAAAATGCGCAAGTTGGTCAGGGTTAGGGTTAAGTTTTGAGTTAGGGTTAGGATTAGGGTTAGGGTTAGTGTTTGGAAAAGCACGTTAAAAGCACAAGTTCAGATGGCCAAGTTTGGGCCTGTGCCGCTAAATCCCGCTTAAGGAAAATAAAAAACAATCCCGAACCGAAGTTCATTCCCTTAAAACCGCTTCATTTTATCGCCAATAGTCAGTCACTTAGTTTCGCACCATCTCCTTTGCGGATCTCCTAGGAAGGGCTCCCGATTCTCCGCTGTCGGCTCATAGCCTTTGCCTGCCTTGCAAGAACTCACTTTGAGCTGCCCAAAGCTGTATTTCAAGTGCGCGAACACGCATAGCAGGCCTCTCTGCCACTGTCGCAAAGCATGTCGGGAAATTCTATGGCAAATCCGAAATGGAGTTCCCGCCCCAAACATTATAGCAAAATGGAAGCACTTCGGATATCGGGCATTTCGACCACGGCACGCGATGGCAAATGGGCCAGTCCCATTTTGATCCAAAATGATTGCAGACTTTCGTACTTGTCCACCAAGGTCCATTTTTCACCACGAGCGCTAAATGGCGCTTTAGACACAAGGTACGACAAGAAACATGACTCGTTTCTTTGAGAGGTGCTAGAGACTTAAGGATTTCCGGACTTCATGATGTCCTTCCATCGCCGAGCGGGCCTTAAACATGGCTTAAACCAGTGCTCAACCACTGAGTTGTTCGCTGTTCAGCCAAGTTGTCGCAAGTGGCGAACGCCATCGATGAGCCCGCCTTAAATAACGTTATGTTCGTTCAGGTCGTTAGCGCGGGTCAGGCATATTGCGGTCGCATATTCTCACGGCCAATCTGCTTTTAGTAATGGCGTCGTTGAACTTTTAGCTGCAGTTTTGGAAAGAACTACGGTTGGATTGTACAGTCAAAGCACTAGAGGGCCAGAACTCTGCTGTTTCAGGTAGTTTATTTTAGTTAGTTTTATATTTACATGCGTTATTTCTCTAAAACGACGGAAAAGCTAGTATAAAAATATTCTGAACGATGTTTTGCAGTTAACTTGCAGATCACATGCCTAAAATGAGGCAAACAGGAGCGAGAAAAACACAACAAAGCATAAAATTTGACATACACCTGTAGAATGGTTAGACTCCGACCCTTGTTTTGGAATTTTCCACTTAGCATAGTATTCAAATTGGCCCTTCAAGTATTTTCCTTTTTGATAAAAGATCATTCTGAATACTATATTTTGAGTACTATGTGTTACTAACTATACGATACTTATGAAATTTCCTTATATAGTAGACTTTATTAGTAAGTTATTAAAGTATTGGCAACTGTCCCTCTAACCTTTGCTGGAAGACAGGAAGCGCCCATACTTACGCCTATTCTTAGTCTCACTCTCCATATTCACACTTGGTCTCCTTTACAGAGGACATTCAATGCGTTAATTAAATGTAATCTTTTGTTCTTTTCAGAGTTAGACAGAAAAATTGGAAGGTAATATTTATGTCATATTTGAAGTTATGATGCATCTGAAAACTGTAGTTATTTTAATAGTAAGTGTAGTGTATTAGGACAGCGGTTGCGTATATATTGACAAGTACATCCGGGATATGAGGAGAGTGTAAGCGAGCGGGAAACGGCGAGCGAACGTGTACTGTGTGTGCTCGGAATAAAGCTTATGTTTCAGCCTTTGTGGCTTGCCTTGGTGGCTATTCAATACTACAAATTGGCGACGAGGATGGCAAGTTCAGGGGAAAGAGCGTTGCCGCCTTTAGATTTAACGGGCTCTTCCTCTCAAGTCGCGGAACGTTGGCGACAGTGGAAACGATCGTATCAGTATTACATCGATGGCAAGGGAATCACGAATGCTTCTCGGAAAAGAGCTCAATTGCTTCATTTAGCGGGCATGGAAGTCCAAGATATGTACGAAGATCTTCCAGATCCTGGACCAGTTAATGCAGATCAGGATAATGAATATGTAGTGTGTCTTCGAAAGCTGGATGCTCATTTTCGAGCCGAGGACAATGTGCCATATGAGAGACATGTTTTTCGTCAACTTGCGCCGACCCAGGGGAGACCGCTGACAAATTCATGGTTCGTTTACGTAAACAAGCCCGTCATTGCAATTTTGGGGCAGCCTTGGAGGAAAATTTGCGAGACCAACTGATTGAAAAGTTGCCAAATGTTGAGTTGAAGAAGAAACTACTGGAAGTCAATAATATTACTCTGGAAGCTGCAATGGAGAAAGTTCGAAAGTGGGAAGCCTCACGTGAGCAAGCAAGTCAAATGGTCACGCCAAGTCAAGAGCCTGGAGCAGGCACTAATGTGGTTGAAGAAAGTTCTGGGCATGGATCTAAAGGAAAAGGAGTTTGTTTCAATTGTGGTAAAGAGGGTCATTTTGCTCAAGATAGGAATTGTCCAGCTCGAGGTCGGAAGTGCAGTAAATGTGGGAAATATGGTCATTATGCTAGCTGCTGCAAAGGGGGAAGAAACCCAAAGTTTGGAAAACAAAGTACCACCCAACGACGGGGAGGCAGGCAGCAACGTCGTGGTAAAGGAGGACAGGCCAATCCTGTTGAGGGTCCTTTTGAGCACTCAGGTGAGGATGACACGTATGCTTTTACTATAGAAGAACAGACATGTGCTTTGTCGACTTCTGCTGAGCCAGTGATCTCTGTGAGCATTGGTGGAGTCAGCAGAGACATGTTGATTGATTCAGGTTCTGCAAGCAACCTAATTAGCATGGATACTGTACGGGAACTAAAACATCATGGGCTAAAGATTGAGTTACAACCCTGCACAAAAAAGTTGTATGCTTATGGGGGCCGAGAGCTTGAAATTGAAGGCCAGTTTCAGTCAGAAGTTTCTGTAGCCAAAACAAAGATTGTGGCAGATTTCATTGTTGTCAAAACAGGGCGTTGTTTGTTAGGATATTCGACTGCCACAGATCTTGGAATCCTTCGTGTGGATCCGGCAGGAACTCTCGGTACAGGGAACTGTAACACTGTTGATGACACTCTTGTAGGACAACTCAAAGCAAAGTACCCCAGTGTGTTCCATGGGATTGGGAAACTAAAGGGTTATCAGTTGAAGCTACATGTTGATCCTAGTGTAACCCCAGTGGTTCAAAAGATGCGCCGAGTGCCCTTTTCCCTAAAGGACAAGGTAACTGCCAAGGTTAATGAACTCCTTGAGAAGGACATAATTGAGAAGGTTGAGGGGCCTACGGCATGGGTTAGCCCAGTTGTTGTTGCACCAAAAGCGTCTGGAGACATAAGATTATGTGTCGATATGCGAAGAGCTAACGAAGCCATTATCCGTGAGAGATTGCCTATACCAACCATAGATGAAGTCCTTGAGAGCCTTAATGGGAGTGCTGTGTTCTCGAAACTAGATTTGAGATGGGGCTTTCACCAGATCGAGTTGGATGCTGATTCAAGGGATATCACTGCTTTTGCCACCCATGACGGAATCTTCCGGTACAAGCGTTTGAGCTTTGGTGTCAATGCCGCACCGGAAAAGTACCAGCATATCATCACCCAGTCAATGGCAGGTCTACCAGGAGTGGCTAATATAGCAGATGATCTTATCGTTCACGGTCGAGACACTGAGGAACATGATAAGAACTTAAACAGTGTGTTGGAGCGTCTTAGTGAGAAGCAGCTGACTGTGAATGCTGAAAAGTGCACTTTCCGGATGAACAAAGTGGTGTTCATGGGCCTTTTGCTTAGCAAGCATGGAGTCGGGCCTACTGAGGAAAAAGTCAGAGCTGTTGCTGAAGCAAGTCAACCACAGACACCTTCAGAAGTTCGTAGCTTCTTGGGGCTCGTGGGATTCAGTGCCAGATTTATACCCGATTTTGCAACTACTGCTGATCCCCTTAGGAGACTTGCGAGAAAAGGAGAACCGTTTTTGTGGGGTGAAGAGCAGGAGAAGTCATTTCAGAAATTGAAGAGTCAAGTTGCAAGTGCACCAGTCTTAGCGTACTTTGATAAAGATGCGCATACCCGTGTTATTTCTGACGCCAGTCCGGTAGGGCTTGGAGCAGTCCTGGTGCAAGAGAAGAATGGAGAAAGTCGTGCCGTCTGTTATGCCAGTCGTAGTCTGAGTCAAGTGGAGCGCCGTTATAGTCAAACCGAGAAGGAAGCACTAGCCTTAGTATGGGCGTGTGAACGCTTTCACCTCTACTTGTATGGGCTCCCACAGTTTGATCTTGTAACAGACCATGAAGCACTCAAAGTCATCTATTCAAGGAAGTCCAAACCTTCAGCCAGAATAGAGCGCTGGGTTTTGCGTTTGCAACCCTACAACTATCAAGTTTGTTATGTGCCTTCAAGAAAGAATATAGCAGATGCACTTTCCCGACTGACAAAGATACCTGCTTCAGATCAGTCCCTGCAAGATGATGGATATGTACGCTTGGTAGCTCTGCATGCTGTCCCTACTGCGTTGAGAATCAAAGAGATTGAACGAGTCTCAGCACAAGATTCAGAGTTGCAAGCAGTCAGAAATTGCCTCATTGAAGGAAAATGGGACAATGCTCCTAAGCCATACTTGCCAGTGCGCAATGAGTTGACCTTTATCGGTCATGTAATTCTACGGGGGACAAGAATTGTTGTACCTCAGGCTCTTCGCAAGCGAGTTGTCAGTTTGGCACACGAAGGGCACCAAGGAGTTGTAAAGACAAAGGAGAGACTTAGAACAAAAGTCTGGTGGCCTGGAATGGATCGTGATGCAGAGAGAAGATGCGCTGAGTGTTACGGATGCCAGTTGGTTACTAAGAATGTCCCACCTCCACCAGTGAAACCAACCATGCTACCCAAACAACCGTGGGAAGAAGTAGCTGTGGATCTAATGGGTCCATTACCGTCTGGAGAACGCCTGTTAGTCCTTGTCGATTATTATAGCCGGTGGATGGAGGTCGATGTCATCCGAACAACCTCCAGCAAAACCATCATTCATTGCCTGGATGCCCAATTCGCAAGACATGGATTACCTAGAGGTCTACGCACCGACAATGGTTCGAACCTCGTATCCAGGGAGGTAGAAGAGTATTTAAAAGAAATGGGGATTGAGCACCATTACACGACACCTCTGTGGCCAAGGGCTAACGGCGAAGTAGAAAGACAAAATAGGTCGCTTCTGAAATCTGTTAGAGCAGCTCATGCAGAAGGAAAGAATTGGAGGGAGGAGTTAAACAGGTTCCTTTTGGCATACAGGTCCACTCCACATTCGACTACAGGAAAAAGTCCTGCTGAATTACTGTTAAGAAGAAGGCTTACAACTAAAATGCCTGAGCTGGTTGATGTAGAAGAGGAGGAAATAGAAGTAAGCGACCAAGGTGTTCGTGATCGGGACACGCAGAGAAAGCAGTCCAACAAGGACTATGTTGACAAAAGGTTTCATGCCAGAGACCGAAACGTGAGAGAAGGAGACACCGTTCTGCTAGAGAAGAAGAAAGAAAACAAACTGTCACCTTGCTACGAGAAGGAACCATATGAGGTGATGTCTCGTTATGGGGACCAGGTGGTATTGCGATCACCACAGGGAATTCAGTACAAGCGAAACCTTCAGCATATTAAGCCCTTTAATATGCCAGATCAGGAAGATCAGGGAACTGCACTACAGGATGCTGAACCACGAACTGAACCCAAGACAACTGAGACACCACCTATGAAAGAGAATCCTGTACCAATGGCAGAATCACCACCAGAAGTTGTACCCACTGCTGTACCTACAGCTGAGCAGCCATTGAGGAGATCCGGCAGAATTACTAGTCGTCCAAAGTTGCTGAACGATTATGTTCTGTGCTGAACTTAGTGAACTTACACTGTCATATTTATTGTTGTGTTGCAAGTGACATTGGAACATTTTTACATGAACTGAACTGCAAGGACCTTGTTTATTGCTAGAGTGACTTTGTTTTGAACACTCGAATAGGAACTGAACTTTAAGAGCGTGTTTAAAGGAACTACAAGTTTGTTATATTTTATTGCTATTTGAGATTAAGCCTTTAAGCGAAAAAAGAGAGGGATGTAGTGTATTAGGACAGCGGTTGCGTATATATTGACAAGTACATCCGGGATATGAGGAGAGTGTAAGCGAGCGGGAAACGGCGAGCGAACGTGTACTGTGTGTGCTCGGAATAAAGCTTATGTTTCAGCCTTTGTGGCTTGCCTTGGTGGCTATTCAATACTACAGTAAGTTATTTGTATAGGTAATCATACGGTTTCGAGTTCAATTTGGGATTAATTTGCACGAGTGAGTTTTTCAAAAAGCTCAAAATTGCACGAGCCGCTTCTTTTTCGTTTTTTGGGCAAAAAAAAAGAAAAAAAAATTTTTTTTTCAATTTGTAATTTGTACTGGTGTTACACTTTTTGCACCGGTGTTACACGTTTTGCACTGGTGTTACACTTGAACTGCACTGCTCTTAGCCAATCAGAATCGAGTAATTTTTTCATGTATGTTACTACTAGCCTGAAGGTAAGTCATATTTTGCCAAACCTATTGTAATTTTTTTATAATATGATATGGTCTAGAAAAAGTTCCTTTATTAAATTCTCCTCACTATAGTACTATTTGTTATATTCAGAGCGGCACCTTCATAAGCATACACCCTAACCACCCCTCCCCCCTCCTTGTCTTCAGTTTTGAAAAAGTATTTTTGCAACTCTTTATCTGACTTACTATACCAAGGTAAAGTTCAATAAGTTTTGATATAATATATTTATTTATAAACGCGTGGTATAGAAGCGGGCCAGAGCGTACGTGTGTCCATATCTGGAAAGTCAAAGAAAAGGGTATTATTGATGTTGTGTAATATTACTCAGTTTTTATGATATGTTAACCAAGCTGCGTTATAGCTCTTTAAATTGCCCCTTACAAGCCAAAAATTAACTTTGAGAAAACATCGCTTAGTGCAATATCGCGAATCAAATTAGTTTTGATATAATGATAATTCAATAAGTTTCGATATATCATATATTTTATTTATAAACGCGAGGTATAGAACGCCCATACGACGCCTATCCCTAGTCTCAATCTCCATATTCACTCACTTGTCCCCTTTTCAGAGGACATTAAATGCGTTAATTGAATGTAATCTTTGTTCTTTTCAGAGTTGTGTTGACACAAAACCCAGGTAACATCTGTATACTGTAGTTATTTAGTAAGTTATTCCGGAAGATTAGTCGTATTTTACCAAACTTATTTCGACGATAATATGATATGGTCTACAAGAATTCTTCTCACTATAGAACTATTTGTTATATCCAGAATGGAACCTTCATCAGCACACACCCTAATCCTAACCCTAAACAACACCCTCACCCACCCCACCCCCCCCCCCCACTCCAAGACTTTATGATATGTTAACCAAGCTGCGTTAAAGTGTCCCCTACAAGCCAAAAATTAACTTTGAGAAAATATCGGTTAGTCCTATATCGCAATTCCAAAAAAAAAACTTTGTGAAAATGTTATACCGTAATTTCTTCGTCAATTTTCACTCGTTATCAATTGTTTTCCTTTTTGATGAAAGATCATTCTGAATACTTTATTTTCAGACTTATGTGTTACTAACTATCTAATACTTTAGAAATATCTTTATATAGTGGACTTTATTAGTAAATAACCAAGGTATTGGCAGCTGTTCCTCTAACCTTATCAGGAAGGCGGGAAGCGCCCATACTTACGCCTACCCCTACTCTCAATCTCCATATTCACACTACATCTCCTTCTCAGAGAACATAAAATGCGTTAATTAAATGTAATATTTTGTTCTTTTCAGAGGAGAAGAGAAAAATGGAAGGTATTATATATTTCATATTTGACGTTTTGAAGTATCTGTATTCTGTAGTTATTTAGTAAGTTATTCCGGAAGATTAGTCGTATTTTGCAAAACTATTGTGACGATAATATGATATGGTCTAGAAAAAGTTCCTTTATTAAATTCTTCTCACTATAGCATTATTTATTTGTTATATTTAGAACGGCACCTTTGTAAGCACACACCCTAACCCTAACGACCCCCTCGCCCCGTCCCCCTCTCATCTCCCCTTCTGTTTTGTTCCTGGTCTTCGGCAGTTTTGAAAAAGTATGTTTGCAACTGTATATCTGACTTACTATACCAAGGTAAAGTTCAATAAGTTTTGATATATGTTACTAACTATCTAATACTTTAGGAATGTCTTTATATAGTGCACTTTATTAGTAAATAACCAAGGTATTGGCAGCTGTTGATCTAACCTTCTCAGGAAGGCGGGAAGCGCCCATACTTTCGCCTATCCATAGTCTCAATCTCCATATTCACACTATATCTCCTTCTCAGAGAACATAAAATGCGTTAATTAAATGTAATATTTTGTTCTTTTCAGAGGAGAAGAGAAAAATGAAAGGTATCATATATTTCATATTTGACGTTTTGAAGTATCTGTATTCTGTAGTTATTTAGTAAGTTATTCCGGAAGATTAGTCGTATTTTGCAAAACTATTGTGACGATAATATGATATGGTCTAGAAAAAGTTCCTTTATTAAATTCTTCTCACTATTACATTATTTATTTGTTATATTTAGAACGGCACCTTTGTAAGCACACACCCTAACCCAAACGCCCCCCTCGCCCCGTCCCCCTCTCATCTCCCCTACTGTTTTGTTCCTGGTCTTCGGCAGTTTTGAAAAAGTATGTTTGCAACTGTATATCCGACTTACTATACCAAGGTAAAGTTCAATAAGTTTTGATATAACATATTTATTTATAAACGCGTGGTATAGAAGCGGGTCAGAGCGTACGTGTGTCCATATCTGGAAAGTCAAAGAAAAGGGTATTATTGATGTTGTGTTATATTACTCAGTTTTTATGATATGTTAACCAAGCTGCGTTATAGCTCTTTAAATTGCCCCCTACAAGCCAAAAGCCAAAAATTAACTTTGAGAAAACATCGCTTAGTGCAATATCGCGAATCAAATTAGTTTTGATATAATGATAATTCAATAAGTTTTGATATATCATATATTTTATATTTATAAACGCGTGGTATAGAAGCGCCCATACATACGCCTATCCCTAGTCTCAATCTCCATATTCACACTTGGTCCCCTTTTCAGAGGACATTAAATGCGTTAATTGAATGTAATCTTTTGTTCTTTTCAGAGTTGTTGACACAAAACCCAGGTAACATATATTTCATATTTGACGTTTTGAAGTATCTGTATACTGTAGTTATTTAGTAAGTTATTCCGGAAGATTAGTCGTATTTTACCAAACTTATTTCGACGATAATATGATATGGTCTACAAGAAGTCCCTTTGTTAAATTCTTCTCACTATAGAAATATTTGTTATATCCAGAACGGAACCTTCATCAGCACACACCCTAATCCTAACAACACCCTCACCCCCCCCCCCCCCCCCACCCCAAGACTTTATGATATGTTAACCAAGCTGCGTTAAAGTGTCCCCTACAAGCCAAAAATTAACTTTGAGAAAATATCGGTTAGTCCTATATCACAATTCAAAAAAAAAACTTTGTGAAAATGTTATACCGTAATTTCTTCGTCAATTTTAACTCGTTATCAATTGTTTTCCTTTTTGATGAAAGATCATTCTGAATACTTTATTTTCAGAGTTATGTGTTACTAACTATCTAATACTTTAGAAATATCTTTATATATCGTAATAAGGGTTGTTGTTGTTCATCGTGGTGAACACACTAGTAAAGAAGTATTTTTTCGTTTGTCTCACGATGTAGTCACTTCCGATGTGGATCGTGACGTTCCGACTGCATACTGCTAGTCTTCTTCAGGCGATGGGGTCGACTGGTTACGCGTCACTTATGAAGCACGATGCTCTGCTGTGATTGGTTGGTTTTCAACAGCTGTGACTGGTGCATTTTGATCCTCGTTGTTTCGGCGAATTGTTCCCTCGGCGGTCCGTAGTCGTACGGCTCTCCTGTTGTTGTGTTTCTTGATCGTGGGCATCCATGCTTCTGGAATTTCTATTCCACTGTCCCTGTTGATGTTGTTAGGGTTAAGTCTTATGTGGATCGCCTCTTTGACCCTACGTGTGTACCAATGAGGATCACGATCAATAAACTTTACTTCATTCCAAAGCGGTTGGTGTCCGGTGTTGTTGGCGTGCTCTGAAACGGCGGAGGTCTGGGTACGGGCGTAACGGATGTCTCGGTCATCCTTTTTTATTCTGTCTTGCATAGGTCTTCCAGTCTCGCCGATATAAACTTTACCGCATTCACAGGGAATTCTGTAAACCACGCCATCTTGTTTAGTCGGGTCAACAGCGTCTTTAGGCCGTACTAAGTGTGATCTAAGTGTAGTCTCCGACTTGAAAACAGCGCGTACGCCTTGTTGTTGTAGGCAGCGGCGAAGTTGTTCGGACAGACCTTTGACATAAGGTAAAACCGCAGTAGATTTGAACTCGGTCGTGGGCTCAGCACTGGTGTTGGGTTTTCTGGTCTTAGTAAGTTTCTGCAAGAAAGAAAAAGGATAACCATTAGAAACAAGAACAGATGACAGATGTTTATATCGGCGAGACTGGAAGACCTATGCAAGACAGAATAAAAGAGCATGACCGAGACATCCGATACTTAAGCCGTTTCAGAGCACGCCAACAACACCGGACACCAACCGCTTTGGAATGAAGTAAAGTTTATTGATCGTGATCCTCATTGGTGCACACGTAGGGTCAAAGAGGCGATCCACATAAGACTTAACCCTAACAACATCAACAGGGACAGTGGAATAGAAATTCCAGAAGCATGGATGCCCACGATCAAGAAACACAACAACAGGAGAGCCGTATGACTGCGGACCGCCGAGGGAACAATTCGCCGAAACAACGAGGATCAAAATGCACCAGTCACAGCTGTTGAAAACCAACCAATCACAGCAGAGCATCGTGCTTCATTAGGTGACGCGTAACCAGTCGACCCCATCGCCTGAAGAAGACTAGCAGTATGCAGTCGAAACGTCGCGATCCACATCGGAAGTGACTACATCGTGAGACAAACGAAAAAATACTTCTTTACTATCTTTATATAGTGGACTTTATTAGTAAATAACCAAGGTATTGGCAGCTGTTCCTCTAACCTTCTCAGGAAGGCGGGAAGCGCCCATACTTTCGCCTATCCATAGTCTCAATCTCCATATTCACACTACATCTTCTCAGAGAACATAAAATGCGTTAATTAAATGTAATATTTTGTTCTTTTCAGAGGAGAAGAGAAAAGTGGAAGGTATTATATATTTCATATTTGACGTTTTGAAGTATCTGTATTCTGTAGTTATTTAGTAAGTTATTCCGGAAGATTAATATTAGTCGTATTTTGCAAAACTATTGTGACGATAATATGATATGGTCTAGAAAAAGTTCCTTTATTAAATTCTTCTCACTATAGCATTATTTATTTGTTATATTTAGAACGGCACCTTTGTAAGCACACACCCCAACCCTAACGCCCCCCCTCGCCCCGTCCCCCTCTCATCTCCCCTTCTGTTTTGTTCCTGGTCTTCGGCAGTTTTGAAAAAGTATGTTTGCAACTGTATATCTGACTTACTATACCAAGGTAAAGTTCAATAAGTTTTGATATATGTTACTAACTATCTAATACTTTAGGAATGTCTTTATATAGTGCACTTTATTAGTAAATAACCAAGGTATTGGCAGCTGTTCCTCTAACCTTCTCAGGAAGGCGGGAAGCGCCCATACTTTCGCCTATCCATAGTCTCAATCTCCATATTCACACTATATCTCCTTCTCAGAGAACATAAAATGCGTTAATTAAATGTAATATTTTGTTCTTTTCAGAGGAGAAGAGAAAAATGAAAGGTATCATATATTTCATATTTGACGTTTTGAAGTATCTGTATTCTGTAGTTATTTAGTAAGTTATTCCGGAAGATTAGTCGTATTTTGCAAAACTATTGTGACGATAATATGATATGGTCTAGAAAAAGTTCCTTTATTAAATTCTTCTTACTATAGCATTATTTATTTGTTATATTTAGAACGGCACCTTTGTAAGCACACACCCCAACCCTAACGCCCCCCTCGCCCCGTCCCCCTCTCATCTCCCCTTCTGGTTTGTTCCTGGTCTTCGGCAGTTTTGAAAAAGTATGTTTGCAACTGTATATCTGACTTACTATACCAAGGTAAAGTTCAATAAGTTTTGATATAATATATTTATTTATAAACGCGTGGTATAGAAACGGGCCAGAGCGTACGTGTGTCCATGTCTGGAAAGTCAAAGAAAAGGGTATTATTGATGTTGTGTTATATTACTCAGTTTTTATGATATGTTAACCAAGCTGCGTTATAGCTCTTTAAATTGCCCCCTACAAGCCAAAAATTAACTTTGAGAAAACATCGCTTAGTGCAATATCGCGAATCAAATTAGTTTTGATATAATGATAATTCAATAAGTTTTGATATATCATATATTTTATATTTATAAACGCGTGGTATAGAAGCGCCCATACATACGCCTATCCCTAGTCTCAATCTCCATATTCACACTTGGTCCCCTTTTCAGAGGACATTAAATGCGTTAATTGAATGTAATCTTTTGTTCTTTTCAGAGTTGTTGACACAAAACCCAGGTAACATATATTTCATGTTTGACGTTTTGAAGTATCTGTATACTGTAGTTATTTAGTAAGTTATTCCGGAAGATTAGTCGTATTTTACCAAACTTATTTCGACGATAATATGATATGGTCTACAAGAAGTCCCTTTGTTAAATTCTTCTCACTATAGAACTATATATATGCTGACAACGACTTGAAAACCCTGGAAACCGTTGTTAATAATGAGCTTAATAATGTCTGTAACTGGCTTAATGCTAATAAACTAACCATTAATGCGAAGAAATCAAACTTTGTCATCTTTAGGCCAGCACAAAAAAGAATCAATTATCAGCCGTGTATCAGAATTCCGGATATTATTAATAATGGATTCGCGCCTTTTGAATGCAAAGATTATGTAAAATTTTTAGGAGTACTGATTGACAAAAATTTAACCTGGAGGCCTCATATTGATCATATCGCTTCGAAGATCAGTAAAACAGTAGGCATAATTGCCAGGCTAAGGCACCATGTACCTCTAAATACCCTTCTTCAAATCTACCGTTCGCTGATATTTCCCTACACGCTCTACGGTCTCCCTGTTTGGGGCCAGGCATCCCAGTGTGATTTAAAAAAGATTCTCACTCTGCAAAAGCGTGCACTTCGCCTAATTTTCTTTGCCAGCAAAAGATCTCATGCCATCCCTCTTTTTGTTGCTTCCAACATCTTACCTGTTAATATGCTCTACTTTGAAACGGTCTCAACCATAATGCATGATGTTTCTACTTATTCTACACCTAAAAATATTCGTGAACTCTTCATACATTCATCTGACATTCATGCTTACAACACGCGTTTCTCGTGTGCAGATAATCTTTTTGTACAGAAATCCAGATTGCATATAAAACTTAAGTCTTTTCCTGCTTTTGGTACGAGATTATGGAATTGTCTACACCCCGATTGGCGTAAGCTCACGAAAAGAGCATTTAAAAGAAAAATTCATAAGTTGCTTCTAACTGTACTTGAAATTGAGGACTATTATGTTGATGCCCATTCTCTAATACTGATTTTAAACACAAGTAATTATTATACACTATAGCTTTCAAACCTACATTTAGCCGTTAATCTACTTTACACCTCTTAATTTGCTTTACTTTTTTACCTTTGTGCTTGATTAATTATTAATGTGTATGTTTATTTATTTAGTAGCTGTTTTTAAATCACTTTATGTTTGGTAAATATGACTGTAATAAGTACAACCCGCCTAGATTAGCTATGCTATAAGCGGGTTTGTAGATATTTAAATTTTATTTTATTTCTTTAAATTTAAATCAATTAATTAATGTAATAGTGTTGAAACCAATAAAATCCAAATCCAAAAATCCAAATCCAGAACTATTTGTTATATCCAGAACGGAACCTTCATCAGCATACACCCTAATCCTAACCCTAACAACACCCTCACCCATCCCCCCCCCCCCCCCACTCCAAGACTTTATGATATGTTAACCAAGCTGCGTTAAAGTGTCCCCTACAAGCCAAAAATTAACTTTGAGAAAATATCGGTTAGTCCTATATCGCAATTCAAAAAAAAAACTTTGTGAAAATGTTATACCGTAATTTCTTCGTCAATTTTAACTCGTTATCAATTGTTTTCCTTTTTGATGAAAGATCATTCTGAATACTTTATTTTCAGAGTTATGTGTTACTAACTATCTAATACTTTAGAAATATCTTTATATAGTGGACTTTATTAGTAAATAACCAAGGTATTGGCAGCTGTTCCTCTAACCTTCTCAGGAAGGCGGGAAGCGCCCATACTTTCGCCTATCCATAGTCTCAATCTCCATATTCACACTACATCTCCTTCTCAGAGAACATAAAATGCGTTAATTAAATGTAATATTTTGTTCTTTTCAGAGGAGAACAGAAAAATGGAAGGTATTATATATTTCATATTTGACGTTTTGAAGTATCTGTATTCTGTAGTTATTTAGTAAGTTATTCCGCAAGATTAGTCGTATTTTACAAAACTATTGTGACGATAATATGATATGGTCTAGGAAAAGTTCCTTTATTAAATTCTCCTCACTATAGTACTATTTGTTATATTCAGAGCGGCACCTTCATAAGCATACATCCTAACCACCCCTCCCCCCTCCTTGTCTTCAGTTTTGAAAAAGTATTTTTGCAACTCTTTATCTGACTTACTATACCAAGGTAAAGTTCAATAAGTTTTGATATAATATATTTATTTATAAACGCGTGGTATAGAAGCGGGCCAGAGCGTACGTGTGTCCATATCTGGAAAGTCAAAGAAAAGGGTATTATTGATGTTGTGTTATATTACTCAGTTTTTATGATATGTTAACCAAGCTGCGTTATAGCTCTTTAAATTGCCCCCTACAAGCCAAAAGCCAAAAATTAACTTTGAGAAAACATCGCTTAGTGCAATATCGCGAATCAAATTAGTTTTGATATAATGATAATTCAATAAGTTTTGATATATCATATATTTTATATTTATAAACGCGTGGTATAGAAGCGCCCATACATACGCCTATCCCTAGTCTCAATCTCCATATTCACACTTGGTCCCCTTTTCAGAGGACATTAAATGCGTTAATTGAATGTAATCTTTTGTTCTTTTCAGAGTTGTTGACACAAAACCCAGGTAACATATATTTCATATTTGACGTTTTGAAGTATCTGTATACTGTAGTTATTTAGTAAGTTATTCCGGAAGATTAGTCGTATTTTACCAAACTTATTTCGACGATAATATGATATGGTCTACAAGAAGTCCCTTTGTTAAATTCTTCTCACTATAGAAATATTTGTTATATCCAGAACGGAACCTTCATCAGCACACACCCTAATCCTAACAACACCCTCACCCCCCCCCCCCCCCCACCCCAAGACTTTATGATATGTTAACCAAGCTGCGTTAAAGTGTCCCCTACAAGCCAAAAATTAACTTTGAGAAAATATCGGTTAGTCCTATATCACAATTCAAAAAAAAAAACTTTGTGAAAATGTTATACCGTAATTTCTTCGTCAATTTTAACTCGTTATCAATTGTTTTCCTTTTTGATGAAAGATCATTCTGAATACTTTATTTTCAGAGTTATGTGTTACTAACTATCTAATACTTTAGAAATATCTTTATATATCGTAATAAGGGTTGTTGTTGTTCATCGTGGTGAACACACTAGTAAAGAAGTATTTTTTCGTTTGTCTCACGATGTAGTCACTTCCGATGTGGATCGTGACGTTCCGACTGCATACTGCTAGTCTTCTTCAGGCGATGGGGTCGACTGGTTACGCGTCACTTATGAAGCACGATGCTCTGCTGTGATTGGTTGGTTTTCAACAGCTGTGACTGGTGCATTTTGATCCTCGTTGTTTCGGCGAATTGTTCCCTCGGCGGTCCGTAGTCGTACGGCTCTCCTGTTGTTGTGTTTCTTGATCGTGGGCATCCATGCTTCTGGAATTTCTATTCCACTGTCCCTGTTGATGTTGTTAGGGTTAAGTCTTATGTGGATCGCCTCTTTGACCCTACGTGTGTACCAATGAGGATCACGATCAATAAACTTTACTTCATTCCAAAGCGGTTGGTGTCCGGTGTTGTTGGCGTGCTCTGAAACGGCGGAGGTCTGGGTACGGGCGTAACGGATGTCTCGGTCATCCTTTTTTATTCTGTCTTGCATAGGTCTTCCAGTCTCGCCGATATAAACTTTACCGCATTCACAGGGAATTCTGTAAACCACGCCATCTTGTTTAGTCGGGTCAACAGCGTCTTTAGGCCGTACTAAGTGTGATCTAAGTGTAGTCTCCGACTTGAAAACAGCGCGTACGCCTTGTTGTTGTAGGCAGCGGCGAAGTTGTTCGGACAGACCTTTGACATAAGGTAAAACCGCAGTAGATTTGAACTCGGTCGTGGGCTCAGCACTGGTGTTGGGTTTTCTGGTCTTAGTAAGTTTCTGCAAGAAAGAAAAAGGATAACCATTAGAAACAAGAACAGATGACAGATGTTTATATCGGCGAGACTGGAAGACCTATGCAAGACAGAATAAAAGAGCATGACCGAGACATCCGATACTTAAGCCGTTTCAGAGCACGCCAACAACACCGGACACCAACCGCTTTGGAATGAAGTAAAGTTTATTGATCGTGATCCTCATTGGTGCACACGTAGGGTCAAAGAGGCGATCCACATAAGACTTAACCCTAACAACATCAACAGGGACAGTGGAATAGAAATTCCAGAAGCATGGATGCCCACGATCAAGAAACACAACAACAGGAGAGCCGTATGACTGCGGACCGCCGAGGGAACAATTCGCCGAAACAACGAGGATCAAAATGCACCAGTCACAGCTGTTGAAAACCAACCAATCACAGCAGAGCATCGTGCTTCATTAGGTGACGCGTAACCAGTCGACCCCATCGCCTGAAGAAGACTAGCAGTATGCAGTCGAAACGTCGCGATCCACATCGGAAGTGACTACATCGTGAGACAAACGAAAAAATACTTCTTTACTATCTTTATATAGTGGACTTTATTAGTAAATAACCAAGGTATTGGCAGCTGTTCCTCTAACCTTCTCAGGAAGGCGGGAAGCGCCCATACTTTCGCCTATCCATAGTCTCAATCTCCATATTCACACTACATCTTCTCAGAGAACATAAAATGCGTTAATTAAATGTAATATTTTGTTCTTTTCAGAGGAGAAGAGAAAAGTGGAAGGTATTATATATTTCATATTTGACGTTTTGAAGTATCTGTATTCTGTAGTTATTTAGTAAGTTATTCCGGAAGATTAATATTAGTCGTATTTTGCAAAACTATTGTGACGATAATATGATATGGTCTAGAAAAAGTTCCTTTATTAAATTCTTCTCACTATAGCATTATTTATTTGTTATATTTAGAACGGCACCTTTGTAAGCACACACCCCAACCCTAACGCCCCCCCTCGCCCCGTCCCCCTCTCATCTCCCCTTCTGTTTTGTTCCTGGTCTTCGGCAGTTTTGAAAAAGTATGTTTGCAACTGTATATCTGACTTACTATACCAAGGTAAAGTTCAATAAGTTTTGATATATGTTACTAACTATCTAATACTTTAGGAATGTCTTTATATAGTGCACTTTATTAGTAAATAACCAAGGTATTGGCAGCTGTTCCTCTAACCTTCTCAGGAAGGCGGGAAGCGCCCATACTTTCGCCTATCCATAGTCTCAATCTCCATATTCACACTATATCTCCTTCTCAGAGAACATAAAATGCGTTAATTAAATGTAATATTTTGTTCTTTTCAGAGGAGAAGAGAAAAATGAAAGGTATCATATATTTCATATTTGACGTTTTGAAGTATCTGTATTCTGTAGTTATTTAGTAAGTTATTCCGGAAGATTAGTCGTATTTTGCAAAACTATTGTGACGATAATATGATATGGTCTAGAAAAAGTTCCTTTATTAAATTCTTCTTACTATAGCATTATTTATTTGTTATATTTAGAACGGCACCTTTGTAAGCACACACCCCAACCCTAACGCCCCCCTCGCCCCGTCCCCCTCTCATCTCCCCTTCTGGTTTGTTCCTGGTCTTCGGCAGTTTTGAAAAAGTATGTTTGCAACTGTATATCTGACTTACTATACCAAGGTAAAGTTCAATAAGTTTTGATATAATATATTTATTTATAAACGCGTGGTATAGAAACGGGCCAGAGCGTACGTGTGTCCATGTCTGGAAAGTCAAAGAAAAGGGTATTATTGATGTTGTGTTATATTACTCAGTTTTTATGATATGTTAACCAAGCTGCGTTATAGCTCTTTAAATTGCCCCCTACAAGCCAAAAATTAACTTTGAGAAAACATCGCTTAGTGCAATATCGCGAATCAAATTAGTTTTGATATAATGATAATTCAATAAGTTTTGATATATCATATATTTTATATTTATAAACGCGTGGTATAGAAGCGCCCATACATACGCCTATCCCTAGTCTCAATCTCCATATTCACACTTGGTCCCCTTTTCAGAGGACATTAAATGCGTTAATTGAATGTAATCTTTTGTTCTTTTCAGAGTTGTTGACACAAAACCCAGGTAACATATATTTCATGTTTGACGTTTTGAAGTATCTGTATACTGTAGTTATTTAGTAAGTTATTCCGGAAGATTAGTCGTATTTTACCAAACTTATTTCGACGATAATATGATATGGTCTACAAGAAGTCCCTTTGTTAAATTCTTCTCACTATAGAAATATTTGTTATATCCAGAACGGAACCTTCATCAGCACACACCCTAATCCTAACAAACACCCTCACCCCCCCCCCCCCCCCCCCCACCCCAAGACTTTATGATATGTTAACCAAGCTGCGTTAAAGTGTCCCCTACAAGCCAAAAATTAACTTTGAGAAAATATCGGTTAGTCCTATATCACAATTCAAAAAAAAAACTTTGTGAAAATGTTATACCGTAATTTCTTCGTCAATTTTAACTCGTTATCAATTGTTTTCCTTTTTGATGAAAGATCATTCTGAATACTTTATTTTCAGAGTTATGTGTTACTAACTATCTAATACTTTAGAAATATCTTTATATATCGTAATAAGGGTTGTTGTTGTTCATCGTGGTGAACACACTAGTAAAGAAGTATTTTTTCGTTTGTCTCACGATGTAGTCACTTCCGATGTGGATCGTGACGTTCCGACTGCATACTGCTAGTCTTCTTCAGGCGATGGGGTCGACTGGTTACGCGTCACTTATGAAGCACGATGCTCTGCTGTGATTGGTTGGTTTTCAACAGCTGTGACTGGTGCATTTTGATCCTCGTTGTTTCGGCGAATTGTTCCCTCGGCGGTCCGTAGTCGTACGGCTCTCCTGTTGTTGTGTTTCTTGATCGTGGGCATCCATGCTTCTGGAATTTCTATTCCACTGTCCCTGTTGATGTTGTTAGGGTTAAGTCTTATGTGGATCGCCTCTTTGACCCTACGTGTGTACCAATGAGGATCACGATCAATAAACTTTACTTCATTCCAAAGCGGTTGGTGTCCGGTGTTGTTGGCGTGCTCTGAAACGGCGGAGGTCTGGGTACGGGCGTAACGGATGTCTCGGTCATCCTTTTTTATTCTGTCTTGCATAGGTCTTCCAGTCTCGCCGATATAAACTTTACCGCATTCACAGGGAATTCTGTAAACCACGCCATCTTGTTTAGTCGGGTCAACAGCGTCTTTAGGCCGTACTAAGTGTGATCTAAGTGTAGTCTCCGACTTGAAAACAGCGCGTACGCCTTGTTGTTGTAGGCAGCGGCGAAGTTGTTCGGACAGACCTTTGACATAAGGTAAAACCGCAGTAGATTTGAACTCGGTCGTGGGCTCAGCACTGGTGTTGGGTTTTCTGGTCTTAGTAAGTTTCTGCAAGAAAGAAAAAGGATAACCATTAGAAACAAGAACAGATGACAGATGTTTATATCGGCGAGACTGGAAGACCTATGCAAGACAGAATAAAAGAGCATGACCGAGACATCCGATACTTAAGCCGTTTCAGAGCACGCCAACAACACCGGACACCAACCGCTTTGGAATGAAGTAAAGTTTATTGATCGTGATCCTCATTGGTGCACACGTAGGGTCAAAGAGGCGATCCACATAAGACTTAACCCTAACAACATCAACAGGGACAGTGGAATAGAAATTCCAGAAGCATGGATGCCCACGATCAAGAAACACAACAACAGGAGAGCCGTATGACTGCGGACCGCCGAGGGAACAATTCGCCGAAACAACGAGGATCAAAATGCACCAGTCACAGCTGTTGAAAACCAACCAATCACAGCAGAGCATCGTGCTTCATTAGGTGACGCGTAACCAGTCGACCCCATCGCCTGAAGAAGACTAGCAGTATGCAGTCGAAACGTCGCGATCCACATCGGAAGTGACTACATCGTGAGACAAACGAAAAAATACTTCTTTACTATCTTTATATAGTGGACTTTATTAGTAAATAACCAAGGTATTGGCAGCTGTTCCTCTAACCTTCTCAGGAAGGCGGGAAGCGCCCATACTTTCGCCTATCCATAGTCTCAATCTCCATATTCACACTACATCTTCTCAGAGAACATAAAATGCGTTAATTAAATGTAATATTTTGTTCTTTTCAGAGGAGAAGAGAAAAGTGGAAGGTATTATATATTTCATATTTGACGTTTTGAAGTATCTGTATTCTGTAGTTATTTAGTAAGTTATTCCGGAAGATTAATATTAGTCGTATTTTGCAAAACTATTGTGACGATAATATGATATGGTCTAGAAAAAGTTCCTTTATTAAATTCTTCTCACTATAGCATTATTTATTTGTTATATTTAGAACGGCACCTTTGTAAGCACACACCCCAACCCTAACGCCCCCCTCGCCCCGTCCCCCTCTCATCTCCCCTTCTGTTTTGTTCCTGGTCTTCGGCAGTTTTGAAAAAGTATGTTTGCAACTGTATATCTGACTTACTATACCAAGGTAAAGTTCAATAAGTTTTGATATATGTTACTAACTATCTAATACTTTAGGAATGTCTTTATATAGTGCACTTTATTAGTAAATAACCAAGGTATTGGCAGCTGTTCCTCTAACCTTCTCAGGAAGGCGGGAAGCGCCCATACTTTCGCCTATCCATAGTCTCAATCTCCATATTCACACTATATCTCCTTCTCAGAGAACATAAAATGCGTTAATTAAATGTAATATTTTGTTCTTTTCAGAGGAGAAGAGAAAAATGAAAGGTATCATATATTTCATATTTGACGTTTTGAAGTATCTGTATTCTGTAGTTATTTAGTAAGTTATTCCGGAAGATTAGTCGTATTTTGCAAAACTATTGTGACGATAATATGATATGGTCTAGAAAAAGTTCCTTTATTAAATTCTTCTTACTATAGCATTATTTATTTGTTATATTTAGAACGGCACCTTTGTAAGCACACACCCCAACCCTAACGCCCCCCTCGCCCCGTCCCCCTCTCATCTCCCCTTCTGGTTTGTTCCTGGTCTTCGGCAGTTTTGAAAAAGTATGTTTGCAACTGTATATCTGACTTACTATACCAAGGTAAAGTTCAATAAGTTTTGATATAATATATTTATTTATAAACGCGTGGTATAGAAACGGGCCAGAGCGTACGTGTGTCCATGTCTGGAAAGTCAAAGAAAAGGGTATTATTGATGTTGTGTTATATTACTCAGTTTTTATGATATGTTAACCAAGCTGCGTTATAGCTCTTTAAATTGCCCCCTACAAGCCAAAAATTAACTTTGAGAAAACATCGCTTAGTGCAATATCGCGAATCAAATTAGTTTTGATATAATGATAATTCAATAAGTTTTGATATATCATATATTTTATATTTATAAACGCGTGGTATAGAAGCGCCCATACATACGCCTATCCCTAGTCTCAATCTCCATATTCACACTTGGTCCCCTTTTCAGAGGACATTAAATGCGTTAATTGAATGTAATCTTTTGTTCTTTTCAGAGTTGTTGACACAAAACCCAGGTAACATATATTTCATGTTTGACGTTTTGAAGTATCTGTATACTGTAGTTATTTAGTAAGTTATTCCGGAAGATTAGTCGTATTTTACCAAACTTATTTCGACGATAATATGATATGGTCTACTAGAATGCCCTTTGTTAAATTCTTCTCACTATAGAACTATATATATGCTGACAACGACTTGAAAACCCTGGAAACCGTTGTTAATAATGAGCTTAATAATGTCTGTAACTGGCTTAATGCTAATAAACTAACCATTAATGCGAAGAAATCAAACTTTGTCATCTTTAGGCCAGCACAAAAAAGAATCAATTATCAGCCGTGTATCAGAATTCCGGATATTATTAATAATGGATTCGCGCCTTTTGAATGCAAAGATTATGTAAAATTTTTAGGAGTACTGATTGACAAAAATTTAACCTGGAGGCCTCATATTGATCATATCGCTTCGAAGATCAGTAAAACAGTAGGCATAATTGCCAGGCTAAGGCACCATGTACCTCTAAATACCCTTCTTCAAATCTACCGTTCGCTGATATTTCCCTACACGCTCTACGGTCTCCCTGTTTGGGGCCAGGCATCCCAGTGTGATTTAAAAAAGATTCTCACTCTGCAAAAGCGTGCACTTCGCCTAATTTTCTTTGCCAGCAAAAGATCTCATGCCATCCCTCTTTTTGTTGCTTCCAACATCTTACCTGTTAATATGCTCTACTTTGAAACGGTCTCAACCATAATGCATGATGTTTCTACTTATTCTACACCTAAAAATATTCGTGAACTCTTCATACATTCATCTGACATTCATGCTTACAACACGCGTTTCTCGTGTGCAGATAATCTTTTTGTACAGAAATCCAGATTGCATATAAAACTTAAGTCTTTTCCTGCTTTTGGTACGAGATTATGGAATTGTCTACACCCCGATTGGCGTAAGCTCACGAAAAGAGCATTTAAAAGAAAAATTCATAAGTTGCTTCTAACTGTACTTGAAATTGAGGACTATTATGTTGATGCCCATTCTCTAATACTGATTTTAAACACAAGTAATTATTATACACTATAGCTTTCAAACCTACATTTAGCCGTTAATCTACTTTACACCTCTTAATTTGCTTTACTTTTTTACCTTTGTGCTTGATTAATTATTAATGTGTATGTTTATTTATTTAGTAGCTGTTTTTAAATCACTTTATGTTTGGTAAATATGACTGTAATAAGTACAACCCGCCTAGATTAGATATGCTATAAGCGGGTTTGTAGATATTTAAATTTTATTTTATTTCTTTAAATTTAAATCAATTAATTAATGTAATAGTGTTGAAACCAATAAAATCCAAATCCAAAAATCCAAATCCAGAACTATTTGTTATATCCAGAACGGAACCTTCATCAGCATACACCCTAATCCTAACCCTAACAACACCCTCACCCATCCCCCCCCCCCCCCCCCCCACTCCAAGACTTTATGATATGTTAACCAAGCTGCGTTAAAGTGTCCCCTACAAGCCAAAAATTAAGTTTGAGAAAATATCGGTTAGTCCTATATCGCAATT
This sequence comes from Cladopsammia gracilis, assembly GCA_022457155.1. Lineage (NCBI taxonomy): Eukaryota > Metazoa > Cnidaria > Anthozoa > Scleractinia > Dendrophylliidae > Cladopsammia > Cladopsammia gracilis. Next base: position 288,874 of record JAJGOT010000286.1, read on the forward strand.
CAAAAAAAAAAACTTTGTGAAAATGTTATACCGTAATTTCTTCGTCAATTTTCACTCGTTATCAATTGTTTTCCTTTTTGATGAAAGATCATTCTGAATACTTTATTTTCAGAGTTATGTGTTACTAACTATCTAATACTTTAGAAATATCTTTATATAGTGGACTTTATTAGTAAATAACCAAGGTATTGGCAGCTGTTCCTCTAACCTTCTCAGGAAGGCGGGAAGCGCCCATACTTTTGCCTATCCATAGTCTCAATCTCCATATTCACACTACATCTCCTTCTCAGAGAACATAAAATGCGTTAATTAAATGTAATATTTTGTTCTTTTCAGAGGAGAACAGAAAAATGGAAGGTATTATATATTTCATATTTGACGTTTTGAAGTATCTGTATTCTGTAGTTATTTAGTAAGTTATTCCGCAAGATTAGTCGTATTTTGCAAAACTATTGTGACGATAATATGATATGGTCTAGGAAAAGTTCCTTTATTAAATTCTCCTCACTATAGTACTATTTGTTATATTCAGAGCGGCACCTTCATAAGCATACATCCTAACCACCCCTCCCCCCTCCTTGTCTTCAGTTTTGAAAAAGTATTTTTGCAACTCTTTATCTGACTTACTATACCAAGGTAAAGTTCAATAAGTTTTGATATAATATATTTATTTATAAACGCGTGGTATAGAAGCGGGCCAGAGCGTACGTGTGTCCATATCTGGAAAGTCAAAGAAAAGGGTATTATTGATGTTGTGTTATATTACTCAGTTTTTATGATATGTTAACCAAGCTGCGTTATAGCTCTTTAAATTGCCCCCTACAAGCCAAAAGCCAAAAATTAACTTTGAGAAAACATCGCTTAGTGCAATATCGCGAATCAAATTAGTTTTGATATAATGATAATTCAATAAGTTTTGATATATCATATATTTTATATTTATAAACGCGTGGTATAGAAGCGCCCATACATACGCCTATCCCTAGTCTCAATCTCCATATTCACACTTGGTCCCCTTTTCAGAGGACATTAAATGCGTTAATTGAATGTAATCTTTTGTTCTTTTCAGAGTTGTTGACACAAAACCCAGGTAACATATATTTCATATTTGACGTTTTGAAGTATCTGTATACTGTAGTTATTTAGTAAGTTATTCCGGAAGATTAGTCGTATTTTACCAAACTTATTTCGACGATAATATGATATGGTCTACAAGAAGTCCCTTTGTTAAATTCTTCTCACTATAGAAATATTTGTTATATCCAGAACGGAACCTTCATCAGCACACACCCTAATCCTAACAACACCCTCACCCCCCCCCCCCCCCCACCCCAAGACTTTATGATATGTTAACCAAGCTGCGTTAAAGTGTCCCCTACAAGCCAAAAATTAACTTTGAGAAAATATCGGTTAGTCCTATATCACAATTCAAAAAAAAAACTTTGTGAAAATGTTATACCGTAATTTCTTCGTCAATTTTAACTCGTTATCAATTGTTTTCCTTTTTGATGAAAGATCATTCTGAATACTTTATTTTCAGAGTTATGTGTTACTAACTATCTAATACTTTAGAAATATCTTTATATATCGTAATAAGGGTTGTTGTTGTTCATCGTGGTGAACACACTAGTAAAGAAGTATTTTTTCGTTTGTCTCACGATGTAGTCACTTCCGATGTGGATCGTGACGTTCCGACTGCATACTGCTAGTCTTCTTCAGGCGATGGGGTCGACTGGTTACGCGTCACTTATGAAGCACGATGCTCTGCTGTGATTGGTTGGTTTTCAACAGCTGTGACTGGTGCATTTTGATCCTCGTTGTTTCGGCGAATTGTTCCCTCGGCGGTCCGTAGTCGTACGGCTCTCCTGTTGTTGTGTTTCTTGATCGTGGGCATCCATGCTTCTGGAATTTCTATTCCACTGTCCCTGTTGATGTTGTTAGGGTTAAGTCTTATGTGGATCGCCTCTTTGACCCTACGTGTGTACCAATGAGGATCACGATCAATAAACTTTACTTCATTCCAAAGCGGTTGGTGTCCGGTGTTGTTGGCGTGCTCTGAAACGGCGGAGGTCTGGGTACGGGCGTAACGGATGTCTCGGTCATCCTTTTTTATTCTGTCTTGCATAGGTCTTCCAGTCTCGCCGATATAAACTTTACCGCATTCACAGGGAATTCTGTAAACCACGCCATCTTGTTTAGTCGGGTCAACAGCGTCTTTAGGCCGTACTAAGTGTGATCTAAGTGTAGTCTCCGACTTGAAAACAGCGCGTACGCCTTGTTGTTGTAGGCAGCGGCGAAGTTGTTCGGACAGACCTTTGACATAAGGTAAAACCGCAGTAGATTTGAACTCGGTCGTGGGCTCAGCACTGGTGTTGGGTTTTCTGGTCTTAGTAAGTTTCTGCAAGAAAGAAAAAGGATAACCATTAGAAACAAGAACAGATGACAGATGTTTATATCGGCGAGACTGGAAGACCTATGCAAGACAGAATAAAAGAGCATGACCGAGACATCCGATACTTAAGCCGTTTCAGAGCACGCCAACAACACCGGACACCAACCGCTTTGGAATGAAGTAAAGTTTATTGATCGTGATCCTCATTGGTGCACACGTAGGGTCAAAGAGGCGATCCACATAAGACTTAACCCTAACAACATCAACAGGGACAGTGGAATAGAAATTCCAGAAGCATGGATGCCCACGATCAAGAAACACAACAACAGGAGAGCCGTATGACTGCGGACCGCCGAGGGAACAATTCGCCGAAACAACGAGGATCAAAATGCACCAGTCACAGCTGTTGAAAACCAACCAATCACAGCAGAGCATCGTGCTTCATTAGGTGACGCGTAACCAGTCGACCCCATCGCCTGAAGAAGACTAGCAGTATGCAGTCGAAACGTCGCGATCCACATCGGAAGTGACTACATCGTGAGACAAACGAAAAAATACTTCTTTACTATCTTTATATAGTGGACTTTATTAGTAAATAACCAAGGTATTGGCAGCTGTTCCTCTAACCTTCTCAGGAAGGCGGGAAGCGCCCATACTTTCGCCTATCCATAGTCTCAATCTCCATATTCACACTATATCTCCTTTTCAGAGAACATAAAATGCGTTAATTAAATGTAATATTTTGTTCTTTTCAGAGGAGAAGAGAAAAGTGGAAGGTATTATATATTTCATATTTGACGTTTTGAAGTATCTGTATTCTGTAGTTATTTAGTAAGTTATTCCGGAAGATTAGTCGTATTTTGCAAAACTATTGTGACGATAATATGATATGGTCTAGAAAAAGTTCCTTTATTAAATTCTTCTCACTATAGCATTATTTATTTGTTATATTTAGAACGGCACCTTTGTAAGCACACACCCCAACCCTAACGCCCCCCTCGCCCCGTCCCCCTCTCATCTCCCCTTCTGTTTTGTTCCTGGTCTTCGGCAGTTTTGAAAAAGTATGTTTGCAACTGTATATCTGACTTACTATACCAAGGTAAAGTTCAATAAGTTTTGATATATGTTACTAACTATCTAATACTTTAGGAATGTCTTTATATAGTGCACTTTATTAGTAAATAACCAAGGTATTGGCAGCTGTTCCTCTAACCTTCTCAGGAAGGCGGGAAGCGCCCATACTTTCGCCTATCCATAGTCTCAATCTCCATATTCACACTATATCTCCTTCTCAGAGAACATAAAATGCGTTAATTAAATGTAATATTTTGTTCTTTTCAGAGGAGAAGAGAAAAATGGAAGGTATTATATATTTCATATTTGACGTTTTGAAGTATCTGTATTCTGTAGTTATTTAGTAAGTTATTCCGGAAGATTAGTCGTATTTTGCAAAACTATTGTGATGATAATATGATATGGTCTAGAAAAAGTTCCTTTATTAAATTCTTCTCACTATAGCATTATTTATTTGTTATATTTAGAACAGCACCTTTGTAAGCACACACCCTAACCCTAACGACCCCCTCGCCCCGTCCCCCTCTCATCTCCCCTTCTGTTTTGTTCCTGGTCTTCGGCAGTTTTGAAAAAGTATGTTTGCAACTGTATATCTGACTTACTATACCAAGGTAAAATTCAATAAGTTTTGATATGTGTTACTACCTTTCTAATACTTTAGGAATGTCTTTATATAGTGGACTTTAATTTATTAGTAAATAACCAAGGTATTGGCAGCTGTTCCTCTAACCTTATCAGGAAGGCGGGAAGCGCCCATACTTTAGCCTATCCATAGTCTCAATCTCCATATTCACACTATATCTTCTTCTCAGAGAACATAAAATGCGTTAATTAAATGTAATATTTTGTTCTTTTCAGAGGAGAAGAGAAAAATGAAAGGTATCATATATTTCACATTTGACGTTTTGAAGTATCTGTATTCTGTAGTTATTTAGTAAGTTATTTCGGAAGATTAGTCGTATTTTGCAAAACTATTGTGACGATAATATGATATGGTCTAGAAAAAGTTCCTTTATTAAATTCTTCTCACTATAGCATTATTTATTTGTTATATTTAGAACGGCACCTTTGTAAGCACACATCCCAACCCTAACGACCCCCTCGCCCCGTCCCCCTCTGATCTCCCCTTCTGTTTTGTTCCTGGTCTTCGGCAGTTTTGAAAAAGTATGTTTGCAACTGTATATCCGACTTACTATACCAAGGTAAAGTTCAATAAGTTTTGATATAATATATTTATTTATAAACGCGTGGTATAGAAGCGGGCCAGAGCGTACGTGTGTCCATATCTGGAAAGTCAAAGAAAAGGGTATTATTGATGTTGTGTTATATTACTCAGTTACAACACCGGACACCAACCGCTTTGGAATGAAGTAAAGTTTATTGATCGTGATCCTCATTGGTACACACGTAGGGTCAAAGAGGCGATCCACATAAGACTTAACCCTAACAACATCAACAGGGACAGTGGAATAGAAATTCCAGAAGCATGGATGCCCACGATCAAGAAACACAACAACAGGAGAGCCATTCCAAAGCGGTTGGTGTCCGGTGTTGTTGGCGTGCTCTGAAACGGCGGAGGTCTGGGTACGGGCGTATCGGATGTCTCGGTCATCCTTTGTTATTCTGTCTTGCATAGGTCTTCCAGTCTCGCCGATATAAACTTTACCGCATTCACAGGGAATTCTGTAAACCACGCCATCTTGTTTAGTCGGGTCAACAGCGTCTTTAGGCCGTACTAAGTGTGATCTAAGTGTAGTCTCCGACTTGAAAACAGCGCGTACGCCTTGTTGTTGTAGGCAGCGGCGAAGTTGTTCGGACAGACCTTTGACATAAGGTAAAACCGCAGTAGATTTGAACTCGGTCGTGGGCTCAGCACTGGTGTTGGGTTTTCTGGTCTTGGTAAGTTTCTGCAAGAAAGAAAAAGGATAACCATTAGAAACAAGAACAGATGACAGATGTTTATATCGGCGAGACTGGGAGACCTATTGCAAGACAGAATAAAAGAGCATGACCGAGACATCCGATACGCCCGTACCCAGACCTCCGCCGTTTCAGAGCACGCCAACAACACCGGACACCAACCGCTTTGGAATGAAGTAAAGTTTATTGATCGTGATCCTCATTGGTACACACGTAGGGTCAAAGAGGCGATCCACATAAGACTTAACCCTAACAACATCAACAGGGACAGTGGAATAGAAATTCCAGAAGCATGGATGCCCACGATCAAGAAACACAACAACAGGAGAGCCGTACGACTACGGACCGCCGAGGGAACAATTCGCCGAAACAACGAGGATCAAACTGACCAGTCACAGCTGTTGAAAACCAACCAATCACAGCAGAGCATCGTGCTTCATTAGGTGACGCGTAACCAGTCGACCCCATCGCCTGAAGAAGACTAGCAGTATGCAGTCGAAACGTCGCGATCCACATCGGAAGTGACTACATCGTGAGACAAACGAAAAAATACTTCTTTACTAACTATCTAATACTTTAGGAATGTCTTTATATAGTGGACTTTATTAGTAAATAACCAAGGTATTGGCAGCTGTTCCTCTAACCTTCTCAGGAAGGCGGGAAGCGCCCATACTTTCGCCTATCCATAGTCTCAATCTCCATATTCACACTACATCTCCTTCTCAGAGAACATAAAATGCGTTAATTAAATGTAATATTTTGTTCTTTTCAGAGGAGAAGAGAAAAATGGAAGGTATTATATATTTCATATTTGACGTTTTGAAGTATCTGTATTCTGTAGGTATTTAGTAAGTTATTCCGGAAGATTAGTCGTATTTTGCAAAACTATTGTGACGATAATATGATATGGTCTAGAAAAAGTTCCTTTATTAAATTCTTCTCACTATAGCATTATTTATTTGTTATATTTAGAACGGCACCTTTGTAAGCACACACCCTAACCCTAACGACCCCCTCGCTCCGTCCCCTTCTCATCTCCCCTTCTGTTTTGTTCCTGGTCTTCGGCAGTTTTGAAAAAGTATGTTTGCAACTGTATATCTGACTTACTATACCAAGGTAAAGTTCAATAAGTTTTGATATGTGTTACTAACTATCTAATACTTTAGGAATGTCTTTATATAGTGCACTTTATTAATAAATAACCAAGGTATTGGCAGCTGTTGTAAAATTCAATAAGTTTTGATATGTGTTACTACCTTTCTAATACTTTAGGAATGTCTTTATATAGTGGACTTTAATTTATTAGTAAATAACCAAGGTATTGGCAGCTGTTCCTCTAACCTTATCAGGAAGGCGGGAAGCGCCCATACTTTAGCCTATCCATAGTCTCAATCTCCATATTCACACTATATCTTCTTCTCAGAGAACATAAAATGCGTTAATTAAATGTAATATTTTGTTCTTTTCAGAGGAGAAGAGAAAAATGAAAGGTATCATATATTTCACATTTGACGTTTTGAAGTATCTGTATTCTGTAGTTATTTAGTAAGTTATTTCGGAAGATTAGTCGTATTTTGCAAAACTATTGTGACGATAATATGATATGGTCTAGAAAAAGTTCCTTTATTAAATTCTTCTCACTATAGCATTATTTATTTGTTATATTTAGAACGGCACCTTTGTAAGCACACATCCCAACCCTAACGACCCCCTCGCCCCGTCCCCCTCTGATCTCCCCTTCTGTTTTGTTCCTGGTCTTCGGCAGTTTTGAAAAAGTATGTTTGCAACTGTATATCCGACTTACTATACCAAGGTAAAGTTCAATAAGTTTTGATATAATATATTTATTTATAAACGCGTGGTATAGAAGCGGGCCAGAGCGTACGTGTGTCCATATCTGGAAAGTCAAAGAAAAGGGTATTATTGATGTTGTGTTATATTACTCAGTTACAACACCGGACACCAACCGCTTTGGAATGAAGTAAAGTTTATTGATCGTGATCCTCATTGGTACACACGTAGGGTCAAAGAGGCGATCCACATAAGACTTAACCCTAACAACATCAACAGGGACAGTGGAATAGAAATTCCAGAAGCATGGATGCCCACGATCAAGAAACACAACAACAGGAGAGCCATTCCAAAGCGGTTGGTGTCCGGTGTTGTTGGCGTGCTCTGAAACGGCGGAGGTCTGGGTACGGGCGTATCGGATGTCTCGGTCATCCTTTGTTATTCTGTCTTGCATAGGTCTTCCAGTCTCGCCGATATAAACTTTACCGCATTCACAGGGAATTCTGTAAACCACGCCATCTTGTTTAGTCGGGTCAACAGCGTCTTTAGGCCGTACTAAGTGTGATCTAAGTGTAGTCTCCGACTTGAAAACAGCGCGTACGCCTTGTTGTTGTAGGCAGCGGCGAAGTTGTTCGGACAGACCTTTGACATAAGGTAAAACCGCAGTAGATTTGAACTCGGTCGTGGGCTCAGCACTGGTGTTGGGTTTTCTGGTCTTGGTAAGTTTCTGCAAGAAAGAAAAAGGATAACCATTAGAAACAAGAACAGATGACAGATGTTTATATCGGCGAGACTGGGAGACCTATTGCAAGACAGAATAAAAGAGCATGACCGAGACATCCGATACGCCCGTACCCAGACCTCCGCCGTTTCAGAGCACGCCAACAACACCGGACACCAACCGCTTTGGAATGAAGTAAAGTTTATTGATCGTGATCCTCATTGGTACACACGTAGGGTCAAAGAGGCGATCCACATAAGACTTAACCCTAACAACATCAACAGGGACAGTGGAATAGAAATTCCAGAAGCATGGATGCCCACGATCAAGAAACACAACAACAGGAGAGCCGTACGACTACGGACCGCCGAGGGAACAATTCGCCGAAACAACGAGGATCAAACTGACCAGTCACAGCTGTTGAAAACCAACCAATCACAGCAGAGCATCGTGCTTCATTAGGTGACGCGTAACCAGTCGACCCCATCGCCTGAAGAAGACTAGCAGTATGCAGTCGAAACGTCGCGATCCACATCGGAAGTGACTACATCGTGAGACAAACGAAAAAATACTTCTTTACTAACTATCTAATACTTTAGGAATGTCTTTATATAGTGGACTTTATTAGTAAATAACCAAGGTATTGGCAGCTGTTCCTCTAACCTTCTCAGGAAGGCGGGAAGCGCCCATACTTTCGCCTATCCATAGTCTCAATCTCCATATTCACACTACATCTCCTTCTCAGAGAACATAAAATGCGTTAATTAAATGTAATATTTTGTTCTTTTCAGAGGAGAAGAGAAAAATGGAAGGTATTATATATTTCATATTTGACGTTTTGAAGTATCTGTATTCTGTAGGTATTTAGTAAGTTATTCCGGAAGATTAGTCGTATTTTGCAAAACTATTGTGACGATAATATGATATGGTCTAGAAAAAGTTCCTTTATTAAATTCTTCTCACTATAGCATTATTTATTTGTTATATTTAGAACGGCACCTTTGTAAGCACACACCCTAACCCTAACGACCCCCTCGCTCCGTCCCCTTCTCATCTCCCCTTCTGTTTTGTTCCTGGTCTTCGGCAGTTTTGAAAAAGTATGTTTGCAACTGTATATCTGACTTACTATACCAAGGTAAAGTTCAATAAGTTTTGATATGTGTTACTAACTATCTAATACTTTAGGAATGTCTTTATATAGTGCACTTTATTAATAAATAACCAAGGTATTGGCAGCTGTTGATCTAACCTTCTCAGGAAGGCGGGAAGCGCCCATACTTTCGCCTATCCATAGTCTCAATCTCCATATTCACACTACATCTCCTTCTCAGAGAACATAAAATGCGTTAATTAAATGTAATATTTTGTTCTTTTCAGAGGAGAAGAGAAAAATAAAAGGTATCATATATTTCATATTTGACGTTTTGAAGTATCTGTATTCTGTAGTTATTTGGTAAGTTATTCCGGAAGATTAGTCGTATTTTGCAAAACTATTGTGACGATAATATGATATGGTCTAGAAAAAGTTCCTTTATTAAATTCTTCTTACTATAGCATTATTTATTTGTTATATTTAGAACGGCACCTTTGTAAGCACACACCCCAACCCTAACGCCCCCCTCGCCCCGTCCCCCTCTCATCTCCCCTTCTGGTTTGTTCCTGGTCTTCGGCAGTTTTGAAAAAGTATGTTTGCAACTGTATATCTGACTTACTATACCAAGGTAAAGTTCAATAAGTTTTGATATAATATATTTATTTATAAACGCGTGGTATAGAAGCGGGCCAGAGCGTACGTGTGTCCATATCCGGAAAGTCAAAGAAAAGGGTATTATTGATGTTGTGTTATATTACTCAGTTTTTATGATATGTTAACCAAGCTGCGTTATAGCTCTTTAAATTGCCCCCTACAAGCCAAAAATTAACTTTGAGAAAACATCGCTTAGTGCAATATCGCGAATCAAATTAGTTTTGATATAATGATAATTCAATAAGTTTTGATATATCATATATTTTATATTTATAAACGCGTGGTATAGAAGCGCCCATACATACGCCTATCCCTAGTCTCAATCTCCATATTCACACTTGGTCCCCTTTTCAGAGGACATTAAATGCGTTAATTGAATGTAATCTTTTGTTCTTTTCAGAGTTGTTGACACAAAACCCAGGTAACATATATTTCATGTTTGACGTTTTGAAGTATCTGTATACTGTAGTTATTTAGTAAGTTATTCCGGAAGATTAGTCGTATTTTACCAAACTTATTTCGACGATAATATGATATGGTCTACAAGAAGTCCCTTTGTTAAATTCTTCTCACTATAGAAATATTTGTTATATCCAGAACGGAACCTTCATCAGCACACACCCTAATCCTAACCCTAACAATACCCTCACCCCCCCCTCCCCCCACAAGACTTTATGATATGTTAACCAAGCTGCATTGTAGCTCTTTAAAGTGTCCCCCACAAGCCAGAAATTAACTTTGAGAAAATATCGGTTAGTCCAATATTGCGATTCAAAAAAAAAACTTTGTGATAATATGATATGGTCTAGAGAGTGTCCGTTTATTAAATTCTTCTCACTATAGTACTATTTGTTATATTCAGAACGGCATCTTCATAAGCATACACCTTCCCCCCCCCCCCCCCCCCCCCGTCCTCTTCACCTCTCCCCTTCTGTATTGTTACTGGTCTTCTGTTTTGAAAAAGTATTTTTGCAACTGTATATCTGACTTACTAAACCAAGGTAAAGTTCAATAAGTTTTGATACAATAAATTTATTTATAAACGCTTGGTATAGAAGCGGGCCGAAGAGTGTCCATATCTGGAGAGTCAAAGAAAAGGGTATTAATGATGTTGTGCAACATTACTAAGACTTTATGGTATGTTAACCAAGCTGCGTTGTAGCTCTTTAAAGTGTCCCCTACAGGCCAAAAATTAACTTTCAGAAAACATCGCTTAGCACAATATCGCGATTCAAACAAAAAAAAAATTTGGTGAAAATGTTATACCGTAATTTCTTCGTCAATTTTCACTCGTTATCAGTTATTTTGCCTTTTTGATGAAAGATAATTCTGAATACTTTATTTTGAGAGTTCTGTGTTATTAACTATCTAATACTTTAGAAATGTCTTTATATAGTGGACTTTATTAGTAAATAACCAAGGTATTAGCAACTGTCCCTCTAACCTTCGCGGGAAGGCAGGAAGCGCCCATACTTTCGCCTATCCATAGTCTCACTCTACATATTCACACTTTCTCCCATTTTCAAAGGACATAAAATGCGTTAATTAAATGTCATCTTTTGTTCTTTTCAGAGGAGAGGAAAAAAAGGGAAGGTAACACATATTTCATATTTGACGTTTTGAAGTATCTGTATAGTTATTTAGTAAGTTATTCCGGAAGATTAGTCATATTTTGCTAAACTATTGTGACGATTATATGATATATGGTCTAGAAAAAGTCCAGGTAAAGTTCAATGAAAGTCGATATAATAGATTATAAACGTGGGGTATCTAAGCGGGCCGGAGCGTGTCCATATCTGGAGAGTCAAAGAACAGGATCTTAGTGATGTTGTGTAAGAATTTAAATTTAATTCACGTATAATCGAAACAGGGTATTGTGCTGAACACAGGTTTTTAAATCATCTTTATGACCGACAGTGCACGGCTGGTAAACTTTTGTTATAAAATATTTGCCATTTGCAAATTTCTCTTTATAGTGGACTTTATTAGTAAATAACCAAAGTATTGGTTACTATTGGTATCTTCGTGGGACTGTGTCCAAATCGAAAGTAAAAAAAAACGTCAGGTGGATGTTTTGTAGTATTTTGAAAGTTATACAGTCACATAACCTCAAAGCCGTTTTTGGGTGAAAAAAGATTGCAAAAAGGTCGGTGTTTTTTTTTCCTCACATTTTCGCGGGAATGCGGGATGCACTCATAGTCACACCTTTTCCCAGTGTCACTTCATATTCACACTTACTCTTATTTTAAAATAACCCCAAAAATGGAGTTATCCTGTACCTTTTTTGGAGTTAAAGTAACTCCCTGAAAATTACTAAGTACAAGGCTGGTAAATTTTTGTTATTCAAAAAATATCTGCCATTTGCAAATTTCTCTTTATAGTTGACTTTATTAGTGAATAACCAAAGTATTGGTCACTATCGGTATCTTTGTGGGACTGTGTCCAAATCGAAAGTAAAAAAAGTCTGGTGGATGTTTTGTAGTATTTTGAAAGTTATACAGTCATATAACCTTGATACTCGCGCCATCCCCGAGTCACCTTCATATTTATCATGATCTAGTTACAGCCGCCTTCGCTCAGCTTTTTTTTTTTTCGACGGACTTTCCCAAAAATAGGCACTTTTTCGCAGACTTAAGTGATTATGTTTTGTTAATTCGTGTTCATTTGTTTTTTCTTTCAGATGATTTAAGAAAAACACGACTAGGTAATACTGATTGATATTTGATGTTATCTCTGTAACTTACAGAATTAGAACACAAGATATTGGTCACTGCCGGTAAACTTTTCAATAGCCTTATATTTAATAGACACAAGAGGTCTCCAAAGAGACGTTATATGTTTGTAGCTACTTTCCTTGATTTTTTTTTTTTTATCTCCATTTCCTTAAAGTGTATTTAACACACCTTGCGCCCCTGCCCCTTTCTCCCCTCCCCATCAGTATTGTTCGTTGTCTTGTTCTTAAAACGTTTGTTGTTTTTTTGCAACTGTATACGATTCGATATAATAGATTATAAACGCATGGAATCTATTGGTCACTGTCGGTATCTTTGTGGGAGTGTGTGCAAATCGAAAGTCAAAGAAAAAATCAGGTGGATGTTTTGTAGTATTTTAAAAGTTATACGCATAACCTGAAGGCCGTATTTGGGTGAAATAGATTGCAAAAAGGTCGGTGTTTTCTCTCTCATCTTCGCGAGAATGCGGGAAGTGCCCATACTCACACCTGTTCCCAGTGTTACTCTCCATATTCACACTTGCTCCAAACGGAGAGTCTTGTGGTGTACAATGATAAAAATGTGTTAAATAATACAAAACTTTCTTCTTTTCAGTGGAATTAGCAACAACGCCATGTAATATATATTTTATATTTCACTTTTTGCAGTATCTGTATTTAATGCATTTACTAGTAACCTGGATGTTGACTACTTCCGATTGTTGTCACTGGGTGCTCGTTTGCTTAGAACGGTGCCTACATAAGCCAACACCACAATTGTAAGAAAGGATACACTACTGTGTGGTTACCACCAATGAAACTTTGGCAATATCACACTGGCATTGCTTAAAGGCCCGTTTACACAGGCGATTTTTTGTGCAACTTTTGTCGTACTCTTCGGTGCAATTTTTGTCGCGCAAACGTACAATATTGCGATTCCAAAAAAAAAAACTGGTGAAAACGTTATACCGTCAATTTTCTCTCGTTATCAATTATTTTCGTTTTTGATTAAAGATCATTCTAAATACATTGTTTTGAGAGTTATGTGTTATTAGCTATCTAATAGAGTGGTTTTACGTATAACCTAACAGGGTATTAGCAGCAAGAGCAGCTCACAAAAAACGTCGACCAATCAGGAGCGAGTACATATAATTAGCATCTCATTTGCATCTCATTAAGAGCCGGTCAGCCAATCAGAGGTCGAGTTAGAAAGGATGACATCATGGTTTGGCATGAAAGTGAGGCAAAAAAAATTGGGGGGAGGGGTGGGGGGGCTTATAGTGACCGGAAGTGACCTTAAAGGTCGTAATGATGGTGCAATTGGTTGGGATCCCTCGGGATGGTTTGGGAATCGCTCGGGGGTCGCTCGGGGATGGTTTGAGTGACTGGTCGCTCTGGTTCCGCACGCGGGGTGGGTCCCAGATCCCGCTCGGCCAGAGAAACCAAAAAATAAAAACAGAAAATAACACAAAAAATTTAATTTATTAACAACGTAACGAAAAAACAAAAACTAGATTTACAAGCGGGGACATGGGTTCTGTCCCCGATTGGGAGAACGCCCCTTTTTAGTAGTCACACAACGAAAACAACAACAAAAGCTATTTTACAAGCGGGGACATGGGTTCCATCCCCGAATGGGAGAACGCCCCTTTTGATAGTTCGTCGGCTCAAAAGTCACGTTACCCCTGGGTTCGTGTCCGGGTTTTTTTAATCGGCGAGATCGTCGTCGGGTCGAAGCCAACTGAAGCCGTAAGGGAGAGTCTTGAAACTGATGTCATCGGCGATGACGCGTTTGTCGTAGACCACCCCCCATCGTTTGTCCCTGCGAACGGTGGTCAACGTCTTGGTGCGCTTGTCTCTCTGGATGAAATGCGGGTTGGGTACGTTGATGGTGCGGGGTTTGGAGAGAGGCGATCTTAGTTCGAGGAACAGGGTATCTTTCATGGCTTGAAAATGTAGGCGTTGTTGCCCGCGCACGTTCAGGGTAAACCCGCGAATTTTCTCTTCCGTCTTTCCCAAACGCGTCTTGTAGGCATAGTTTTTCGGGCCGCATGATACGAATTCGACGATGACGTCACGATTGCCTTTCTTGTCGTCCAATTCGTCCGTCATTTCACCGAGGAAATTGCCCAGGGGGATCTCGGGTTCGCCGGGTTTCCATTTGTAGACCACCGAATCCGTGTCGAAATACAGGGCATTGTCTCCCACGCGATCCAGGTGATGGTAGAGACGTAGCCGGGCCCAACAGGTGGTGAAAGCGGCCACGAAGACATTGGTGGTTTGACCGCCGGGGACGTCGTCGTCGATTTTGTCGTAGGCGATCTCGAGGCACTCCTCGTTCATGATGCGGAGATCGTGGATGACGATCGTCCTATCTTTCGTGAATTCGTACAGCTTGGCGAGCACGGTGATTTGCTCGATCTTCCGCTTGTTTTCCCGCTCGCCGAATTTTCCCCAGAAGGAATTGAGGGCCAGCTTGCTGGTGGCCTTTTTTCCCTTGTTGGATTTCATGTTGGCCCGATTGAGGCGGATCCTTTCCCGCCCCCAATAATCGTTCAGGAAGAACGTTTGCTGCTCGGGTGTTTTGAGACTCCCGTCGGCGTTGGGCGGCCACCCGGAGGCTTCCGTTTTCCCTTTCAGCCACACGTTGACATAATCCTCGAACAGCCCGGTACGACGTTGCGCGGGGGGAAAGTGGTACACTTCGTGAATTTGAAGAATGCGGTACCCCTTTTCCACGGCTTTGACGAGTTCGGGGGTGCACCACGTCCCTCGGATGCTTCGTTGACTTGCCGTGTGTTCGCACACCCAGGTTCGCTCGGTCATGCGTTTGGGGATCTCTTCTTCCACGCAGGCTCGACACAGCGGAAACGTGATTTTCTTTTTGCAACGGTACGGTAGCACGGGGTGAAACAACCCCTCGGGCGGTAACACGGTGCAGTCGGCGATGCCGAAGTATTGGGCGATGTCTTGCACCGGGTGGGTGACGATGACGGGGTGTCCGATGGGGTATTGGTCGTACTTGTTGACGGTGGGATACAGTGACGTCACATCCACGTACCGAATTTCTTCCCCCTGCGTTTCGTCGATCTCGTCCCAAAGTCGCACGGCATTCGTGCGGCCCCCGAAGAAGGCGTCGCGCGGGTTCAGCGAAGGGACGGTGAACGGGCGTGACTCGAGAAAGGCGGCGACGTCGGCTCGTTCACACAATCTCGTCCAACCGCATTCCCAGATGACGACCACGCGATAGCCGCCGGCTTCCAATTGCCGCTGTTTTTGCATCGTGGCTTCGTGCATTTTCCACTTGGTGCGATCGGGGTGGAGACGGGTGGGCTTAGTCATGCTGCCTTTGAAACAAACGGGGCATCCATGCCACAAACACCCGTGAAATTCGTACACGGTGCGGGTCGTCTCGTTGAACCCATCCACTTGATAGCGACGCCCCCCGACTTGGAGAGTGCATTCAACCCCGTTGAACGCGTGCGCAATGACCCCTTGGGTTTGTTGGGAATTCTGCCACTCCAACCATTGGTAGGCTTTCAGGGATTGGTGCCCCCTTTTTCCATTCCATCCGCAGGGGGGTTCCAAGGCCAGGGTGCGGGGACGTAAATGTTTTTTGCGGTAATACCGCATGCAGGCCGAGGCGATGGTGACGCATTTCTCCATGGGGTTGAAATCGGCTTTGGCGGCAAATTCCCGCTGAAAGATCTCGCAGCCGGCTTTGAGCACTTGCACATCCGATCGACAATAGGCTAGCATTTCCTTGTGCAAATTGAACTCGAGATGTTGCACGGTCGGGTACCATTTGTCAAACTCTTTTCGCACGTCCGGTTTCATACCCTCGGGGTCGTAATAGTGCGCCTCGGGCCAAGGCCCCACGTACTCTTGATGGGCCTCGGTGTTGAAGAAATGCGGAAAGAAGCCTTTCTTGCTTTCCGTCAGATTGAACGTGGCGGCAAAGTCTGAGAGGGGATAGGGAAGGAAA
This sequence comes from Cladopsammia gracilis, assembly GCA_022457155.1. Taxonomy (NCBI): domain Eukaryota; kingdom Metazoa; phylum Cnidaria; class Anthozoa; order Scleractinia; family Dendrophylliidae; genus Cladopsammia; species Cladopsammia gracilis. Next base: position 305,214 of record JAJGOT010000286.1, read on the forward strand.
CACAGACTGTCCTTGAACGTCAAGCGTCCGGCTCTCAGGCTCAAGATTTTCGATCCCACGCAAATTTGATCTTTGACGTCGATGCGATGGTCGTAGAGGTACTGGAGGACGAACATCCCGTCGTAACCTTTGAAATTGTGAAAGATCACGATGACTTCCCGCGGTTCGCCCAACACCTCCGTTTTGGTCAGCAGCCAATCGTAAAATTGCCCGGTGCAATCGCGACCGTAGAACGCTAGGGCGGGCACGGTGTCGAGATGGTCCTCCCCTTTGGCGCAGATGAGGATGGGTACATGCAATTGGTCGTCCTGCGTGCTTTCGTAGTCCGTATACACGAAATAGGGCGGTAATCGGGGCCGTGTTTCCTCCTCCTCGTCTTCGTCTTCCTCAGACTCGGGCTCGGGCTCGGGCTCGTTGGCGGCCAAGAAGCGGACGGCGTGGGCGGCGTGACGCGGGGCAGGTCTGGCGCGTTTGGCGGGGGGCGGTCCCGCTGCTGCTGCTTCCACCTCCTCCGGGTCTGGATCGTGCACCGGCTGGATGTAGCAACGATGGGTGGCAACGTCCGCATAATCCTTGCAGGTCTTGCAAAAATATTCCTCGCACTTGTGGGGACGTTGACGTTTGCGTCGATTTTTCCACCAATCGAGGAATTTGTGGCAATTCTCGCACGTTTGGAGATTGGCGCAGACGGAGTGATCCGGGGTGTCGGCCCCTTGTCCGTTGGGAGAAAACACCCGGTGATTCTCGTAGCAACGGTCTCCGTAGAAACAGCGTCGACATTCGGGGCAGGGACGTTGCGTTGGTCGCGGGGGTTTGCTGTCGCCCGGGAGGAGTGCCAGGTAATCGCGACAGTCTTTCTGTTTGCAGGCCACGCGACGTCGTTTCACGCAGGGATGACGAGAAAAATCCTCGTTGTCGTACCCCTTGTCGCATAAGTGGCAATAGTAACTGCGTCCGAGAATGGCGGGAATAGATTTCAACCCGTAATAATGATCCTCGTGTTTCAAGAGAAACAGGTAACGTTGGTCGGCGCGTTTCTCGCCCTGTCCAAAGATCACTTGATAACCCTCATCGGCACTGAAGACTTTGATGTAATAGTCCGGCAGCACGATTTGGAATTGACCGATGGCTCCCATCCCGCAAGGCCCTTCGGGAACGCGAGCCAACGCGTGCAAGGCTTTGGCCAATCGGGTTTGACCTTTTCCTCCTCTTTTCAAGTATTTGAAACCAATCTCCGGTGTCCGTCGACGCGGGGGTTCTTCGTCGGCCCACGCTTGCATGGTGACGATAGCCCGAGCGCAGCACAACTCGTCCCGATTGTGGATTTTGACGACAGACCGTTTCTTTTGGAGAAAGGTCAGGAGGGGTACGTTGCCCGGGATGGCTTCCTTTCGACGACCGCTGCCCCGTCCGGGATCCTTGATGGTGGTGATTTGCACTTTCAAGCGATCGTCCGCTTTGAATTGTTCGTTGGAGTTTAATTTCTCCGCCATTTTTTGCAAGAGGAGGTTGACCCGCGGACTCTGTTCGTGCCATTCCCGCACCGGCACGTGAAACGATTGAAAGGCGTGCAGAAAGGTGGGATGTTGCATGGTAAACAACACGTGATCATCGTCGGCTAGGTGGTCGTCCTCCAATTGGCGATCGATGGCCCGACGCAACGCCTGTTCGAGTTCGTAGCCCACGTCGTATTGTGGGGGATGCAAGAGTTCCGTGCGATGGTGGAGGGTGGCATCGAACACGCGACGTCGTAACCCAAACTTTTGCACACGTCGATCCGAGCCCGGGGTGAGTCGAAACTCGAAGAGGTGGCCCCGGTTGTTCTCTTCGATGTCTTCCATGGCCTCCAACAAGTCGTCATCGTCCAATTCCTCGGGATCCTCTTCGCGGTCGGCCATTTTGAAGGAGAAAAAATACTAGGCAAAATGTTCATTGACAAAGAAAGTGCCTTTTTGATTTCTTTCGAGGTCGAACAGCGTTTTTACAGCCACGGCACAAAAAACGAGTTGGTTAGGTTTCACTCTGCACTCTTTTTATACCCTCGAGGAGAAGGACGTTGCATGCTGGGGAGGAACGGGGTACCCATGGGGGGTATGGGTATTTTGTTTCTGTCACCCTAGGCGTTGCGTGACATTGCTCTGAGGTTTATGATTTGCCGATACGACCAAACGGTTCATTCTGTGCTTGACGACCCTCGTTCACCATGCCGTTGACCAAAGCCGAGAAGGTGAAACTGTGGAAACAGAGAAATCCCGAGAAAGTGCGAGAACAACATCGAAGGTATCGCGCGAGACATCCGGGGTACCACGATCGGCGGAGACAGGAACGAACCAAGACAAACGAAACCGCCCTGCGCACCTATCGGGCTTACTTGGCGAGAAAACAACGTCAAAGGAGACGTCGCTCGGCCCTGAGACGCGCGGATTATCTCAAACCGCACTCGTTGCGCGTGGTGTTGGTGCCCCTTCAACGCATGGCACAGTTTCAATCCCGTCCCTTTGAACGATGTCGTGCACAATTACAACGCCTGCATCGTCAATCCGATCGGAGGGTGTCGCCGACGGTGAGGAAGGAAATCGAACGTCGGGAGGAAGAAGCACGACGGCGAAAGCAACAACAACAACGCGAACAACGGCAACAACAACAACGCGAACAAAGGCAACAACGAAAACAACAACAGCGCGAACAAAGACATCAACAACGTGAACCACGACGTAATCAACAACGTGAACAAAGGCGACAACGTGAACAGCAACAACAACAACAACCACAGCAACCACGTGAACCACAACGACAGCGACAACGTGAATCACAACATCTCACCCCCCTCGGTCCGTCCCATTGGTTCGTCGATCACACCATGCCTCCGGGGTTGGGCGTGTTGGGGTGCCGCTACCCGTGGATTCCTCGCCTTCCATGCCTCTGCGACGAGGAAGAAGAAGAAGAGGCATTCCAACGGTTGATTGCTCCTCCTCCTCCTCTTCCTCCTCGTCGCGTTCTTCCCCCTCGACGTTGCCGCCCCCTCTGTTTGCGGGAAGAGGACTTTGATGAGGATGAGGACGAGGATGAGGATCACTGGGTCGAGGCATGGATGGAACGACGAAAAAGGGTCCGACAAGAAGGTCAGGCCAGGGTCACGGCTCGATTGCGGGAAGAACAGAGAATCGATGCCATCGTGTCGGAAATGACGACGACAAATGCCATCGATCCTCACAATCACCTTCCGCGTTTTGCGGCGCAATTGGAACGCGAGTTTTCGTCGCCCGTCGAGGAAATTCTTATCGACGACGAACTCTTTGACTCGATCTATCGATGGAGTCAAGACTTTGATTTTACGTTCGACGAAGGAGACGCAAATTGACTCAAAAACAAACTTTGATATTTCTTTACAAGTGGTTGATTTTATTTATTTTTTGTCTGTCAACTGGAACCCAACGTTGGTTTTATAATAAAGTGTCTTTTGTTTACAATTTTAAACGTTTCTTGACTTGCATGATTTTTTTCACAATCTTCTCCGTCAGGGTGTGTTTTCCCGGCAGGTTGGCAATCCCTCGGATCATTTTTTCGTCCGCTTTCCACTTGTCCTGCAACGTCTTGGCACGACCGTAATCGATGTCGTGTTGCTTGGCCAATCGATCCAATCGATTTTTTCCGGGATCCCCTCGTTTCAGGCGTTTGGCGAGATGCGTTCCAGGGCCCATGTATTGATACCCCGGCCAATGAAATTCGATCCCCGTTTTGGCCAGTAACTTTTGAAGGTCGAAACTTCCTCCGCGAATGGCTCTTCGTCGGCGGGGAGCCCGTTGCCTTTTTCGTTTGGGTGTTTGACCGCGTCCCATCACTTCCAATCCAACCAACTCGTCTTGAGTTTCTCCAATTCCCTTCTCGCTCTTTTTTCGAGGGCCGCCTTGGCTTTGTCTCGAATCACTTGTTGGGTTTTTTTCGCGACACTCCCTATCGTCTGTTTGGCTCGTTTCTTCAACGTCCCGCTGAGAGACGAGGAGGACGTCGACGGACCGGGTGCCGACGCCGGCGTGTCAAAGGGAAGTTGCCTCGGACGGATGGGTCTCGGAATGCCCGACGGGGTCGTGAGTTTCTTGACGCTGACCTTTTTCGGGGTTCCCGTCGGTTTGGCCGGTTTTGGACCTGGCGCGGGTGTCGACGGGGTGCGTCCTTTTATCATGTGTTTGAGGAAGGTGGAGATGGGTGCCTCGGCCAAATCCTCCTCCTCCGCCGCCGGTACCCCCACCCCCGTGCCCGGGGCCGTCATACCCGGTTGTCGCACGCGTTTGGTCCACACGCGCACTTGACGCGCCAAGGGTTTGGCCAACGCGACTTTGAGCCCCGGGTCCAGGTCGGAGTTGAGCAACACGTCTTCTTCGGCCGCCAAGGTCGCCGCCTTATTCAATCGACTGTCTTCCATCAACCGTTGCTTGTACTGTTCTTGCAATTGAAGAAACCGTCGAGGGTCGGTGACGGCTTGGGCCTGGAACGCGCTCATGCTAATTCTTTGCCGCTTCCGTCTCCCAACACGTCGGCGTAGACTCGACAGTAGCGGCAGAGATGATGATCGCGTAGATTCAGCAAATGTTGACACAATACCTCCACGTGGTCCTCTTTTTGCCTCAATCGCTCGCGAAGCGTGTCGAGTTCTTTTTCGAGCCCCTCCACGTCTCGATTTCGACTTTGCAAGGTCTCCACCACGCGCTGTAAGGTGGCCTGACGTTCTTGTTCCCGTCGTTCCGTTCTTCTTATAAGGTGCGACACGCGATTCATCGCGACTTGAGGGCTCTTTCGCAGACGCAATTCAACCCACGCCAGAGACCCGCCCCCGTTTGCGATTGCATGGTCTCTCGACGTCTTTTTATCGAATTCTTTTTTTTCGCCATCTTGCGCAAGGCCTGGCGGTGGGGAAGTAGCACGCGATAATTGGCGCGGGACAGGGGGACCGTGCCCCGTAACGTGTTCATCGCCAATTCGCTGATGGCATTGATTTGATCCGCATTGGCTAATTGCAATCGTTCTTGTCGTCGATGCTGATCGGCTTCCTTCAAGACACTTTTCAAGAAGGGCAATTGACGATGGATGCGACGCATGACGCACACTCGGTTCGACCGCCGTCCGTAGACATCGTGCTCGCTTTATACTCGACGACGGGTTTTCTCTCTCTCTCTCTCTCTTCTCTTGTTTTCTGTTTTTTTTTTCACCTCCGTTTTCGCGTTGCGGCTTCCAAGGCTTTTTTGGCCCCGAACCCCGCCGCGCCTCCCGCCGCACCCAAGGCGGCCACTTTGCCCGCGGCGATCAAGGCGGGCACGGCCAAGGCCAGTAAAGGAAACACGCCTCCTTGTTGACGACTACGGGGTCGTCGTCGTGTTTTGACTCCGTATCGACGCAGGGCACGTTGTCGTCGTTTTCCTTTCGGCATGATCCAGGTCCCAAGTGTCGACGGCAAACCCTCTCGGTCGTTTTTTTATAGTCCCGGCAGACGTCGTTTGACGCGTTGCGCGGCTCGCGTGGCTTTCCGTTTGATACCTCGCACGGTACTGGACATTTTCCGAGCCACCCCTCGCGCCCCATTCTTGACGGTTTCTTTGGCCAATTCTTTCGCGGCTTTTTTCGCCAAGGCTCCCACGGATTGACCTCCCATGAGCGATTTCACCGCGCGCAGGATGGGGGCAATCAGTTGTTCCAAACCACCCCCGCGTTGAAGCTCCCTCGTCTGCCGCCGTCGACGTCTTTTCACGGCCCCTCGTTTTGGCATCCTGTCGTACCACAATGACGTGGGCAAGTTCCCCTTCCGTTTTTTTTATAGGAAGAGCATCTGTCGACGTAGTTCCGGCGGAATGCGTTGTTTTGCCCGTTGATAGGCTCGTTTCATCTGTTTGCCCACGGCGATACTGCCTTTGGCCAACGCCAAGGCTTGCTCTTCTTTGGAGGCGCCTTTGGCCAAAGTGCCCACGGTTTTTTTCCCAAAGGTCCGTTGCAAGTCGCGAAATAACACGGGAAGGAGATTTCCTCCCCGTTGGTGGTGGGACCTTCCACGCCGTCGTCGTCGGATGCGGGGAGTCGTGCGTCGACGCACCCCGTTGCCTCGAACCATGGCGATCACTGTCTGCACCAAAGTGTGGGTGTGTGTCTATGTTTTTTCTCTCTCTCCCTCTTTTTTATGGATTGGTGATGCGGGAGGAGGTCCGTCGTACGGTGGGCGCTTCGCCGTTGTCTTCGTACACCGTGGTCACGGTATTGGTATGCGTAATATTGCGTATGCGACGGTTGCGGGCTTGCTGTCTGGCATCTTCCGCCAACAGATCCATTTGTCGACGCATCTCCTCTTGATTGCGTCGATTGGTCGGGCCGGGACCCCGACGTCCTCTGGGTCGTCTGCCACGTCCACGAGGGGAACGAGGCGGAGTGGGTGATGACGAGGAGGAGGAAGGGGACCCTCCCGGTCCGCCGGGGGCGCCCGCTGCCGTCCTGGTGGCCGAGACGGTCGTGGGTGGGGCGGTGGCAGGTGACGCGGGGGAGCCTGCGTCGTCGTACGCGGGGAGGGTGGCCATGTACCTCTCCAAATCGTCGTCGGTGATACGGTATTGTTGCCGCAATCGCATTTCTTCCTCTTTCGTCATGGGAGCGTTGAGGATCCGATGCATGACCAAATTCCTTCTTTTGCCAGAGACGGCTCCGGACGGAGTGGGTGGCGGGGACGGCGACGGAGACCGAAACGAGGAAGAGGAGGAGGAGGAGGCGGCACGACGTGGCGGGGATACTGCCAATCCCAATTCTTGCAACAACTCGGTCGGGTTCAGATCTCGAGGGGACGAAAAGGAGGTCGACACCCCCACTCCCGCCGGACGCGCCGTGGCGACGGGTTGGGGGCTCGTGCCTACTCCGGCCGGCGACAGCGTGGCCAAAACTCGTTCCATCTGTTCCAGGTATTCCGGATCCAGCAGGGCGTCGTCGCTCTCCCGCGCATCGCGAATGAGTTGCGGGGAGGGTGAACTTTCACGACTCATGCCGTTTCTTCAAAGACCACAGGAGGCGCTTCTCGTTCGCGCAGATTCGTCCACAACCGAAACCGATCGTCGGACGCCGGGTGGAGATCCAACATTAAATAGCCAAAGGGATTCTGCGTGCAGAGGTTGAACACGTCCATCACCCCCTGCCATTGGTCCGGGAACGCTTGCAACGCCAAATTTCGCATACCCGTGCGATTGCGCGGATTCTTGAAGGCGATGACATAATGCGCATTTCGGTTGATGGTCTTGGCAAATTTACCGGGCGGAAACAAATCTTGCGTCAAATAAAACACCGTGATGTTGCGATGATGGGAATCTTTGGTGAATAAATCCAACACGCGCTTGTCGTTGCCCCCTTCTTCCATGAGATCGTCCAACACCAGAATATCGCCCCCTCGACCCTCGAACCATTGTCCCAAGTGAGAGGGGGTCGGGATGCCTTGATGAAATCGAACGCCTTTCTTCTTCATGCCAACAAAGCGGGGTTGCCACACCCCGTAACAGTACACGATCCGAGCCGGGGTCCGTTGAAACGCGCGTTGTTCCGTCAACAGGTCGTCCAGCAATTGGGTTTTGCCGCATCCCGAGGGGCCGCCGACCATGACGCTACTCGGCATACGAATCATCGTGCTAAGTAGTGATCGTACCATCGAGGGGTGCGTTGTTTTATCGAAGTTGCCACGCTTTCCCTGACGCGGGTTTCCCCGCAAGTTTGAAGCGCGGTCACCAGAGCATCCCAGTCACCTCGTTCGGCCAAGGCGCGCAATCGACGATACTGACGATAATCCCATCGATTCCACAAGACATCCTCGGGATGGTATAGAATCTCTTCCCATTCCAGTTCTCTCAAGCATTGAATCACGTGTTGCGCATCTTGTCTGGTGATCATGGTTGGTTTTTTTCTTCACACTTCCCACGGTTTGCGTCGACCGCGATAATGACCCGCGGCACCCGTCACGCCCATCCTTTTGTAAGAGTTCATTTTTCCCAGTTGGTACCCCAGTTTGGCCGCTGAGGCTAATACGGTGAAGATCCCGCCCGTCTGCTCTCGTTTACGTCGCAAGGTCTCGCTCATCTGCCCGCGTTTTCCCAACACCGTCAAAAAGGAGGGATTGGGTCCCGATTTGCTCGTATACCCTCGGGTGGTGCGTCGTCGTCGTCGTCTTTGTCGTTTGGTTGGATTCCCTTGCGGCATGTCGTCTCGAATGAGTCCACTCCCCAGCCAGGGATGGCTCTTTTTATGATGAAAAAAGAAAAAAGTGATGCAATGACCAGGATTCGAACCTGGGTCTCTGCGGCCACAACGCAGCGTCTTTACCACTAGACCATCAAAGCATTCGCTGTCAAATGGGTCTGTTTTTTAATTATTTAAATTATAAAAAATTGCACCGGAAACACTTTTTTTCAACCACTTGTTTTATTTTCTTTTTTTTAACAACAACAACCATAACAATAACAACAACAACTGTTTTTTCTTTCTTTCTTCTTTCCTCTGTATTACACGTGGAAATGTTCCTTGTTCTCTTGAAAGCTCACGCTGCATTGACGATTGGGAACGGCATTGTCCACTTCGCTCAGTTCTTCCTGGATCAAGGCTTTGACTCGTTGCGCCACTTTGGCGTCGTTGGATACCAGGTCGTGCGGCGAAAAGTCGGTCACGAACTCTTCAAACGAGACCCCTCGTACTCGCGCTTTGAGAAACAGCAAGGCGTAATGTCCGCAGGTTTGACTCCGGAGGGCTTGTAGGGTGACGCCGCTTCGAAATACCGTGGGCCATTGCGCCAACCATTCGTGCATGCCCGGGGCCGGGTACGTGGTCAAGGGCAGCCCGTAACTGTCAAAGACTTCGCAACCTCGTCCCGGTTCGGTCCACACGGCCAGCCAATGTTTGCCCGGTTCCCCCGTCGGGTCCGTGTTCACGATGTAGCCTGCCCGGGTCGTCACGGTGGGAGGTTGCGGCAATCCGTCCGACGGGACCACGTCCCAAAACACGCGTTTCAAGGCGTCGTCGTCCCTGGCCAGGTAGCGTAACACGGTATCACTCAGCGCTACAAATTCCATGCTTCTTCTTCTTTCTTTCTTTTCTTGTTTTCTTCAGCTAACGGTGCAAGTTATACAAGACAGCCCCGTTGCCATCCACTTCAAATAGATTTTCAAACTCGCCCCAGACCAACACGGTGATATTGGTATTCAGAGCAACCTGGAAATCAATTTCCACGCTCAAATTGCCAGCTTGTTTCGGGTTTCGGTACTCGGGGTCGTCCGCCACGCCCGAGGGGACATTGTTGAACGCGAACAACGTGCATTGTCCATCTTGCCCCCAATCCTCCGGTCTCACCATGGAGGAACCGTGGTGCTGCAACCGTCCACAGGCTTCCAGGAACCGACGGTAGCCTTTCAAATCTTTCAAATTATCGTTTCCATTCAATTCCAGGGTGGGGTACGGGTATTCTTCGCCATCCACCACTTGCTTGATGCGGGTCACCCCAAATTTTTGAAAAGCAAAGGGATACCATTCCACATCGCCGTTAAATGCTCGACTGTCCACCAACGCCACGATCATCCGATCGGGCACTTTTCCCACAAACACGTTATCTTCCGTGAATTTGGTGGTCCGTCCGTCGAACGAAAAGGACCGGATCTCGCTTCTCACCACCGGGTACTTGGCCGTCTGTCTCTTTCTTTTTCGATCGGTTTGCAACGCGCTGTACACCGTGGGATTCAAACTCACTCGGCACAGATGCAGGGTCACTTTCAGATCCTCGTGGTTCAACGTCACCATCCGTTTCACGCCCGCGCCACTCGTCTTGGTGCCAAACGTGAAAAAATCGGGGGCATGGCAAAACAGTTCCAAGACCATTTCTACGCCCGGGGTGAGAAGACGTCCCGTGTGAAAGGCTTCCAGGTGCGGTTTGATCAGGAACGTGACGGTCTGGTTGCCGCGAAATCGCACCGAGGCCGTTTTCAGGGCTTGCACCGAATTGTGCAACCATCCGGCCGTGGTGGGGATATCGTCGTTGAGGCCGGTGGCTTGGATCCGAGGGACGACATCCAATTGATTCACCCACCCTTGCGCGGCCAGCAAGGTCTCTCCTTCCTCTCTATTGAAATTCAAGATGGTTTCTAGGAATGCCTTGTACGCGTACGTGTCCGTCTGTTCGCTCATGAGGGCTCCATTGAAGCGCAGATTCATTTGTTTGAAGATGGAATGCGCAATGTTGTTGACCGCGTACACGAATCGGGTGTTTTCGGCGTCCGAGGCGGCATTCGCGTCCGCCACCAGGCCGTTGGTGGAGGCCGAAGGCAAACGCAGTTCCAGTTCCAAATAACTTCGATCCAAATCGCAAAAATCGTCCAATGCTTGCACCGTGAAGGTGATGGGTCGGATGCCCGTGGTGGACGGACTGTACTTGACCATCCGATACCCCTGCCGAGCAATGTCGGCCGTGGGAATCGTAAACAATTCCAACGACATGGTTGCGTTCAGGGACGTGGACGTTTGCGTTGCCGTGGACGCGCGTGGACCCTTTTTATGTATCTGGCGAGCCGATACCCCGGTGGAGGCGCGACGTCCGACGAGATCCAACCTCCGCGTTGACGTTGACGTCGTCGTCGAGTGAACCAATACCCCGGGGGAGGTGCCACGTCCGACGAGATCCAACCCCCGCGTTGGACGGGACTTTTATACCGTCCCCTTCTCATCAGATGCCGGGGTCGCGATTGCACGACCAGGGGGTGGACCATGGTGATGCTGCTAGTGTTTTTGTTTTCTTTAATGTTTCTGTCTTCACTCGCCGAAAATGTCTCGGGCTCGTTTCGCCGCTTTTTTATAGATCCCTTGCTTGCTCGTCAGGGCTTTTCGTTTCACACCTCGTCCCAAGGCGCCAAACACCGCTTTTCCCGCCTGTTTCCACGATTGACCTCGGTCCAGCGACGCTTTTCCTTCGCGCAACGACGACGCGAGCAACGGGGTCGCCAATTTGATCAAATCTTGCATGAAGGCACCTCCGCCTTGCCCCGTCCCCGTTCTCGTCGAGGGGGGATGATAACGCGTTAAACTGCTACCCAACATGACGACACTCGAGGATCGACGAGGGAGGGAGGGAGGGCTGGCTTTTTTATACCGTCACCTTGCGGAACGAGAAGGTGGCGACCGTTTGGCCTTTTTTCATTTTTGCCAAGGTCCCGGTCGGGTCGGCCAGTTGCACTTCGACGATATCGATCCAGGGACGTCGTAAGGGGACCCATTGGATGTGCAAGGGTTCAAAGAACTGCACCCCTTCTCCGCTTTTGGGAAAATGCGCTTCTCGAATCAAGGGGTGGAGTTGACCGCCCATCCGATTGCTTTCCACCAGATCCGTGTACACGAAGAAGCGTCGTCCCGTACTCCCCGCGTACTCGGCAACGGCATCGTTGAGATTCACAAAGTGCCAATTCACGGTCAGCGAGAGAGACAGGTACCCTCGGTTCGCGTGCCAGAGGATGGGTGTTTCCGTTGTCTCGTCTATCTTGGTCGTGCCCAGTTCCGTGTCCTTGATAAAAAAGAAGGACTGCTTGGATTCTTGAAACGGGAGGGAATAGTGAAGATTTTCCCCCAGTGCCGTCCCCTCGGCGTTCAACCACCCCATGCCCACCGCCAACTTTTTATTCACCATCTATCGAATGCCGGGTACTGGGTTGGTGGGAACGGGTTTGATGTGCTCCAACAGTTTATGTTCCACGACCAAGGACGGACCTTCCCAACGAAAGGTGGGTCGACGGGCCTTCTCCAAACGATGTCCCAGTGCTTGCGTTTGGGCAAAGGCTTCCCGCTCGAAGAGTCGAATCATGGAGGCCATCATGTCCACCCCATTCTTGATGAATTGCTCGTCTTGCAAACGATCGCCGTTGATCATGTAACTGTGAAGGGTCGGTTGATCGAGGGTATCCACCAGGGTGTAAGCCAGCACAAACATGACATCCTTCTCGAGCCCGGCGACGTGCGTCAATGCCCGTCCGCTATCGGGGGTGGAGAGGGACAGCAACCCCACTTCCCAATCCCCATCCAACGCCAGCGGTTCCGCCAATCGTACCTTGAATGCATCCGGGGTGTTGTTGGGAAATTCCGGGGAGACATCGCTCAGGAGCACCACGCGATTCATGACGTCGATGACGACGACGACGACTTCGTAGCCAGTCTGGGTGTACGATGCCCCTCTTTATAGCGAGGTCATATGCCGTTTGGGGATCCAACTATCGTATTTGCTGGGCCACCCCTTTCAACGCACCAACACTTTCCGTCCTCGTCGTCGAAGCACTTTTTCCACCCGAAACACGGCATCATCCGGCACCTCGACTTTTTGCACGTCTTCTTTGTAAAAAGTCCCTTCCACGGGCGTTCCGTTCCACTCTTGGATCTTGTAGGTGGGCACGGGGCCTCCTCGGGCGCGTTGCACGATGAACACTTCTTCCGTCCATCCGGGCAAATACCCCTTTTGAAAAGGACGATGTTTCTTGTTGAGTCGAACGCGATCTCCCACCTTCAATGTCGGACGTTTCCGCCGTCGAAGCCGTTTCTCGTACAATCGATCCCACACGGTGCATTCGTTGGCGCGGGTCACTTGGTTCGGGGGCAGGCCAATACTTCGATGCGGGGTGGCGTTGTACCCTCGGACCAACAGCGGCAACCGATCCTCGTACCGGAGCGTATTCAGGGCGGTAAACATGCGGTACATGCGTTCCTTCAACGTGCGATTCCATCGTTCCACCACGGCGGCTTTGCTATCCCCGCGCGTGGAAAAGAGCGCAATTCCTCGCTCTTTCAGAAACGTTTGGAAGGGCCGGTTGTAAAATTCTGTCCCTTGGTCCGTTTGCAACCGCAAGGGTTGTCGTCCTTTGCTGCCTCGCAGAATCGAGGCAAAGGCTTCCGTCACGGCTTTACCGGTCTTTTTCTTCAAAGGCACCGCCCACGCGTACTTGGACAAGACGTCGATGACGGTCAAAATGTAGCGGTACCCCTTATTCCATTTCTTCAAGGCCGACATGTCCACCAAATCGGCCACCCATTGTTCGTCGCGGGCAAACACGATCACGGGGGTGGTGGGAAACCGTTTCCGACGCGGTTTGTGCAGGGTATAACTCAAGAGCCCTTCCAAGACGCGTTTGGCCCGCACCAGAGGCAATCCCGTCTGCTGGGCAAATCGTTGCACGCCCCCCAAACTGTCTTTTTTCTCTGGGGATTCGTAAACCTCTCCCCAACTGACCGAGGCTCGCTTCTTTTGCGATTTGGCACGCGGGGCCATGTCGTTCGCCGATGGGATCCGAAGCACTCGTAACAAAAGGGGGAGGGAAGGGGACTTTTATCGTTAACAAACAACAACCACACCGTGAATGTTCTTGACAACAACATGTTTTTTTTTTTTTAATCAACCAAACAAGATAATATTTTTTTACATGAAGAAAAGCAATGTTCAATGTTCAATCCCGTCTGACACGTATTTGTACTTGCCACGGGGTGACTCTTCCGCGGCTCTGGCCAACCTCTCGGTGACTCGACGCATCCAATAGTCAAAGAGGGGGGTAGAATCGTCGGGCACGTACTTGTCTTTCAACCACTGCACATCCCTCAACATCTCCAACGAAGGGTCTTCCTCTTTCAGGTACCGGCTCAAGGTGTCCAAATAAATGATCTTTTTCCATTTTGGGACCCGTTTCATCTCCTCGTACGCCTCCTTCAGGTAAGGACGAGAACTCAAATTTCTGAATTCTTCGGGATAGGCGATGGTGTTCTTCGTTCCCGCCACCACGAACCCTCCTCGCCAAAACTTGTTCCACCGGGGAATCTCTGGCTCTCTTTCTGGCTCTCTGTTCTGCTCTCTTTCTCTTTCTTTGTCGACCTGGGGCGGTTCCCAAGAGGTCCACGGCACGGGGTGGTACTCCTCTTTCCTGACGCGGGGTTTCCAATGGATCCACTGGAAATACCCGCAGCGTTCTTTGCCAAACTGTTCCACGCCTTTCTGGTTGACGCCGCAGGTCAGGAACACCTTTTGGTAATTGTTGGGGGACAGACTCAGTTTCATCCCCGGTCTCAGCCCGCAGTCGCAACGCATGGAAGACCACTGGGCTTTCAGGGCGGGGTGAAGATGGTCTTTCAATTCTTTCAACATCGTGTCCAGATGCCGGGTGGGAATGAACACCAGACATCCCTCGTGACCGCAACGTTCGTAAGAAAAGTCCCCGCAACTGCCCGGGCACAAGGGTTCCCACTCGTGAATGGGGCACGACAAGTCGGTGACGACGACGGGGGACTGGGGTGGAGGGTCCGTCTGCGTGGGCGCGTCCACCAGGGTGGAAAGAACCGGGTCTTTGCAAAGGCTCGCAATAAACGCATCCGCCTCGTTCTCTTCTTCCTCGGTCAACAAGAGAGGTTCTGGGGGATGAGGTGGCAAGACGTCCACGGGGGTATTCAAGATCGCCATGTCCTCGGGGCTCAATGTCTCGTCTTTCTTCTTTTTACTCCCTTCGGCATCGCTCTTGGTTTTACGTTTTTTAGGCGCAGCGACAGGAGTCGGTTGCGTGGGTACTCGACTCATACTCATCTTTTTTGTCTTTTTCTTTTCTTTGGACCACTGCTACCGGAACGAAGAAGAAAAGAGGGTGAGTGACAATGCGTCACGCCTTAAATGCCAAGTCCACGACCCCCTGTAGCGTGACGTGGTCGTATCCGATTGGCGGACGTCCTCGTGACGTGGCCTCCTTCGATTGGCTAAACATAATCCCACCACCACCCCACCTGCCAGTCTCTATAAAAAACCACACCCCCGACCCTCGCACGTATTCAAACAAAAACAAAACAAGCAACAATGGAGAAGGTATGCGTTTGCATCGACCTGGAAGGGTTCCAAATCCAGGGATGTTTTCTGTGCCGCGAAATGGGGTACTGCGATTGGACGCGACAGCATTCGGGCGTCATCCATTACCATCTCCCCGTCGAGTACGCTCAGTTGTCGGACAAGGAAAAGATCACCGCCCGTTGGGTCATGCGGAACATTCACGGACTCCACTTTCAACCACCCCCCGCCGCCGCGCCTTACCCCCACCGGCTCTTGGACGTGCAAATCCGAGCTCTGTACGAACGATTCCGCACCGACGAACGAGATACGGTGGCCTTCAAAGGGGGGCACGTGGAACAAGATCTCTTGGATCGACTTGGCATTCCCCACCTCGATCTCGAAACTTACGGGTGTCCCCCGTTTCGTAAAATGAAACGTTTGGATCGCGTGGAAGGTTGCGGTTTTCACGCCGACCCCCTACGTCATCATTGCCCGCAAGTCGAATGCCATCATTTCGTGGATTGGATGCGACGACAATGCGGGATGACGTATCAGTCCACGTACAGATTCCATTGGTCCGCCAACCGTCCCGTGTGGACAAAGTCGACGACGGTCTAAATAAAAAGAACCCGCTTACCCCGGCTCGGACTCATTTTTTTTTGCGTTGATTTCTTTTCACGAGCGCTCCTCCTCATGTCGATGGCCATGGATATTCCCGTTTTGAACGACTACACCATCATCACGGGTGGAGCACCGGGGGTGGAGCACCGGGCGTGGACGCCGAGGCGGAACGTCAAGCCCTCCATTTCGGGACTCGTTTGGACGTGGTGATTGGACCCCATCACCCTCGCCGTCAAACCATCACCCCCTTGACGGAAGAAGAATTGAACCGAGCCGACAGTTACTTTATCACGGCGCAGACTCGATTGGGAAAAGGGGTTTCCAACGCCATCACGGCCGAATATTTGAAACGCAACTTTCACATTGCGGCACGGGCCGGCAGCGTCTACGCGTTTGGGTTCTTTACCTTCAACCATAAACAGATGAAAGGAGGGACGGGGTGGACCGTGGAATATGCCAAACAATTGCATCGGCAGATCTTTGCCTACGACCTGGAGAAATCGCGATGGTACAAGTACAACTATGGCACCGGCACGTTTCACGCGATGGGGAACGGAAATTTCCCACTCTTACACACCCAGAGTGCCATTGTGGGTTCCCGCTATGTGGACAATTACCCCCGATGGAAAGAGGCCCTCGCCGGATTATTCGAGCGCACCGTGGGCTGTCTACAATCACTGCATTGACATTTTGAACCAGAACTTTGATTATTATTTTTAACGCCCACCCGTGAGACAATGAGAACACTGCAAATGCGACTTTGAACCACAACTGTTTTATTGTGTTTTGATTCACAAAAGAATTAAAATGTTCTTTGTAAAATAAAATGTTTTCTTGAAAATAAATGTTCCTTTTTTAAATAAATGTTTCTTTGATTGTCTCTTCAAAATAAATAATGTTCTTTTTTAAAGTTCTCCCTCTTGGAAAGCCTCCATCTCGTTGAGGTCACACCCCAGGGATCTGCAGTGCGGGCACTTGAATAAGAGAAGAAGCCGCCCGTTTTCTCGCACCCACTTCATCAAGCAACTGTCTTGGCACCACCCTCTACAGCACAACAATTTGTTCGCCCTTGTACGGACAAATTGTCTACCCAGCGTGCCGTCTCGCTTCCTAAACTCTCGCACTGTCAGCTTCCGTTCCTCTAAACAAATGACACACTTCGATCTTCTTCCTTCTCCTTCTTCTTCTTTCCCTTAGCTCTTTCCGCTCCTCCTTCCTCCATTTCCACCGAAAAAATATCTACACGAGTATCGAGTGACATCATGTTGACTTTGGTGTTTTGGTGTGACTTCGGCCTTTATATAGATCTCCGCGCAATTCCCGGCCGGGATCTGGGGCGAGTGAAAAATCAAGACCCATACCCCCCCATGGGTACCCCGTTCCTTCCCAGCCTACAACGTCATTCTCCCAAAGAGTATAAAAAGACTGCTAGCATCACCTTTTCACGCCTCACTCAGTTCTTACGAGTCACACCAAACAAAGATGGCGTCCCACCAAGCAGTTGCGTCCACCTCTTCAATGGCCGACCTGGAGAAGCATCCCGAGGAGTTGGATGATGACGTCTTGTCGACGGCCACGGAACCGATGAAAAAGAGACACCGGGGACCCCTCTTCGAGTTTCAATTCACAAAGTATACGGATAATCGTATGCGAAGACGACTGTTTAAGTCACGTGGCCGCACATTCCATGCCACCATCCAGCAAAACACGAATCTCCCACCTCCCCGCCACTACGACGTGGGGAACGAAGTCAAAGAGGCATTTCATCGTGCAATCGATCGCATATTGGATAAGGAACGCATAAAGGATGAGGATAGGCTGTTTTTTACGTTGCATCATCCCACCTCTCTGTTCCACTTAGATCACTTTCAAGGACCTGTGCGGAAATGGCGAAACCGGAGTGAGAATGTCCCGGAAAATTACAAAAAAATAGCCGAGATAATAAACTCCCAAGAAGTCTTCAAAATGAACGATTGTTTCAAAGTGAACTTCATCATCGTGCAGAAACCCGGACACTAGTCGAGAGCACGTGACTTTTGAGCCGACGAACTATCAAAAGGGGCGTTCTCCCATTCGGGGATGGAACCCATGTCCCCGCTTGTAAAATAGCTTTTGTTGTTGTTTTCGTTGTGTGACTACTAAAAAGGGGCGTTCTCCCAATCGGGGACAGAACCCATGTCCCCGCTTGTAAATCTGGTTTTTGTTTTTTCGTTACGTTGTTAATAAATTACATTTTTTGTGTTATTTTCTGTTATTTTTTGGTTTCTCTGGCCGAGCGGGATCTGGGACCCACCCCGCGTGCGGAACCAGAGCGACCAGTCACTCAAACCATCCCCGAGCGACCCCCGAGCGATTTCCGAACCATCCCGAGGGATCCCAACCAATTGCACCATCATTACGACCTTTCAGTCACCTTAAAGGTCACTATAAGCCCCCCCACCCCTCCCCCCAATTTTTTTTGCCTCACTTTCATGCCAAACCATGATGTCATCCTTTCCAACTCGGCCTCTGATTGGCTGACCGGCTCTTAATGAGATGCAAATGAGATGCTAATTATATGTACTCGCTCCTGATTGGTCGACGGTTTTTGTGAGCTGCTCTTGCTGCTGGTATTGTGCGGATCGCGTGATAAAAGTACACGGCTGGTAAATTTTTGTTATTTAAAAATATCTGCCATTTGCAAATTTCTCTTTATAGTGGACTTTATTAGTAAATAACCAAAGTATTGGTCACTATCGGTATCTTTGTGGGACTGTGTCCAAATCGAAAGTAAAAAAAGTCTGGTGGATGTTTTGTAGTATCTTGAAAGTATACAGTCACATAACCTCAAAGCCGTTTTGGGGTGAAAAAAGCTTGCGTTGTAGACCCGAAGTGCCGATACTCGCGCCATCCCCGAGTCACCCTCCATATTTATCATGATCTAGTTACAGCCGCCTTCGCTCAGGTTTTTTTTTCGACGGACTTGCCCAAAAATAGGCGCTCTTTCGCAGACTTAAGTGATTATGTTTTGTTAATTCGTGTTCATTTGTTTTTTCTTTCAGATGATTTAAGAAAAGCACTAGGTAATACTGATTGATATTTGATGTTATCTCTGTAACGTACAGAATTAGAACACGATATTGGTCACTGCCGGTAAACTTTTCGATAGCCTTATATTTAATAGACACAAGAGGTCTCCAAAGAAACGTTATACGTTTGTAGCTAGTTTCCTTAACTTTTTTCCTTAACTTTTCTTTAAAGTGTTGTCGAATGGATTTTTCATGAAAAGATTTCCTTTTAAAATCACGGTCCCGTGCGTGTATTTAACACACCTTGCGCCCCTGCCCCCTTCTCCCCTCCCCATCTCTATTGTTCCTTGTCTTGTTCTTAAAACGTTTTTTTTTTTCTGCAACTGTTTACGTGACTTACAATACCAAGGTAAAGTTAAATACGATTCGATATAATAGATTATAAACGCGTGGGTTAGGGTTAGGGTTAGAGGTTAGTGATTAACGCATTGGTCACTGTCGGTATCTTTGTGGGAGTGTGTGCAAATCAAAAGTCAAAGAAAAAAATCAGGTGGATGTTTTGTAGTATTTTAAAAGTTATACGTATAAACTTGAAAGCCGTATTTGAGTGAAAATAGATTGCAAAAAGTTCGGTGTTTTCTCTCTCATCTTCGCGAGAATGCGGGAAGCGCCCATACTCACACCTGTTCCCAGTGTTACTCTCCATATTCACACTTGCTCCAGAGTGTGTCCATATCTGAAGAGTCAAGGAAAAGGGCCGTAGTGATGTTGTGTAGGAGTTTGTAAATTTCATTCACGTATAACCTAACAGGGTATTGTGCGGATCGCGTGATAAAAGTACACGGCTGGTAAATTTTTGTTATTTAAAAATATCTGCCATTTGCAAATTTCTCTTTATAGTGGACTTTATTAGTAAATAACCAAAGTATTGGTCACTATCGGTATCTTTGTGGGACTGTGTCCAAATCGAAAGTAAAAAAAGTCTGGTGGATGTTTTGTAGTATCTTGAAAGTATACAGTCACATAACCTCAAAGCCGTTTTGGGGTGAAAAAAGCTTGCGTTGTAGACCCGAAGTGCCGATACTCGCGCCATCCCCGAGTCACCCTCCATATTTATCATGATCTAGTTACAGCCGCCTTCGCTCAGGTTTTTTTTTCGACGGACTTGCCCAAAAATAGGCGCTCTTTCGCAGACTTAAGTGATTATGTTTTGTTAAATCGTGTTCATTTGTTTTTTCTTTCAGATGATTTAAGAAAAGCACGAGGTAATACTGATTGATATTTGATGTTATCTCTGTAACGTACAGAATTAGAACACAAGATATTGGTCACTGCCGGTAAACTTTTCGATAGCCTTATATTTAATAGACACAAGAGGTCTCCAAAGAAACGTTATACGTTTGTAGCTAGTTTCCTTAACTTTTTTCCTTAACTTTTCTTTAAAGTGTTGTCGAATGGATTTTTCATGAAAAGATTTCCTTTTAAAATCACGGTCCCGTGCGTGTATTTAACACACCTTGCGCCCCTGCCCCCTTCTCCCCTCCCCATCTCTATTGTTCCTTGTCTTGTTCTTAAAACGTTTTTTTTTTTTTTGCAACTGTTTACGTGACTTACAATACCAAGGTAAAGTTAAATACGATTCGATATAATAGATTATAAACGCGTGGGTTAGGGTTAGGGTTAGAGGTTAGTGATTAACGCATTGGTCACTGTCGGTATCTTTGTGGGAGTGTGTGCAAATCAAAAGTCAAAGAAAAAAATCAGGTGGATGTTTTGTAGTATTTTAAAAGTTATACGTATAAACTTGAAAGC
Source organism: Cladopsammia gracilis (assembly GCA_022457155.1). Classification (NCBI taxonomy): domain Eukaryota; kingdom Metazoa; phylum Cnidaria; class Anthozoa; order Scleractinia; family Dendrophylliidae; genus Cladopsammia; species Cladopsammia gracilis. The sequence goes on from JAJGOT010000286.1 coordinate 325,482, forward strand.
CGTATTTGAGTGAAAATAGATTGCAAAAAGTTCGGTGTTTTCTCTCTCATCTTCGCGAGAATGCGGGAAGCGCCCATACTCACACCTGTTCCCAGTGTTACTCTCCATATTCACACTTGCTCCAGAGTGTGTCCATATCTGAAGAGTCAAGGAAAAGGGCCGTAGTGATGTTGTGTAGGAGTTTGTAAATTTCATTCACGTATAACCTAACAGGGTATTGTGCGGATCGCGTGATAAAAGTACACGGCTGGTAAATTTTTGTTATTTAAAAATATCTGCCATTTGCAAATTTCTCTTTATAGTGGACTTTATTAGTAAATAACCAAAGTATTGGTCACTATCGGTATCTTTGTGGGACTGTGTCCAAATCGAAAGTAAAACACCTCTGGTGGATGTTTTGTAGTATCTTGAAAGTATACAGTCACATAACCTCAAAGCCGTTTTGGGGTGAAAAAAGCTTGCGTTGTAGACCCGAAGTGCCGATACTCGCGCCATCCCCGAGTCACCCTCCATATTTATCATGATCTAGTTACAGCCGCCTTCGCTCAGGTTTTTTTTTCGACGGACTTGCCCAAAAATAGGCGCTCTTTCGCAGACTTAAGTGATTATGTTTTGTTAATTCGTGTTCATTTGTTTTTTTTTTTCAGATGATTTAAGAAAAGCACGAGGTAATACTGATTGATATTTGATGTTATCTCTGTAACGTACAGAATTAGAACACAAGATATTGGTCACTGCCGGTAAACTTTTCGATAGCCTTATATTTAATAGACACAAGAGGTCTCCAAAGAAACGTTATATGTTTGTAGCTAGTTTCCTTAACTTTTTTCCTTAACTTTTCTTTACACAGGCGATTTTTTGTGCAATTTTTGTCGCACTGTTCGGTGCAATTTTTGTCCCGCAAACGTACAACATTGCGATTTAAAAAAAATACTGGTGAAAACGTTATACCGTCAATTTTCTCTCGTTATCAATTATTTTCGTTTTTGATTAAAGATCATTCTAAATACATTATTTTGAGAGTGATGTGCTATTAGCTATCTAATACATTATAAATTTCCAAGGTATTGGCAACTGTCCCTCTAACCTTCGCGGAAAGGCAGGAAGCGCCCATACTTAAGCCTTTCCCTACTCACTCTCCATATTCACTCACTCATACTCACTTTCCCCTTTTCAGAGAACATAAAATGCGTTACTGTGCGAATCACTTTGATTTGATTTTGACATTTCCCTCTGTGCAGCAACCAATCAGAAGCGACTCGAAACCGCAAGAAACCCAAACAAACGGTTAGTCACGAAACCATAAAGCTCAGGCCCCGGTTGTTCAAAAGGTGGATAGCACTATTCAACGGATAAATCACTATCCAGTGGTAATCAGTACTCACTTTTGAGCATAGTAGCTGATAGATCGTCTCAATATTTGAAGCAGCAAACTTCTGTTCTCTTTTGCAGTTTTACCGTTGTAAAATTTAAAATTTTTGTTTATATCAGATATCATCGAATATATTCAAGCCTTCAAATTTTGGAAGGCCGTATTGCAATTAGCCACACACGGCAAAGTAGCTAGCGGCTGATCAGCGAGAGATCAACGAAAAAGAAACGTGTAGTAGCTGTAAAACTTTAATACTGTGCAGGGAATAAAAGTTGACAAGTTTGCGGCGAGTTAGCGGTACTGTAGTTACATATTTGCATGCCGTATTAAGTTAACACTTTCATTCAACGGAGCAGCCGATTTTGTCCTCGCTCAGTAGCTTTTTTCGAAAATTCACCTCCTCAGGAACTCAGGAACTGTCATGTGTTATTGTCTGGCTTTTTCGCTAACGATGGACAAGTGTTCCAATGTTGTGTACAACACTGACAAACCGATGAACGCGACAACTGAGCATGAGGCAAACGTATAGCTAAACGTCTGTCTGGTTTTTAGCCGTAACAGTAAAATCGCTCAGATTTCTACTTCATTTACAAAGAAAGACGAAAGGTAAACTAGGAAAGGAAAGAGTCTGAAGTACCTGCTGTTGCTACGTTGGCTTCTGCTAGGGCTGCTGTCCATCCGCTTCCCTCCTACCAACCCCCAATGGCTTTCAGGAAAACCATTTCATTGTGTAAACCACCAAACATTATGACAAATTGCCTCTCTCCAAACCTTTCTGGAAAATTCCATTGAATTTCTTTCGCCACTGCGTATAATGGCTGATCCATCGCTACTACTGGGATCTGACCGGCGTTGAGGTGACCCACACATGCTTTGATGATGTTCAAGGAATGGCATATCATTGCAGCTGACTTTGCTTCATCGGGAAAGAGAGGAAGTAGCGAGGATATTGCAGACTTTGTGTTTGTTTCTTCTTTTCTACATTGGTTTGAGTGATAGACGGACCATGAAATGGTCTTATTGTTCTGTGGCAAACCCTGTCCATCATCTGAGACAGTTTCCTTTACATCTTCCAACCATTTAGATTCTTCTTCAATTGCCTTTGCAACAATTTGACCATCTCCTCGAATATCACTTTGCACTTCGGGTATCAAAGGGTTTTTTTTAGGAAGTACAATCGGGGGAACTTGACTGTAAGACTCGGGTAATTCTGCAACGGACTTTGTACCTGTGGACATGGCTTGGTCAAGTGACACTCTCGGTCTGCAAACCCCTGGAACTTGAACGCTCGGTTGTTGAAAAAGTGATATTCCAGTGCCATGAAATGAGTCATGAGCAATTGTCGAGCTTGGGTTGTGATCGATGTTGTCCACGGCCACTGAAGTAAACAACCCTTTGCGAAGATCAGGTGGGCACACAACATCCTCTTGATTATACTGATGGCAAACTGAGTTTCCCAATTCTGTCGAAATGGCCAGCACTCTGTCGTACGATATAGACAAGCCTAGTTCATGCAACTTCTCCACAAGGTCCCGGCTGCGGGTTTTAGCGTGAACAATCAACCCTGTGTAGATTGGAAGTGGTGTCTCCCTCGTTTTGTTGTGGCGTTCTCGTTTAACATCTCCCTCTCGGCGACGAACAAAGCTATTATATTGCAGCAGCTGTGCAATACTGAGTCCTGCTTGAAATTTTGCATACGAAGAAGCTTGGGTTTGAATACTTGGCCCATATAGAATGATATTCACTAAAGACAGCAGCGCGGTTGGTACAGACTCTACCTGGCAATTAGAGTCGAAGAAACCATTGAATGTGCTCTTTAGTTGTAGCATATCTCTCCGGATTATGCTGGCTGCTTTCGTCAAATGAATGGCTTCATCGTCGCAATCTTCTCTAAGAACTCGGTTTAACGCTAAGCCAACGTCTTCTTTAAATCCAAGAAAAATGTCACGCCCTTGTTTGTATGCTTCAAGGTCGGGGATGTGAGATAAAAGCCGCTCTTTCAGTCGCGTGGTATGCACGCGACTCTGCATATCGGCACCCAACTGCTCCATTCGAGTGGTGTACATATTGGCTAGATCAGCCAATTTAAATACGGTGATTGAATGACTGGATGAACGTGCCTCTTCTATATACGTTATAAGCTCTGCCAAAACGATGCCCCCAAGTTGAAATTTGGTATCGTCTGCTTCATCTTTTAAAACCGTTTCCGCTCTTTTATACAAAGACACTAAACGCGAAGAGTGATAACATGCTTCTAAAGCTACCAAATCACCAGCACTCAATTTGGCCAACAGCTTCTGATCTTGCAGAGCAATGGCACATCTTCTGACACGAGCATCCAATCCAAAAGTGCAAACATTATGAAGTGGATTTTTCAAGGCCCTGGGTTGATCACAAAAAAAGCAAATCTTCTCCGGGTTATTCATCTGTGAAAGGCTTGAGCTACTGGAGCGCGTATATTTACAGCTTGCAGATGGATCGGGTGTTGGAGCCTGTCTCTTCTTGGCTCTGTTGAGCTTAGTGGAATTAAAAAGCAAATAACAGCTCTTATGCCATCGGGCTTTGCAACGCAAAAACGTACTTTCCATTCCATCACCTTCATTCAGTCGAGATAGGCTTATCTGAATTGGCATACACCCCAGTTCATGAAACTGTTGAATATTTTCGGCAAGGGTCTTGTAACCAGCTCCAACATCAGACCTCTTTGAGTCTGCAGGGCATTGAAGTGCCTCACTCTTACTCTCTTGACAGAGAACACAAAGACTCCAGTCTGTCCTCGAGCCTAACTCTTGGTTCATTATTGGGCTGTAAATTTAATAGAAAATCACCAGAAATATTTCTCTGCCAATCGATGTTTTTATGTTACTAATTTGGGTAATATATAAGGAAATCTAAAGCACTTAAAATAAATCAAACCCTGTAAATTGTTAATCAAATAAAGTGAAATAAAACTTGGTCGTTGACCAAAATCGTACCATGAATATTTAAGTGAACATTTTTAAATATTCACGGCTCAGTTCCCAGACACTGTCTTTGTGTTTTGTTTAATCTGAATAACATTAAACTAAACAAAATATAACATCATTCAGTCTTATTCAGTTTGGTTTAGACATCAAACTCCTTCCAAACAGGCTAAACGTTGTTTTCTTTGGCTTCATTAGATGATAAAATAACATCATTCAAGACGTGACTGATGCTCTAGGAAATACATCTTTTCGTTCTACTAAAAATGTTAAAATGATTTCAATAGCGTAAACTACTAAAAACGCAAACATGTACTTACAGTTATGATAGCGCAGCTCTCGCCATAACAAAATGGCTGCCTCCATGTGCCAATAAGCAAGGCCTCGGACTACTATGGGTACTTGAACCAGTCTCTCCCGGGCAATTTTATTTGAGCAGACATAATTAGTTGTTTTGAACATTGGCTATCTCTTATATTTCATTAAGTTATAAAAAGTCAAAGCAAACTTGCTTTGAGTTAAATCGTAGTATATATAGAGCAAACACTTGATCAAACCCTCCAACAATATTATCAATAAAAGGGGCACCTCACTTCCAGTTTTGCTTGCATGTTAAACTTTCGGCTGCGCGCAATGCACACATTTTTCGCTCAATTTCGTATTTAAACCTTTAAACAATATTTTTCTTTACCCTGAAGCAACACGAGTGTCGTTCCAAGGTGTTTTCACCGTCTTGTTATAACTTCCGGTAATGTTACATTTTACTTCCGGTCAAGATGACGGCCATTTTAAAAACACCCCCTTAACTTCGTTGTGAGTGAATTTTCAGAGTGGCTCCATATCAGATGTTAACAAGCATACAAGGAACCTTCACTTACACTTGCACAATTCGCCTAAAATTCTGCACATAACCGCCTGACTATTTCTATGTGGGCATTCTCTATACAAGTGCTGCGTTGATTCACAAATAAAGCATGTCAAACGCTTGTAATTAGGACGCCGCCCATAGTGGCGACTTTGGCCAAAACGCTGGTTACGGCCGCGGGTACTTGCTGGCCTGGGGTTCCATGCAGCCTGATTATAGGTAGGGAAGTCCATCAAAAGCGGAATGCTCTCCTCAGGTTTTGTGCTTTCCGTTGAGGCCTTTATGTTCTTCAAGACTTTGCTGGCCTTCTCCAACACCTTGCCCTTCATCCACTGGGTCACCAACCAAGGCGACGAAGGGATCTTTAAGGGCGCTCTTATTGCGGAGCCTGGCGTACTTCTGAACTTCGTCAAGGATACACTCATATTCACGCGCTTTTTTGTCGTTGTTTACTTTAGCAACACGGACCAGGGTTTCCAGGTCGGCTATAGCATCATCGGGGTCAAACCTTGCTTTGTCAAGGGTTCTATGAAGGGTCTGGAGGGCAACAGCGATGGAGGTGCTCTTTCCCTGTTCCTCCAGTATTTTAATCCTCTCCTCTAACGTGTGTACACGCTGAAAAACACGGGTAGGCTGTGTAAGGGCGACTATATAGACTATGTAGGGATAAGGGAGGGGGGGCGGGGGGGGGGGGCAAGCGGGAAGTAGGATGTCGCATTTTATTTTATTTTATTTTATTTATTTTATATATTTGCTCATTTCGCTTTTTTTTTAATTTCTAGCCTGGCTCAAAAATTTTATATCACAAAAACAATCACTATAACATACGAGCGGTAGACTCCAACCTGCATGGCTCACCAACTTAAGTTTACTAGACAATCTCTTAACATGAGCGGTAGACTCCAACCTGGCTCAATAACCCGTTTTATTTCACAATAGACTGACAATCACTATAACATGAGCGGTAGACTTCGACCTGCATGGCTCAATAACTTTAGTTTACAAGACAATCTCTATAACCCGAGCGGTAGACTCCAACCTGGCTCAATTACTTTAATTCTTCGAAGCAAACACTATAACGTCTATAACATGAGCGGTAGACTCCAACCTGGCTCAATTACTTTAATTCTCGGAAGCAATCGCTATAACATGAGCGGTAGACTCCAACCTGGCTCAATTACTTTAATTTATACATGACGGGATATCTATTGTCATGTAAATACTCGCAATTATTCTTAGTACTTAGAATACTAATTAAGGGATACTCAGAAGCCGCTTTAGTGGAAAAAGAAGAGCTTTCAGGGATAAACTTCGAGGATCTATATACGTTTTTAGCAATGCTAGAGATGGGTTCGTTTTACGGATTTCAGCACCAAAGCGGAGATTTAAAGAATTTCCACAGGGAGCCCATACAATCTGTTTGTGTAACACAATGACCATTTGTAATTTTATAGGAAATGTATGGGATTTACCTAAATTTCATATTATAGCGACGTATCGCCAAATGTATGTACTGATCAACGCTAAATAAGCGTTAAATTACGTTATATGTTGTGTGTTGTCGTCCTTTTGCCGTAAAAGTGATATTTTGAGCGTTTTTGAAGGATTCTGAGTTCGCCGTTGACTGTACGTCTAAAAGAAAGACAAGGGTGAAAAGAGATTTTTGAACGGCTCCAGCGCCGAGGCGATTTTTTCACATAAAATCGCATCGCTCGGCTTTCAAACCAAGCAACAAAAAGGCCCAAAGATTCACGCTTCTTCTCGTACCTCTCGATGGAAAATCCGTTCAAACGGCCCGGAGCTAGCCGTCGAAGAAAATCAAAATCCCACACTTTCCAAGCGGTCGATATTCGTATCATTTCTTCCTGTGCCAGCCAGAAACCGTCCTGCTGATTGCCTCTTTCTGATTGGTCGCCGTTAAACAACAACCGATAGGTAAATCCCATACATTTCCTATAAAATTACAAATGGTCATTGTGTTACACAAACAGATTGTATGGGCTCCCCGTGGAATTTCCAAGCACAGTAGTCGCCGGAGGGACTTAAAGGTAAAACAAATTATATATTTCGATAGGAATTTATCTTAATATCAATCTGTGATTGACTTTTTGTTTGTGTTCTCGTTAGTTTTGGAAAATTGTTTATAAACGTGTAGCTTAAATTCAGTTGTCTTAATTTCTTGAATTTCATCGAAGACACTGCTCGGCCTCGATGCGCTATAAATGGTACGCGTTTTGCTTTTAAACTAATGGAGATTTGAATAAAATTTTTCGAAAGAAGATTATGTTGTCCATTTTTATGTGTTTGTTCATTCATTACGTAGATTGAAAAGCGATTTTATGTAAACAAAACAAGACTTAGATTTTATACTCGCGTCGCCTTATGCAAATATGTTTGTGTATTTTTGCAATTTTGATTTCCAAATCAGTTTCTCGGGCATTTTTTGACAAGCAACAACTGTATTGTATTCGGAAAATACTCGTAATAGTTATTCTAGACGGATAAAAAGTTGTTTTTGTGAACTTTTGTACGGTCTAAATGTACTGTGCAGACGGTCGGGTAATAAGCTAAAGCTTACTGTTTTTGAGAATTGCTAAAATTGAAAAATAGCCCGGTCGTCAATCTTAATTCTTGTGCTTCCGATCTTTCACCTAAGTTAAGTTTCATCTTAGTTACTATGGAAATCAGTAGAGTGGTAAAACGGCCGCTTCAAATCTGTACCACGTGATGTAGTTTTTGTGTACCACGTGATGCGATTTTTGTGTACCATGTGACGCTGCTTTTTCGTGAAGCCTTCCTTTCTTCTCGCGCCATCATGGAGTTTAGAACAACGCCAACAAAAACATGGTTAAAACAGTTCAATTTGGAACATTTAAGCGAGGCGTTTGAATATAATGGTTTTGCATCAGTTGGTGCTCTTGTAGCAATGGCTCCGACAGACCTAGAATTGATTTTTCAAGGCCGCCTCAAGCTGGGAGAGAAAAGGTTACTAGAACAACAGCTTGCGATCCTTACGAAGGTTGGTCAGAGTAGTTGGCTTTTGCTTTTGGCGGTTGAGTTGTTATTTTTATTACTATAAAATACCAACTAATAAGACCGGCTTTGACCATTTGTTATAGACAACAGCGGCTCCTCCTGGTGTAACTGAGGCCGTCAGCGCAGCTACTGGTTCCAAAATCGAGAAGTCTCAAACGGCAACTCAAGTCTCTAAAGGTGCAGAGAAATGCAGTGTCAAAAGAACAAGGAAAATGCTTACCTATCAGACAGAAAATACGCCAAACAAACCGGTATTAAGTCCTCTGGAATCCTACATTTCCCAGAAAAGAATTGACATTGACCAGCAACGAAAAAAAAGTACAGGAAATAGAAAAAGAAGTTGTCGAATTTACAAGTGAAAGAATGCCGGAGCGCGCGCCAAGAGCATCTGCGCCCTGTTGTAGCAAGTGTCATAGAAAGGAAGGCCACAACAGGCTCAATTGCCCATATCCAAGCCCATGTTCTACAGCATTGTTCTGTAAGAACATTGATAAACATCCCGACGATAAACTTCTTCTTAAACAAAAGACCAAACTCCTCACAGAAGCGCGAAAAGCGTTACAGGAAATGGACGCGGAACTTTATTTATTTATTTATTTAAACTTTATTTAAACACGGTATATTCATCAGGCATAACAATACTATAAACTATATATATATATATATATATATATATATATATATATATATATATATATATATATATATATATAAAAGTATCATAATTAATTCATAGAAAATAATGCTAAAAAATTAAAATATGTAAAAATAAACCCTACCCTCGAAAAATTATAAACCTGCTTTACAAGAATGATCAAGCAAAATAATTGTGACAGCCCCTTCGAAAACTACTGATAGTTTCCGCTTGCCGCAGTTGCAGGGGGAGGTTATTCCAAATGACCGCACCATTGTATCTATTGTATTTTGTAGACAAGTTAGGAAGAAGAAAGAAGAAAGAAGTCTTGTTTAAGCATTGAGGCACGCTACGTAGTGAAAGTCAAACAAGTTTTAATCGATAGTAACCCTGATAAATATACAAGGATGATAAATGGAAAAGTGATAGAGGACTGGAGATTGATTAATAGAGATAGTAAGATAATTGAAAAAGAATTCAAAGGGAAAATTCCGTCCCCAATGGAAGCGCGCGAAATCCTTGACTCTGAAAATTTTGTTGAACATCCAGTATCTAGAGTAGGCCAAACTAGAGTGCACAACCCCTATAAAAAAATTTGGGAAGATCGCGGAGTCGTTTGGCCGAAAGACCCGCGAAAGGAGACCGGGATTTTAGTGAAAAATATTGATGATGCGGGTCATCAAGAGACAAGTACCACTACGGATGATTTACGTTCTCCCCAAAGAAATAAAATGGCACCACTAGCAGTTTCTCGCTCGGAGGAGGAAGACGACTTCCAGCTTGCATTGGCAATGCAGCGTAGCCTCGAAACACTACCTAACGCATTTGATTTGGATGGTTTTGAGCGAAGTTTAACAAACTCAACTTGTACAAACGTTTTAGAAAATGTCGGAGAATACGGAAAACAGAGTATCGAGAGTAAACAAACACAAGTGGTGCGCCCGCCGTGCAATTTATCCACCATTCCCACGGAATCAACTAAATCAAAGGGAGCCGGTCAACACTCAAGTACTACCAACCTAGAAACTCTAGTTGAAGCTGCTATGCATTTATCAAGATCTGAAGACAATTAAAATGCTGGTAATTACAAATTCAATGACATTGGTTCCTCTAAAATTCTGTTGTTCCGCTGTGAACCTTTGCAAATCTTTGATACGTATGGTGAGACGCTGAGACGAATTGGTAAATTGTTACAAAAGTTGGCTTTGAGTTACTGTTACTGTTCCGAATGTTGTTATAAGAACGGTGTTTAGAATCTCTGGTTAGTTTTTGCCTGCAGCTGTCAAGATCCGAAAGCTTAGACATCAAAAAATCTTGTTATAAACTCGATGATTTTCTCGAAAATTCTGTTATTCCACTGTTAACCTTTGCAACTTGTTTATAGAGCGTATGCACTCACGTGGCAAGCAGCTATGCAAATTTATTGGAACAAAAGAAAGTGTTAACATAAGAAAAGCGTTCAAATCCCACAGGATTGTTTTGGTACACCAACATGGCCGCCGTTCTATTGTTTTGGTACACCAATATGGCCGCCGTGACGTCATGTGCATACGCTCTATACAGTTTTAAGGTTACAGTGTACCTTCGGGGGTGTCTCCAGTATAACCGCTCTAGCGTCTTAAGATTACACTTTATATACCTAAACCCAGATATCAAATTAAAGCTTATAGAGCTCGCTATCTAAATATGGAAACCATTTGGTAATAAAATGAATTGTCGAATTTTTTACGACGTCTAAATCGAACGTCCGAATCAGCTTTAAGACGCTATAACTCAAAGCGATTATTATATTTTGCTAATTTGATTTGTTCTCGGGTTTACGGACACGAAGCGCTAAAAAAACGTGTCGGCGATTTTCCATATTCAATTGCAGTGAAAAGTTACAGAATATTTTCGAAAAGGAGAGAAAAAAAATTGGAATGATCGCACGGAAATGCCTCTTGACGATAAAGTTTTCGGAATTAAGAAATTCGCCGACACGTTTTTGTTAATTATATGTTAGCCTAGCTTCTGTCCAAATTTAAGGAAAATCGAACAAATTCCCTTTGAGTTGTAGCTCTTTAAAGTGTCCCCAACAAGCGAAAAATTAACTTTGAGAAAACGGCGCTTAAAAAAACATATCGCTTAATAAACAAACTCCGCCCACAAAAGTTATACCGTCATTTCTCCGTCAATTTTCACTATTTTTCGATACTTTTTTTGGATGAAAGTTCATTCTGTAAACTTTATTTTAACGCCAAAAAAAAATTTTCAATAAATTTTCGATCTGAAGGTACACTGTAACCTTAAGTCGAGCTCGATTTGAAATAAAAATTACTGTAATAATGTTTCCAAAGTTGTTGGGACGCTTCAGAATCTCTGTTTTTGTTTTCAATAAAATACAAACACTGGTTTTAATTTTGTATGTTATACTTCTTCCTTTCAGCTCGTGTAATAATTTTAATCACAACGGATGATTCCAACCACTGGGAGCTTTTACTTATTTGCGATTCATAAACAAAGTTCCAGATTACAGTAAAACTTCAAACAAATCAGTCAATGCCGGTCAATGCGACAAGAATTGGCACTCAAAACCCGATCCAGATTTTCTGATTTTTGACTTGGATTTCAACTCATCTTAAGGTGGCTCGACTGGGTTTTTGAGCGACGATACCGTTTAGCTTTGAGAAACGTGTGTACCACCACAAACGATCCAACGGAAAATCGATTGCCACAGCTGTACTAGAGAAAGATTAAAGTTTCAGATGAGGTTAGTTTTATGGAAATCGGAGTTGCCAAAGCAACGTTATGACGTCACTTCCGGTTTTACATAATACCGAATTACTTGCCTTCATGAGATAATTTTGGAAAACGCTCTCTGGATCTTCGACCTGACGTACTTGTCCTTAGGTCTTCAAAATTTTGCAAATTTCTATGGAAGCGTTTTCGAGAAAATTTCGAGTGAAGTTTTAAGGTGTTAAAATACAACAAAAACAAAACAATTTTGAAATGTTATTAAAACTTATGTCTACAGGGCTTGATGAAAAAATTTTTTGGTCTTACATAAATTTTATACCATCCAAATACCTTAGGTGAAAATCTCAAGGAAATCGCTCCGTTTGGATTTCAGAAATATTACCTTGAATATGAACTGGCCTGGAGTGTTATTTCGCTTTTACATCAAAAATTGACCCTACATTTATTAAAATTGTCATGAATTAAAAAGCGAATGATGAATTTTTTAAAAACTTAGTGCTCATGAAGATTAATTAATGTTTAATACAATCTCCAAGTTTCAAATTCATTGAAACATTCTAAGGCTGTAAATGTTTAGCGCCAACTCAGGAAAATATTGAGCTGATTTTCGCGCTTGTGGCTTGTTGTTTCATTATGCATCTCCATTATCTCAAATCGCCGTGGAATTGTAGCTTTCAGTACATCATGAATTCATGTATCACTTAAAACAAAGCAATGAAGTATTTATGAAACCATTATGTACTGAAATTTACAATTGCATGGCGATTCGAGACAATGGAGACACATAATGAGATCAACAAATCACTTTCGTGAAAATCAGCTCAATATTTTCCTATGTTGAGGCTGTAATTTGACAGCCTTAGGACGTTTCAATGAATTTGAAACTTGGCAGTTGTATTGAATATTAATTTATCTTTATGAAGACTAAGTTTTAAAAAAATTTATCATTCGCTTTTTAATTCATGACAATTTTAATAAGTGTAGGGTCAATTTTTGATGTAAAAGCGAAATAACACTCCAGGCCAGTTCATACTCAAGGTAATATTTCTGAAATCCAAACGGAACGATCTCCTTGAGATTTTCACCTAATGTATTTGGATGGTATAAAATTCATGTCAGACCAAAACATTATTTCATCAAGCCCTGTAGACATAAGTTTTAATAACATTTCAAAATTGTTTTGTTTTTGTTGTATTTTAACACCTTAAAAATTCACTCAAAATTTTCTCGAAAACGCTTCCATAAAAATTTGTAAAATTTTGTAGACCTAAGGACAAGTACGTCAGGTCGAAGATCCAGAGAGCGTTTTCCAAAATTATCTCTTGATGACAAGTAATTCGGTATTATGTAAAACCGGAAGTGACGTCATAACGTTGCTTTGGCAACTCCGATTTCCATAAATCTAATCTCATCTGAAACTTTAATCTTTCTCTAGTACAGCTGTGGCAATCAATTTTCCGTTGGATCGTTTGTGGTGGTACACAAGTTTCTCAAAGCTAAACGGTATCGTCGCTCAAAAACCCAGTCGAGCCACCTTAAACACGAAGCGAGCCTACAAGTTGAGGCTGAGGTGTTCAGCATGTCAATCAAAAATCCCAAAGGAAGGCGAATGGGTGCATTTGATTGGTTCATTGGCGAAGGAGTTATTTTAGCGAGTTGAGAGATTCCCGCAAGTTTGAATGGTGAGAAATTTATTCGGAGAGCTGGCGAGAAAGGATTTTTAATCAAAGAAGATGGATACAGGAGAGGAATTCAGAAAGTTAATTTTATCCGTCGATTTTTACTTCAGAATTCGTTTCTTTGCTTGTAAATCTGATTTGCATCGGGCATAATTAGTGAGCTCCGCTGGCGTTGCACATTTTATCGGCTTCAAAAGTTTGCATCGAAAAAAATTCGACGGCTTGGGACGGGGAAACCTCCTTCAACTTCCATGGAATATTTCATATAGATGCTGGCAAAAACGACTCCTCCGGCCAGCCGAGAAGTTTTGAGCTTTTTCTGTTGTTTACATTGGCCGTTTTCACACTAGAGACGGACAAATCGTCTGGACGGACAAGTCGTCTCAGACGGACAAGTCGTCTTAGTGTGAAAACGGGACGAACAAAATTTTGGACGTAAAAGTTCTAATTTTGTCCGTCGATTTGGCCGTCTATTAAGACGATTTTTCGAAGACGATTTGTTCGTCTAGACGGATAAGTCGTCCAAACTTAAATTCCCACCAGACGAACAAAATGGTTGTATCTCGGTCCCAGTACTCGCTAAGGGGAATGGAACTATTAAAGGGAGTGATGGTTTATGGGAAAATCAAAATGGCGGATAGAAAGACGCCCGTACAGAGAGAGAGAAAATGAAACGCAAAGCGTAAAAACAAGGCCTGGTCTGAGCAGGAATTGCGGTCATTTGCCAGTGTTTTGGTCTCAAATGAGAATAGGGATCGACCATGGGCCCTCACTTTGGAAACAATGGCTCTGAAGAAAAGTTCAAACGAGAGTGTGTTAAAAAAGATTCGTGAAGAGCTGCGGCTGGAGTTGGAAGGTTCCGAAGGCCTAGATGATTCTGCTTTATCTGTAGATCAGCTGAGGCGGAAGTACAAATGGTTTAAGCAAGAGTGGAGAAAGATTAACACCAAAATCCGTTCAAGTAGTGGTTTGGGCGCAAAGGACACTGAAGTCCCCGATTGGTATGTGTTACTTGATCCTATTTTTACCGAAGGAGTTGACAGTATGTTGACACTGAGCAGTAAGGCTGGTGACATACGTAGTAACGAATCTAGTGATGAAGAGTCCATCAGCGAGGAAGACTTAAGCGACAACACTTCTACCAGCAGCAAAGTCAGAGAAAACCTTAAACGCAGATCCACTAATTCGACCCCAACGATAGATGCAAAGGAAGCAGAAGGTGAAGAGTCAGAAAGTCAGGACGATTCTCCAAAGGCGAAGAAACCCTTGAAATCCACCAAAAAGAGCTCGAGGATGCCTAAAACTCAAACAGCGGCAATGTGGCAAATGGTGCAAAGCATGCAGGAATGCTCCTCGCAGCAAGAAAAGAAGAATGATGACAGAATGGCAGCCATGTTGGAGGCAGACAGAAAAAGAGACGAAATGTTTCTCGCATTTCAAAGGGAGCAAGCACAGGCAAATCGACAGCATGAGCTAATGATAGCTCAACTGGTTCTTCAGTCTGGATTAAACCAGCCTCCATCTTCTGGATATCAGGCTCGCCCTGCTATTGGCAGATCAACTCCATACACATATTCACCAAGCATTAATGGAGCAAGCAGTTCCTTACAGAGTCATCGAGATCAGGAGGAGAATTGGAACACCATGAATGATCAGAAAACTTACACAGGACTAGATGACAGTTTCCCAATTTACCGCAAACTTTGAATTGGGATTTTCCTATTCTGAATAAACATTTTCGTTTTTGTTATTGTTATAGTTGGAGAAAGAACGTTTACAGTGTTGTAATAGCGGAGCACTTGCCAGGCCGAAGGCCTGGCTGCGCAGCTCCATACTCATAGAACCGATGCCGTGCGTGTTTGCCCGCCCGCCCGCCCGCCGTGTTGGAACAACATCCGGGATCTTAAAAGCAAGGCTTGTTTTTCGCGCGGCCACATAGCCGTGAGCTCGGTAAACACTTTAGTTGTTTTGTTGTGTCTAGCGGAGAATTAAAGTCGTTATTTTCCTGCATTTTTTCGCGGTTTGCTACTCAAGACAGGGATACTAATTAAGGTATACTCAGAAGCCGCTTTAGTGGAAAAAGACGAGCTTTCAGGGATAAAATCTTGCTTCGAGGAACTTCATGTATTACGTTTTTATCAATGCGGGAGAGGTTTGTTTTCTACGGATTTCAGAACCAGAAACGGAGATTTGAATTTCCAAGCAAGCGAGGGGCTTAAAGGTAAAACAGATTACAGTTTTCGATGAGAATTTATGTTGATATCAATCTGTGAGTGCCTTTTTTTAGTGTTATTGTTAGTTTTGGAGAATTGATTTTAAAACGTGCTTAAATTCAGTTGTATCGATCTCTTGAATTTCATCGAAGAAAGCTTGAACTCGATGAGCTATAATTAAATGGTACGTGTTTTGCTTTTAAACGTAAACTAATGGAGATTTGAATAAATTTTTTCGAAAGAAGATTGTGTTGTCCATTTTTATGTGTTTGTTCATTCATTAGATAGATTGAAAAGCGATTTTATGTAAACAAAACAAGACTTTGATTTTATAATACAGTTCTATCTTCACTCGCATGGCCTTATGCAAATATGTTTGTGTATTTTTGCAATTTTTGATTTTCAAATCAATTTCTCGGGCAATGTTTGACAAACATAAACTGTATTTTATTCGGAAACTAGTGGTACTAGTTATTCTAGACAAAGAAAAGTTGTTTTTGTGAACTTTTGTACGGTCTATAAAAATGTACTGTGCAGACGGTCGCGTAATACTGTTTTTGAGAATTGCTAAAATTGAAAATAGCCCGTTCGTCAATCTTAATTCTTGTGCTTCCAACCTTTCACCTTAGTTAAGTTTCACCTTAGTTAAGCTTGTTCAAAGTGCGACGCTGTTAGGCTTGGGCTATGTATATATATATATATATATATATATATATATATATATATATATATATATATATATATATTACCAAAGCAAGCAAAATTTGTTTATTGATGCGTTCATGGAAAAGTAACAAAAACACTCTTTATCTCCATGTTAAAAAAACAACTGAACATTCTCAGTTCCCATATGTGTTTGCAAAATGGGTATAGCACTTTTACATATACAGTGGCAGATCTAGGAGAGAGGCCTGCGTGGCCCCGCCCCTCATATGTTTCCAAAAAAATAAGGCATGAAGGGTAGAACATGTGAGCATGTTTTTCTTTCTGAACCATTTTCACATCCCCCTGCCCTTTTTTCAATCCAGGACACCCATTCATGAGACAGTTTGGATCTACCACTAATATATGTAACTTATTTATTGGTGTTGTTATTTAAAAAGCCCTTGCAGTGCAGTTGTAAAGGGGTTTTGTTCCTGTTTCATTAAAAAAAGAAATGAAATATTTAAACTCCTTGTAATGTAACCTTTGATGTATTGGGGTTTCTTATTTAGCTTATTGGATTTATTACAAGCTGAGAGAGGTACACTGTACCAGTGTGGGGTTGGGGAATTTTCGGCCTAAGAAAATATTGGTTTCAATGTTGTTCATCATCCAATGCTGAATTTCACACAAGATGATACACAGTGGAAAAATATTACAGGAAAGGTTGTAAAGCTCAACATGAAGAGTTTCCATGGGTACAGTGTTACTTCCATTCACTTCCCTCATTTCCTTTCTCCTAGCAGCAACTTCTAATAAGCTACCTTTCAAGATATTTACTGTAGGTTCCAAAAAAAATCAGTGTTTTCTGAATGATATATAAGAGTCAAGCTCAAGGTGGCATTGGTTATTAATGTAACGACCACAACCATCCTGCAATCCTTAGCCTTATTTCTTGAGCAATCCTTTTATCTTGGGTTCTCTTCGTGCGCCTCCTGGCAAGGTGAAGCTTATTTACTTCAAGTCTCCACCTTGGATTACAAGGGTCATTTCTATTTATGCATATGTTATGTAATGCAATACAAGCCATTATAATAACCTTAATGTTTGATCGCCTACATTCCGTCTTTTTGTACAAAATTCGCCACCTTCCTTTGAGCATGCCATAGGCATGCTCGGACACAACTCTTGCAGATCTTCATATTGCATTGACGTTTTTCTCCTTTGCATCTTTGGTGGAGTCCGAAAATGCTTTTAGCAACCACGACCTACAATAGGTGGAAAGGCAGCATCACCAACTGTTGCAAAGGGAATTTCACCATAACCAGGTAAAGTCAGAACTTGGTGGGGAAGACAGTGCCCTGCTTCAATGGAATTGAAAATGTCTGAAGACTGTAGAAGAGTTGAGTCGTGCATTGATCCAGGTGCACCAACACCAGCCCAAAGAAATCGTTTGTTTGAACCTATGAGACCCATATTGGTGACTGAATAACGCTTTTTGAAACTGAAAAAGTTCTTTAAATTGCTGTTTATGTAGACGTGAAAACCGTCCCATGCACCTACACATGGAAATTCCCAATCTTCCAGAAACGAAGTGAGTTCTGCTTTCCACTCTTCTTCGTTTCTTGGTAGCACTACAAACAAATCATACAATTCGCGTATGATAACTCTGATTACACGGTTAAGTATTGTACAAGCAGTCGATGGGGCAACACCAAATAGGTCGCCAACAGTTGTGTATGAACACCCATGACCTAAGCGATAAAGTGTGAGACCGAGCTGACGCTCTGGGGAAGTTGGCTCCTTAAAACGGGTAGTTTCTTTGCTGATATCATTAACAACAGCAGCCAGGATAAAACCAAATGTCTCTCGCGTAACACGAAGTCGTTTCTTGAACTGAGCATCACTCCAGTGTTAATATCCATGCTCCCACCACAGCTGATTTCTATTTTCCACAGGCCTCCTTGTCTTGTCGTCACCTTTGGCAACACAAACAGCGGTGTTGGCAGCTAAAACTGGTGTTACTGAATTACTTAGGCCTAAGAGTAGGCACTTTGATGTCAGTGGTCTCTGGAACGAAACGAAATATTCGCTGAGTTGACGTTTTCTTCCGTTTAATAAAAGCCTACTCCATATGTACTTGATGGCAGCCATTTTTTTTTTCTTAAAGCAAGGTAACCAAGCCTGTTAGTGCCAGGCCCCTTGCTTTCAAAATCGTCTGTTTGTTCGTTCAGAAATGAATTTACGATGACCAACACAAGGTGAGTTGTCCGTCTAGAATTCACATTACACGAACAAATCGTCGGACGGCTTGTCCGTCCAGACGATTTGTCCGTCTTCTATGCAAACTTAGTTTGCATTGGTAATTAACTCTCTTGGGATTATTTGAATATGCTATATAATAGATTGCATTGTGCCACACCCTGTCACTCAACTTGAGGCCGCGAGCTCAAATCTAGTTTAGCGAGGCGCGTTCAAGGTTCTACCCGACTGACCTCATGGCTGATGCCGAACAAGTACCTCAAGCCGTCCCGGTTGAAGTTGTTCAACAAGTTGTGAACCCTCCTCAAGCGGTTGCCCCGGCAGTTGTTCCAGCAGTTGTTCCAGCAGTCGCCCCAGCAGTTGTCCCAGCGGTTGAAGCGCAACAAGTTGTCGCTGGACAAGTTCAGGATGAGGTACGTTAAGTTCTCACCTTCGTTTAGTCTTTTCGGGGTTTTAGCTCGTTTCGTGCCGCAGACTATTAAATTCCTCGTGTTTGTCCTTAGTTGCATGTAGTGGCGAGATACCCCAAGTTGTGCTTGTTCTTTTTTGCATGAGCAGTAAAGTATCTAGAATTTGTTTGACTGTCCGGCGGGATAATTTCTAGTCGGCTTGTCTTACCTGTGGGGTAAAATTTGCTTATGTGCCGTATTGCCTGGGGCGGCGTTGAAAATTACGTAAATTGCCTGTGTGGTTTTGCCTGAAGTGGTGGCAGTATTACCTGTGAGGTAAATTTGCCTGTGTGGTGTTGCCTGAGGCGGCGTTGGAAATTGCGTGAATTGCCTGTGTGGTTTTTGCCTGAAGTAGCGGCGGTATTTTCCTGTGTGGTTTTTTATTTGCCTGTGTGGTGTTGCCTGTGGCGGCGTCGGGAATTGTTAGATTTTTTGCCTGTGTGGTTTTGCCTGAAGTGGCTGAAGTATTTTCACGTGTTAACTAGCCTTGCCTGTGTGGTGTTGCTTGTGGCGGCGTGGCAATTGTTTTAAAATAAGCAAAGGTTGTTATTGACTGTATTACGAATATTTTTTGCCTGTGGTTTTGTCGTAGTGGTGAGATTTTTTCCACGTGTTAGACTTACCTGTGATGTGTATTGCTGCCTGGCGCGTTATTGAGATGCTGCTTTTAGTTGCTTAAAGTGTAGTGATTGTAATGATTTTGGCCTGAAAAGGCGAGTTTTTTGATAGATCTCCCTGCGAGGAGTGATTGCTCATATGTACTTTTGCCTAAGCAATGTAATTATTTTATTTGTTTGTTTTAATCTGTTCATAAAACCTGCCTAAGACGCAAATGTCTGTTTGTTCGCCTCGCCTGTGGGTTTTTCGTTTATGTTTGTCATTCAGTTGTCAAAAAATAATTTTTATACCTTTTATAGAGAATTGTTCTGACAAGTCTTTGCGGCGAGACTCTCATGTGTTATACTGTGATTTACCGAAACGGGGTGTCTTGGCTTGTTTTGAATTTGTTTGTTGAAATGCCGAAAGCCGTAAGAGGTGTTTATGAATTTGCTTGTAAGGTTCTGGTTCGGTGATATTTGTTAAGTTCTAATTGCCTCTTGTACTCAGCTCCCAGTGGGGTTTGCCTCGGGTGGCCGTAACTATTCATGCTTTGCTGTTGCCTAAAATGGGGCCGGTTTTTGTCTTATTGATGTCGTTCAGGATTTCAAAGCGTCCGCAGATATCTGTTTAGGGGTCATCTTTTTGTGAGACTTCTCTTGGTCTTCACGGTTTTTTATTTTTAGCTGTGTTATTGCGGGTTATATGTGGTCCTTTGGTCCTTATATTTTATATTTATTTACGCTTTAACGATAATGGTCTAATATTGTAATTATCTAACGCCAATAAGTTAAATTAACAATATAATAATTGTAATATAATAATTGTAATATAATAGTAATTGTAATACAATAACATTTTGCTTTATCACTGCTTATGTGCATTTTCATAGGGTTGACTAAGATATAAAAAAGGGACAGAAGGTAGGAAATGGTGATGGGACATGCTTTCTTTGCAAAATGATTAGCCGATGTCAGCTTTAATTTTTGATTTCGCTATTTAGGGTGGTGTTGATTTTGCTGAGCTGGTGAGGCGCAGATTAGACGCTTTGGAAAACGCTCAAAAAGCCACCGTAGATTCCGTACTGGAACAGTTACAGTTATTTATCCGGGCTCCCACCTTCACCAAAGAAAGGGCTTTAGATTATCTAATCAGCTTAAAGATTGTGGCGAAGGAGTCTGGCCACCCTAAGTCGGCATTTTTCAATGCCGTTCTAAGGGCGATGCAGGAGAGGATTAGAGTCCCGGATTCTCAATTTAAACAGTTCCTGCGGGCATTGCTTGGCGACAAGGAGGATGAGAAGGTGTTGGATTCCATAACGAAAGTTGAGAAGGCTATGAAAGCGGCGGAACCTTTCCGTGGAAGAAGTCGAGGGCGTGGAAACCGAGCTTCTGTCAAATGCTATGCATGTGGCCAGGTTGGGCATTACCAGCGATTTTGTAATTTTAGGCAAGCTGGTAATCCGCCCAAAAGAGGAAGGTTCGTGGGTGGCCTTCACGAACAACCTAAAACGGATCCTCGTGTTTAAGGCCCTTTCGATGATGAACAATAATTTGTGAAATTTAGCTTTAGATTGTGAATAGGAGATATTGTACTGCCAATCGGAGATAGGATGATTCGGCTAGTGTTCGCGCAGTTTCTTGTTTGCTTTAGTTTTTCTTTCAGTTACCTTAGTTCTAATTTGTGTGATGAATTGTCTGGATTCTGAAGTAAATCTATTAATAAATATTGCATTGGTTGCCAATCCTCGGTGTGTTGTTCGCGTTAATTTAATTTCATTAAGCTATTTCCCTTCGCACTTTGTAGCCCTTTTCGGTTGGGTATAGGTTCCTTTTACCCTTTTCTTGGTCGGGGTGAGTGACTCCTGTTGGTTTACCGTACCTCTCGGTAGCCACCAGACGTTCTGTTTCAGACGTGCTGAAGTTGCTCTCTCCTGATCGGGAACCCCGGGATTTGCCTTCTTGTAGTCGCTGTTTTGGTGCTCTTCCATTTTTCGCGTTGCGTGATCCCTGTTTAAACTCTATTATTTTTTCACCTCTCGTTAGATGGTGGGACATAAGAGAAAGATAATCCCGCTTGATGAAAATGGAAATGTTTTACGTTCAGACCCGTGGATGGAGTTTCGAAATTGAACAGCGACGGTCGTTCAAGTGGGTGAATATTTCCGGGGTTCCCGATCAGGAGGGGCTAGCAGCACTGACCGATTGGAAAGATGTGATTTCGTCGGGTGTATCTCCAGATCTACAGAATTTACGATTAAGAGACCCCGATAATTTTTTGGTTGGCGGCCTGCATCAAAATGTTGGTGCGTGGGGAAATATTCTAAAAGGCCATCCCCTGGAAGATCGGATTGGAGACTGGATACGGAATAAGGTTAACATCTTGGACTTCTCTCAACCGTTTCATGGGCTGTTTAAGAAATGCAGATACTCGTCAGACCTACCTCCTGGAAAACGGTTTCCCAACCACCCCTCTTGTAGACCGTTTTCTGACTTCGTTTCGCAGGAGATCCTTAATCGCCTTCTGACAGGGGCATTTCAAGTTTGGGGAATAGTGGGGAAAGATGCTCCCCCTCATTTAGTTTTGCCTTTGACGGTGGAACCTACCAAGCCTAGGTTGTGCATTGACGCAAGATTCCTGAACTTGTGGATGAGGGACATGCCCTTTACACTGGACAAGCTTGCAGATGTCCCTCGTTACGTTTATCAGTCGTCATTCATGACGAAGTGTGACGATAAATCTGGTTACGACCACGTCCTTTTATCTGTGAATTCTCGGTCATACTTTGGTTTCAGTTTTGGGGGGTTATTGTTTGTATGCGCTACATTGCCCTTTGGTTGGAAAATCTCGCCGTACATCTATCACACTATCGGTTTAGCTGCGACTGGTTTCCTTAGGGCGCAGGGTGTTCCTTGCTCCCTTTACATTGATGATCGATTAAATGGAGAGTTGTTGACCTCCCAAGGCCCTTGGTCACTTCTTCCTGCGAAGAGACCAGCACAGTACCGAATGGATGCGGCAAAGGCAGCTTTATACGTGGTATTATCTGTATTAATTGATCTGGGTTATACCATTGGTATAAAGAAGTCTATCCTGTGGCCAACTACAGTACTGGAGTTCCTTGGCCTTATTGTCGATTCTGAGAAGCAATCCTTCCCGATACCTCGTTCCAAGATTGACTCTTTTGCAGTACTGAGGGAGCATATCCTCTCCTCTAAGTCGCAAATATCCCTAAAGACGCTTCAGCGCTTCCAAGGAAAGTGTGTATCTTTTTCTTTGGCCGTACCAGCGGCGAAACTTTTTATCAGAGAGATAAGTAAAGCTGTTGCATCAGCTAATGACAAAGGTTTTGTGTCTTTGAACAAATTTCAAAGAGAGGAAGTCTTGCATTGGCGGTTTCTGGACGACTGGCGTGAGTCGCTCCCCTGGAGACAAGAAAAACACTTTGTTGTCACCCTCTCAACGGACGCATCTGGCTACGGTTGGGGGTGCGTAGTTCATGGTTCGTCTGGGGATCAGAGTTTTGGAGACTACTGGAATGATGAACAGAGGGAGCTATTTATTTCCTCAAAGGAAATGCTAGCGCTGGTCCAGGCTATAAAGGCGCTCCCACAGGAAATCCGCAATTGCAGATTGGATGTGCTTGTTGACAGCCGCGTGATGATTGCTGCCTGGGAGGGGCAAGGGGGCAAGACGTCCCCTGATGATTATCGAACTCAAAGTTCGGTGTAAGGCGTTGTTTGTATTAAAGACGGCCGGCTAGAATTGCTAAATATGGATTCCCTCTGTTACAGCTGGCACAAAGAAAATAGGAAGCGAAATTATTGTTGATAGTATTTTTGGAACTACATTTATATTTCTGTGTTAAAACTTTTGTAACTTGAATAACAACTGTAATAATTTTGTTGTAATGTTAGCTTTGTTACACACACACACACACACACACACACACACACACACACACACACACACACACACACACACACACACACACAAAAAAAAAAAAAAAAAGACTCAAACAGGGGGAACCAGAGAGAATATACAACATTTGCCTAAATTTCATGTGCGTCTCAAAATATTGATTAATGTTATAAATTCCTTTGCGCATACGGCGATGCCAGGACTCAAACCTGGGTGAACCAGAGAGGATTTCTAACGTTTGCCTAGATTTCATGTGCGTCTCAAAATATTGATTAATGTTATATACCCCTTAAAACATCGCTTAGTACAATATTGCGATTAAAAAAAATACTGGTGAAAACGTTATACCGTAAATTTTCTCTCGTTATTTAATACATTATTTTGAGAGTTAAGTGTTATTAGCTACCTAATACATTATAAATTTCTTTATATTCAAAGGGGACAGACCGCAAATAAATGTGGCTACTAAATATATCTGAATTTCGTAACTGTTCATCAGTAGGATGCCCAAAATGCGTGCAATTCCACAATTGGTTTCGGCTCCATATAGTGGACATTATCAGTAAATAACCAAGGTATTGGCAACTGTCCCTCTAACCTTCGCGGGAAGGCGGGAAGCGCCCATACTTAAGCCTATCCCTACTCCCTCTCCATATTCACACTTGCTCCCCTTTTCAAAGAACATAAAATGCGTTAATTAAATATAATCTTTTGTTTTTTTTGCAGTATCTGTATAGTTATTAAGTATAATAATAATAACAATAATTTAATTCTTATATTGCGCGCTTTCCATGAAATGATCAAGCGCGCATTACATGATTTCTATCTATAGTAATTAAATACCGGATATCTCAATAATAATTATTCAAAATATACTATAATAAAATTAAAATTTACAATATATATTAAGATACTAGTAACTATCATAATAAAAATTAGTAAGTTATTCCGGAAGATTAGTCGTATTTTGCCAAACCTATTGCGACGATAATTAACAGTTATTCTTTGAGGACGAGCCGAATATGAGCTGATATGTATATAACCAACGAGGCGCCGCGCCGAGTTGGTTATATATCAGCTCATATTCGGCGAGGCCGAGATGAATAACTGTTTTAGTAAATTTTCAAACACTCAAATAACTGGAAATTGGAAAAAAATTATTTCCGCTACATGACTGTCACGTCAGTGAACAAGTGTCACATGACCGCTTCGCAAATCGAAAGCGAGTAAATGCTAACAAGCGGCGAGATCGAGAAGAATGTTTCTTTCAAAAGTAGTTTCCTTCAAAACTAGGTTTTAGTTGGACTAGCCGAAATGGTTATGGATTTAAACATTAGAATTGTGGAAATTATATTGCGGACGAGGAAAGATTTGCCCGCCACGTGCACGTGCACGTGCACAACGTGCTCCCGGCAAATTAACCAATAACGACTCAGATCGGTAGCGGTTGGACCAATCAGAAATCTAGAAAATCATTATCGAGAGGTAAAAATTTACTAATATGACTGCGGCTTAGAGCAGCACCTTCATAAGCCAACACCACAATTATAAGAAAGGATAGACTACTGCGTGGTTACCACCAATAATTTTTTTTTTTAATTTCACAATACAAAGCTTACCGACTTACAAATCTTTACATATACTACTTACAATACGATACTTACACTACTTAAAATACGATACTTACACTACTTACAATACGATACTTACAATACGATACTTACACTACTTACAATACCATACTTCAATACTTACAATACGATACTTACGCTACTTACGATACGATACTTTTCTTAATGCAACAATACAATACAAAAACTAATTAACAATTGGCAATATCACACTGGCATTGCTTTTTTTTTGCAACTGTTTATGTGACTTACAATACCATGGTAAAGTTCGATAAAAGTCGATATAATAAATTATAAACGTGGGGTATCTAAGGGGGCCGTAGCGTGTCCATATCTGGAGAGTCAAAGAAAAGGATCTTAGTGATCATTTGTGTAAGAGTTTGTAAATTTAATTCACGTATAGAGTGATTTTACTTCATCTGTAAAACACTATCTAACAATTAGTGTGTGATAGTCCAAATTAAACAAAAGGAAACAAAGGAATTATAGTCTAATAGTGCGTACTATTCTACTAACTATTTCACAGATGAAGTGAAATCGCTCTAACCGAAACAGGGTATTGTACTGAACACAGGTTTTTAAATCATCTTTATGACCGACAGTGCACGGCTGGTAAACTTTTGTTATAAAATATTTGCCATTTGCAAATTTCTCTTTATAGTGGGCTTTATTAGTAAATAACCAAAGTATTGGTCACTGTCGGTATCTTTGTGGGACTGTGTCCAAATCGAAAGTAAAAAAAACGTCAGGTGGATGTTTTGTAGTATTTTGAAAGTTATACAGTCACATAACCTCAAAGCCGTTTTGGGGTGAAAAAGATTGGAAAAAGGTCGGTGTTTTCTATCTCATCTTCGCGAGAATGCGAGAAGCGCCCATACTCACACCTGTTCCCAGTGTTACTCTCTATATTCACACTTGCTCCAAACGGACAGTCTTATAGTGTATAATGATAAAAAAGTGTTAAATAATACAAAACTTTCTTCTTTTCAGTGGAATTAGCAACAACACCATGTAGTATATATTTTATATTTCGCGTTTTGCAATATCTGTATTTAATGCATTTACTAATAACCTGGATGTTGACTACTTCCGATAGTTGTCACTGGGTGTTCGTTTGCTTATATTTGGACAAGGCGTCTAAAAACGGCACCATGATAAGCCAACACCACAATTGTAAGAAAGGATAGACTACTGCGTGGTTACCATCAATGAAACTTTCGCAATATCACACTGGCATTGCTTAAAGGCCCGTTTACACAGGCGAATTTTTGTGCAATTTTTGTCGCACTGTTCGGTGCAATTTTTGTCGCGCAAACGTTGCATCTTCAAATCGTCTGTGTAAACTAGCGGTGATTTCAGTGCGATTTGTCGCGCGATGTCGCAGAGGTTTCGAACATTTTCAAAACCTGATGCAATTTGGCGGAATTTTTGGGATATCACAGCAAATCAAAGCAAATGTCGCACCCAAATCGCACAGAAATCGACACTAGTTTACACTTGCGACAAAAGTTGCATTGGAGAGCGCGCCAAAAATCGCGTAAGAAAACATGTGTAATCGGGACGTAAAGCCAAACTCGCGATATAAAAGGCGGCTGGACTGTCCAACTCATGCAAATGAGCAAAAGCTATTGTTCTTGCTCTTTTGCATTAGATTCGGCGTGGGGCTTTGCCCTTTTATAGCGCAGGTTGGCCTTTAAAATTACTTCAGTGCTATGTTTTGTGCCCATTATTTTTCCTTAAAACATTTCTTGTTAAAATCGCGGCCCGGGGCGTTTATTTAACAAACTTTGCACCCCACCCTCTTCTCCCCTCTTCTCACAGTACGTTGAAAGTACACGGCTGGTAAATTTTTGTTATTTTAAAATATCTGCCATTTTTCAAATTTCTCTTTGTAGTGGACTTTATTGGTACATAACCAAAGTATTGGTCACTATCGGTATCTTTGTGGGACTGTGTCCAAATCGAAAGTAAAAAAATCTGGTGGATGTCTAGAATAACTAGTACGACTAATTTCCAATTAAAATACACCCGCTGCTTATAAAAAAAATTGTCTGAGAAACTGATTTGGAAATGAAAATTGAAAAAAATACACAAACATATGTGCATAAGACCACGCGAGTGAAGTTTAGATCTATAAAATCCAAGTCTTGTTTTGTTTACATAAAATCGCTTTTCAACCTATGTAATGAATGGACAACACAATCTTCTTTCGAAAAATTTTATTCAAATCTCCATAAGTTTATGTTTAAAAGCAAAACGCGAACCATTTATAGCTCAACGAGGCCGAGATGTCTCCGATGAAAGAAATCAAAACAACATAATTTAATTGAGCGCGTTTTATAAACAATTCTCTAAAATTAGCGAGAACACGAAGAAAAAGTCAATCACAGATTGATATCAACATAAATTCCCATCGAAAAATGTATTTTGTTTTACCTTCAAGTCCCTCCACTTACTGCTTGGAAATTCTTTAAATCTCCGCTTCTTCAGTTCTGAAACCCGAAGTGACAAACATCTTCCCGCATTGCTCCCATCCTCGAAGCAAGATTTTATCTCTGAAAGCTCTTCTATTTCCACTAAAGCGGCTTCTGAGTATTCTTTAATTAGTATCCGTCTTGAGTAGCAAACCGCGAAAAAATGCAAGAGAATAACGACTTTAATTTAAACGGTTTTCTCCGCTAAACACAACAGTGTTTTCCCAGGTGACGTGAAATTGCAAAGATCTCGGTTGTTGTGTGGCATCATACGCGCATATTTTACGACGGTATACGCGCCCGCGAGTTAGCCGTGCGCGACGGCGGGCACACAACGCGCCGCGAAACATTCCACTAGCCATGACCATGAAAAATGACGGGCATTGGTTCTTTGGTTCTCTGGTTCTATGAGTATGGGGCTGCGCAGCCGGGCCTTCGGCCCGGCGAGTGCTCCGCTATCATGATCTAGTTACAGCCGCCTTCGCTCAGCCTTTTTTTCGACGGACTTGCCCAAAAATAGGCACTCTTTCGCAGACTTCGGTGATTATGTTTTGTTAATTCGTGTTCATTTTTTTTTTTTCTTTCAGATGATTTAAGAAAACCACGACTAGGTAATACTGATTGATATTTGATGTTATCTCTGTAACGTACAAAGTTAGAACACAAGATATTGGTCACTGCCGGTAAACTTCTCGATAGCCTTATATTTAATAGACACAAGAGGTCTCCAAAGAGACGTTATATGTTTGTAGTTACTTTCCTTGATTTTTTTGTTTTGTTTTGATGTCCATTTCTTTAAAGTGTTGTGGAATGGATTTTTCATGAAAAGTTTTCCTTTTAAAATCACGGTCCCATGCGTGTATTTAACAAACCTTACGCCCCTGCCCCCTTCACCCCTCCCCATCTGTATTGTTCCTTGTCTTGTTCTTAAAACGTTTTTTTTTTTTTTGTTTTGCAACTGTTTACGTGACATACAATACCAAGGTTAAGTTAAATACGATTCAATAATATAACCTATTGTAAACCCTCTGTAAACGCATGGGTTAGGGTTATGGTTAGGGGTTAGGGTTACGGGTTAACACATTGGTCACTGTCGGTATCTTTGTGGGAGTGTGTGCAAATCGAAAGTCAACGAAAAAGTCAGGTGGATGTTTTGTAGTATTTTAAAAGTTATACGCATAACCTGAAAGCCGTATTTGGGTGAAATAGATTGCCAAAAGGTCGGTGTTTTGTCTCTCATCTTCGCGAGAATGCGGTAAGCGCCCATACTCACACCTGTTCCCAGTGTTACTCTCCATATTCACACTTGCTCCAAACGGAGAGTCTCGTAGTGTACAATGATAAAAATGTGTTAAATAATGCAAAACTTTCTTCTTTTCAGTGGAATTAGTAACAACACCATGTAATATATATTTTATATTTCACGTTTTGCAGTATATGTATTTAATGCATTTACTAGTAACCTGGATGTTGAATAATTCCGATAGTTGTCACTGGGTGCTCGTTTGCTTAGAACGGTACCTTCATAAGCCAACACCACAATTGTAAGAAAGGATAGACTACTGCGTGGTTACCACCAATGAAACTTTGGCAATATCATACTGGTATTGCTTAAAGGCCCGTTTACACAGGCGATTTTTTTGTGCAATTTTTGTCGCACTGTTCGATGCAATTTTTGTCGCGCAAACGTTGCATCTTCAAATCGCCTGTGTAAACTAGCCGCGATTTCAGTGCGATTTGAAAGCGATTTGTTACGCGATGTCGCAGAGGTTTCGAACATTTTCAAAACCTGATGCAATTTGGCGGAATTTTTGGGATATCACAGCAAATCAAAGCAAATGTCGCACCCAAATCGCACAGAAATGGCCGCTAGTTTACACTTGCGACAAAAGTTGCATTCGGAGAGCGCGACAAAAATCACATCTAAAAAACGCATTGTGTAAACTGGCCTTAAGATTACTTCAGTGCTATGTTTTGTGCCCATAAATTTTACTTAAAACATTTCTTGTTAAAATCTAACAAACTTTGCACCCCACCCTCTTCTCACAGTACGTTGAAAGAACACGGCTGGTAAATTTTTGTTATTTAAAAATATCTGCCATTTGCAAATTTCTCTTTGTAGTGGACTTTATTAGTAAATAACCAAAGTATTGGTCACTATCGGTATCTTTGTGGGACTGTGTCCAAATCGAAAGTAAAAAAAGTCTGGTGGAGGTTTTGTAGTATTTTGAAAGTTATACAGTCACATAACCTCAAAGCCGTTTTGGCGTCAAAAAAGATTGCAAAAAGGTCGTTGTTTTTTTCTTTCATCTTCGCGGGAATGCGGGAAGCGCCCATAGTCACGCCTATCTCAAGTGTCACTCCATATTCACACTTGCTCCAAACGGAGCGTTTTGTAGTGTGGACTGATGAAAATGTGTTAATTAAATGTAATCCTTTATTCTTTGCAGAATACCACTTAAAGAGACTGCAAGGTAATAGACATTTTACATTTCACGTTTTGAAGATTTGTATTTATTGCATTTTATTAGTTACCAAGATGTTGACTACTGCGGTAGTTGTCACGGATGGCTCGTGATTTTATATTTGGCTCAGGCGTGTTGTGCAATCAATCACAGCCTATCAAATGACCATTGTAAAGTCCATTATTCATCAAGATCAGTCTCATCTATTGTGACGATAATATGTTATAGAAGGTGTCCCTTCCACTAAACTCTTCACTTTTTATTTATTATATTCATAACGATACCTTTATAAGCATACACTGTGATTGTAAAAAGTATTTGCGGGACTAGGGGAGGGGTCTTGGGCACCAGGGACCCCCTTATTTTGCAAAAATATAAGGCTCAAAGAGTAGAAATTTGTTCCAGTCTCTAACATTTTCATTCCCCCTCCCCTATTTTATCCCCACACCATCCCCCCTCCTCCCCTCTCACTTACTCTGGTCCGCCACTGGAAAGGAGAGACGACTGTGCTTTCTGCCAGTTAAACTTAGATAATATCACACGGGCGTTCCTTAAGATTACTTCAGCGCTATGCCCTCCCCTTGTGCATTGTTCCTGGTCTTGTTTTTGAAAAAGACTTTTTTTGCAACTGTATATCTGACTGAATATACCAAGGTAAAGTTCAATAAAAGTCGATATATAGAGTATCTACGCGGGCAAGAGTGTGTCCATATCTGAAGAGTCAAAGAAAAGGGTCGTAGTGATGTTGTGTAGGAGTTTGTAAATTTCATTCTCGTATAACCTAACAGGGTATTGTGCGGATCGCGTGATGAAAGTATACGGCTGATAAATTTTTGTTATTAAATATTTGCCATTTGCAAACACAAATTTCTCTTTATAGTGGACTTTATTAGCAAATAACCAAAGTATTGGTCACTATCGGTATCTTTGTGGGAGTGTGTGCAAATCGAAAGTCGAAGAAAAAATCAGGTGGATGTTTTGTAGTATTTTAAAAGTTATACGCATAACCTCAAAGCCGTATTTGGGTGAAGTAGATTGCAAAAAGGTCGGTGTTTTGTCTCTCATCTTCGCGAGAATGCGGGAAGTGCCCATACTCACACCTGTTCCCAGTGTTAATCTCCATATTCACACTTGCTCCAAACAGAGAGTCTTGTAGTATACAATGATAAAAATGTGTTAAATAATACAAAACTTTCTTCTTTTCAGTGAAATTAGCAACAACACCATGTAATATACATTTTATATTTCACGTTTTGCAGTATCTGTATTTAATGCATTTACTAGTAACCTGGATGTTGACAACTGCCGATAGTTGTCACTGGGTGTTCGTTTGCTTTGAACGGCACCTTCATAAGCCAACACCACAATTGTAAGAAAGGATAGACTACTGCGTGGTTACCTACCACCAATGAAACTTTCGCAATATCACACTGGCATTGCTTAAAGGCCCGTTTACACAGGCGATTTTTTGTGCAATTTTTGTCGCACTGTTCGGTGCAATTTTTGTCGCGTAAACGTACAATATTGCGATTCCGAAAAAAAAAATACTGGTGAAAACGTTATACCGTCAATTTTCTCTCGTTATCAATTATTTTCGTTTTTGATTAAAGATCATTCTAAATACATTATTTTGAGAGTTATGTGTTATTAGCTATGTAATACATTATAAATTTCTTTATATAGTGGACTTTATTAGTAAATAACCAAGGTATTGGCAACTGTACCTCTAACCTTCGCGGGAAGGCAGGAAGCGCCCATACTTACGCCTATCCCTGTCTCACTCTCTATATTCACACTTGCTCCCCTTTTCAGAGAACATAAAATGCGTTAATTAAATGTAATCTTTTGTTCTTTTCAGAGGATAGGAAAAAAAGGAAAGGTAACGTACATTTTTTATTTGACGTTTTGAAGTATCTGTATAGTTATTTAGTAAGTTATTCCGGAAGATTAGTCATATTTTACCAAACCTGTTGCGACGATAATATGATATATGGTCTAGAAAAACTCCCTTTTTTTTCTCAAAGAGCAGAAATTTCTTCCAGTCTCTAACATTTTCACTCCCCCTCCCCTATTTAATCCCCACACCATCCCCCCCTCCCCTCTCACTTACCCTGGTCCGCCACTGGAAAGGAGAGACGACTGTGCTTTCTGCCAGTTAAACTTAGATAATATCACACGGGCGTTCCTTAAGATTACTTCAGCGCTATGCCCTCCCCTTGTGCATTGTTCCTGGTCTTGTTTTTGAAAAAGTATTTTTTTTTTGCAACTGTATATCTGACTTAATATACCAAGGTAAAGTTCAATAAAAGTCGATATAGAGAGTATCTACGCGGGCAAGAGTGTGTCCATATCTGAAGAGTCAAAGAAAAGGGTCGTAGTGATGTTGTGTAGGAGTTTGTACATTTCATTCACGTATAACCTAATAGGGTATTGTGCGGATCGCGTGATGAAAGTATATACGGCTGATAAATTTTTGTTATTAAATATTTGCCATTTGCAAATTTCTCTTTATAGTGGACTTTATTAGTAAATAACCAAAGTATTGGTCACTATCGGTATCTTTGTGGGACTGTGTCCAAATCGAAAGTAAAAAACCTCTGGTGGATGTTTTATAGTATTTTGAAAGTTATACAGTCACATAACCTCAAAGCCGTTTTGGAGTGAAAACAGCTCGCGTTGTTGACCCGAAGTGCCGATACTCGCGCCATTCCCGAGACACCTTCCATATTTATCATCATCTAGTTTCAGTCGCCTTCGCTCAGCTTTTCTTTCGACGGACTTGCCCAAAAATAGGCACTCTTTCACAGACTTAAGTGTTTATGTTTTGTTAATTCATGTTCATTTGTTTTTTATTTCAGATGTTTTAAGAAAAGCACGAGGTAATACTGATTGATATTTAATGTTATCTCTGTAACGTACATAATTAGAACACAAAATATTGGTCACTGCCGGTAAACTTTTCAATAGCCTTATATTTAATAGACACAACAGGTCTCCAAATAGACGTTATATGTTTGTAGCTACTTTCCTTGATTTTTCCATTTCTTTAAGGTTACAGTATACCTTCGGGGGTGTCTCCAGTATAACAGCTCTAGCGTCTTAAGATTACACTTAATATACCTAAACCCCATATCAAATTAAAGCTTATAGAGCTGGCTATCTAAATATGGAAACCATTTGGTAATAAAGTGAATTGTCGAATTTTTTACGACGTCTTAATTCCAACGTTCGAATCAGCTTTAAAACGCTATAACTCAAAGCGATTATTGTATTTTGCTAGTTTGATTTGTTCTCGGGTTTCCGGACACGAAGCGCTAAAAAAACGTGTCGGCGATTTCCCATATTCAATTGCAGTGAAAAGTTACAGAATATTTTCGAAACAGGGAGAAAAAAAATTGGAATGATTGCACGGAAATTGCTCTTGACGAAAAAGTTTTCGGAAATAAGAAATTCGCCGACACGTTTTTGTTGATTATATGTTAGCCTAGCTTCTGTCCAAATTTGAGGAAAATCGAACAAATTTCCTTTGAGTTGTAGCTCTTTAAAGTGTCACACTTTGAGAAAACAGCGCTTAAAAAGAAAACATATCGCTTCATAAACAAACTCCGCCCACAAAAGTTATACCGTCATTTCTCCGTCAATTTTCACTATTTGTCGATAATTTTTTTTTGGATGAAAGTTCATTCTGTAAACTTTATTTTGACGCCAAAAAAAAAATTTCGATAAATTTTCGATCTGAAGGTACACTGTAACCTTAAAGTGTTGTGGAATGGAGTTTTCATGAAAAGATTTCCTTTTAAAATCACGGTCCCGTTCTTGTATTAAACACACCTTACGCCCCTGATCCCTTCTCCCCTCCCCATCTGTATTGTTCCTTGTCTTGTTCTTAAAAGTTTTTTTTTTGCAACTGTTTACGTAACTTACAATACCAAGGTAAAGTTAAATACGATTCGATGTTAGTATAGGTAATCATACGGTTTCGAGTTCAATTTGATTAATTTGCACGAGTGAGTTTTTCAAAAAGCTCAAAATTTCACGAGCCACTTACAAGAAAAAATTTGCATTAAATATTTTTTGTTTGAATTTTTTTTTGCAAAATTTTTTTTTGGAATTTTTTTTTCTTTCATTTTTTTGGCAAACTAAAAGAAAAAATTCTTTTTTCGATTTGTAATTTGCACTGGTGTTACACTTTTTGCACCGGTGTTACACGTTTTGCACTGGCGTTACACTTGAACTGCACTGCTCTTAGCCAATCAGAATCGAGTAATTTTTTCATGTATATTATTATACATTATAAACGCATGGGTTAGGGTTAGGGTTAGGGGTTAGGGGTTAACGCATTGGTCACTGTCGGTATGTTTGTGGGAGTGTGTGAAAATCGAAAGTCAAAGAAAAAGTCAGGTGGATGTTTTGTAGTATTTTAAAAGTTATACGCATAACCTCAAAGCCGTATTTGGGTGAAATAGATTGCAAATAGGTCGGTGTTTTGTCTCTCATCTTCGCGAGAATGCGGGAAGTGCCCATACTCACACCTGTTCCCAGTGTTACTCTCTATATTCACACTTGCTCCAAACGGAGAGTCTTGTAGTGTACAATGATAAAAATGTGTTAAATAATACAAAACTTTCTTCTTTTCAGTGAAATTAGCAACAACACCATGTAATATACATTTTATATTTCACGTTTTGCAGTATCTGTATTTAATGCATTTACTAGTAACCTGGATGTTGACAACTGCCGATAGTTGTCACTGGGTGTTCGTTTGCTTTGAACGGCACCTTCATAAGCCAACACCACAATTGTAAGAAAGGATAGACTACTGCGTGGTTACCTACCACCAATGAAACTTTCACAATATCACACAGGCATTGCTTAAAGGCCCGTTTACATAGGCGATTTTTTGTGCAACTTTTGTCGCACTGTTCGGTGCTATTTTTGTCGCGCAAACGTTGCATCTTCAAATCGCCTGTGTAAACTAGCGGCGATTTCAGTGCGATTTGAGAGCGATCTTGCGCGATGTCGCAGAGGTTTCGAACATTTTCAAAACCTGATGCAATTTGGCGGCATTGTTGGAATATCACAGCAAATCAAAGCAAATGTCGCACCCAAATCGCACAGCAATGGCCGCTAGTTTACACTTGCGACAAAAGTTGCATTGGAGAGCGCGACAAAAATCACATTAAAAAAACGCATGTGTAAACTGGGCTTAAGATTACTTCAGTGCTATATTTTCTGCCCATAAATTTTACTTAAAACATTTCTTGTTAAAATCTAACAAACTTTGCACCCCACCCTCTTCTCCTCTCTTCTCACAGTACGTTGAAGTACACGGTTAGTAAATTTTTGTTATTTAAAAATATCTGCCATTTGCAAATTTCTCTTTATAGTGGACTTTATTTAACAAATCGACCGCATTTTTCCATGGTCTATACTCTCATCGACCATAGAAATGACGTCATAAAATGTTCAAAACTCAAGTGGAACCACGAGCCGTTAGGCGAGTGGTTTCACTGCCAAGTTTTGAACATTTTATGGCGTCATTTCTATGGTCGATGAGAGTATAGACCATGGAAAAATGCGGTCGATTTGTTTTTTACAATAACAAACTTGAATAACTGCGAGCGCCGAGCGAACGAGTTTGCGGGAATCATTTTAGAAAATCAAGATAAACAACTTAACACTGACAAACTGCTGCAAAATGTTTTTGCGTGGGGAATAATTAAAGCCTTAACTTTTTATGTGAATAAATTATGTAACGAAAAAGGCTCACACAAAAATTCTCTTCAGCTTAAATCATCGCTAGAATCTTTTAATATAAATTTTAACACAGCAAAACAAAGAGCCGTTATTCGGCAAATTTTAGAGAACCGCGCTCGGCGATAATCGCAAAATAGAGCACAATAACCTCACACAAAGTCAAATATAAAATTACTAGGCACAGTTTACAAAGCTAACCTTTTTCAAATTTGAAATATCTTCGAATAATCAGATGAATCTTTGCTCCAAGTTGTTTTTGGCTCAGTTTTAGTTCTTTCGGGCGCCGGCGACTGATTCCGTGGATTTTCCCGTGAAAATACGACAAGTTGTTTGTCCTTTTTGCTTCGCACTTAATTCCAGGCAAGTTTAGCTGATTGTAAATTAAATTTAACTGACGAGAGAGCATTTTTTTTCATTGAAGAATTCCAGTTTTAAGTGCATTTTTCACTGTTTGAAGAACCCGTAGCGCCAAAAGTTTGACAAAACTCACCGCGTTGCGTTACCTGTTACGTCATTTTCATGGTCTATACTCTCATCGACCATAGAAATGAGCCAATCAGCGCGCGGGAATTCACACAGTTATTGTAAAATTAACAAATCGACCGCATTTTTCCATGGTCTATACTCTCATCGACCATAGAAATGACGTCATAAAATGTTCAAAACTCAAGTGGAACCACGAGCCGTTAGGCGAGTGGTTTCACTGCCAAGTTTTGAACATTTTATAGCGTCATTTCTATGGTCGATGAGAGTATAGACCATGGAAAAATGCGGTCGATTTGTTTTTTACAATAACAAACTTGAATAACTGCGAGCGCCGAGCGAACGAGTTTGCGGGAATCATTTTAGAAAATCAAGATAAACAACCTAACACTGACAAACTGCTGCAAAATGTTTTTTGCGTGGGGAATAATTAAAGCCTTAACTTTTTATGCGAATAAATTATGTAACGAAAAAGGCTCACACAAAAATTCTCTTCAGCTTATATCATCGCTAGAATCTTTTAATATAAATTTTAACACAGCAAAACAAAGAGCCGTTATTCGGCAAATTTTGGAGAACCGCGCTCGGCGATAATCGCAAAATAGAGCGCAATAACCTCACACAAAGTCAAATATAACATTACTAGGCACAGTTTACAAAGCTAACCTTTTTCAAATTTGAAATATCTTCGAATAATCAGATGAATCTTTGCTCCAAGTTGTTTTCGGCTCAGTTTTAGTTCTTTCGGGCGCCGGCAACTGATTTCGTGGATTTTCCCGTGAAACTACGACAAGTTGTTTGTCCTTTTTGCTTCGCACTTAATTCCAGGCAAGTTTAGCTGATTGTAAATTAAATTTAACTGACGAGAGAGCATTCTTTTCATTGAAGAATTCCAGTTTTAAGTGCATTTTTCACTGTTTGAAGAACCCGTAGCGACAAAAGTTTGACAAAACTCACCGCGTTGCGTTACCTGTTGCGTCATTTTCATGGTCTATACTCTCATCGACCATAGAAATGAGCCAATCAGCGCGCGGGAATTCACACAGTTATTGTAAAATAGTAAATAACCAAAGTATTAGTCAATATCGGTATCTTTTTGGGACTGTGTCCAAATCGAAAGTAAAAAACGTCTGGTGGATGTGTTATAGTATTTTGAACGTTATACAGTCACATAACCTCAAAGCCGTTTTGGAGTGAAAAAGCTCGCGTTGTTGACCCGAAGTGCCGATACTCGCGCCATCCCCGAGTCACCTTCCATATTTATCATCATCTAGTTTCAGTCGCCTTCGCTCAGCTTTTTTTTCGACGGACTTGCCCAAAAATAGGCACTCTTTCGCAGACTTAAGTGTTTATGTTTTGTTAATTCGTGTTCATTTGGTTTTTTTTTCAAATGATTTAAGAAAAGCACGAGGTAATACTGATTGATATTTGATGTTATCTCTGTAACGTACATAATTAGTACACAAGATATTGGTCACTGCCGGTAAACTTTTCAATAGCCTTATATTTAATAGACACAAGAGGTCTCCAAAGAGACGTTATATGTTTGTAGCTACTTTTCTTGATTTTTTTTAATGTCCATTTCTTTAAAGTGTTGTGGAATGGATTTTTCATGAAAAGATTTCCTTTTAAAATCACGGTCCCGTTCGTGTATTTAACACACCTTACGCCCCTGATCCCTTCTCCCCTCCCCATCTGTATTGTTTCTTGTCTTGTTCTTAAAACTTTTTTTTTGCAACTGTTTACGTAACTTACAATACCAAGGTAAAGTTAAATACTATTCGATATAAGTATAGGTAATCATACGGTTTCGAGTTCAATTTAACTAATTTGCACGAGTGAGTTTTTCAAAAAGCTCAAAATTGCACGAGCCGCTTACATGAAAAAATTTGCATCGATTTTTATTTGGAATTTTTTTTTTTTTTTTTTTTTTTTGCAAAATTTTTTTTTTGGAATTTTTTTTTCTTTCATTTTTTGGCAAACTAAAAGAAAAAAATGTTTTTTTCGATTTGTAATTTGCACTGGTGTTACACTTTTTGCACCGGTGTTACACGTTTTGCACTGGTGTTACACTTGAACTGCACTGCTCTTAGCCAATCAGAATCGAGTAATTTTTTCATGTATATTATTATACATTATAAACGCATGGGTTAGGGTTAGGGTTAGGGGTTAGTGGTTAACGCATTGGTCACTGTCGGTATCTTTGTGGGAGTGTGTCCTAATCGAAAGTCAAAGAAAAAGTCAGGTGGATGTTTTGTAGTATTTTAAAAGTTATACGCATAACCTCAAAGCCGTATTTGGGTGAAATAGATTGCAAAAAGGTCGGTGTTTTGTCTCTCATCTTCGCGAGAATGCGGGAAGTGCCCATACTCACACCTGTTCCCAGTGTTACTCTCCATATTCACACTTGCTCCAAACTGAGAGTCTTGTAGTATACAATGATAAAAATGTGTTAAATAATACAAAACGTTCTTCTTTTCAGTGGAATTAGCAACATCACCAGGTAATATATATTTTATATTTCACGTTTTGCAGTATCTGTATTTAATGCATTTACTAGTAACCTGGATGTTGACAACTGCCGATAGTTGTCACTGGGTGTTCGTTTGCTTAGAACGGCATCTACATCAGCCAACACCACAATTGTAAGAAAGGATAGACTACTGCGTGGTTACCACCAATGAAACTTTGGCAGTATCACACTGGCATTATTGCTTAAAGGCCCGTTTACACAGGCGATTTTTTGTGCAATTTTTGTCGCACTCAGTGTTCGGTGCAATTTTTGTCACGCAAACGTACAATATTGCGATTCCAAAAAAAAATACCTGGTGAAAACGTTATACCCTCAATTTTCTCTCGTTATCAATTATTTTCGTTTTTGATTAAAGATCATTCTAAATACATTATTTTGAGAGTTATGTGTTATTAGCTATCTAATACATTATAAATTTCTTCATATAGTGGACTTCATTAGTAAATAACCAAGGTATTGGCAACTGTCCCTCTAACCTTCTCAGGAAGGCGGGAAGCGCCCATACTTTCGCCTATCCCTAGTCTCACTCTACATATTCACACTTTCTCCCATTTTCAGAGAACATAAAATGCGTTAATTAAATGTAATCTTTTGTTCTTTTCAGAGGATAGGAAAAAAAGGAAAGGTAACGTACATTTTATATTTGACGTTTTGAAGTATCTGTATAGTTATTTAGTAAGTTATTCCGGAAGATTAGTCATATTTTTCCAAACCTGTTGCGACGATAATATGATATATGGTCTAGAAAAAGTCCCTTTATTTTCTCAAAGAGCAGAAATTTCTTCCAGTTTCTAACATTTTCGCTCCTTCTCCCCTATTTAATCCCCACACCATCCCCCCTCCTCCCCTCTCACTTACCCTGGTCCGCCACTGGAAAGGAGAGACGACTGTGCTTTCTGCCAGTTAAACTTAGATAATATCACACGGGCGTTCCTTAAGATTACTTCAGCGCTATGCCCTCCCCTTGTGCATTGTTCCTGGTCTTGTTTTTGAAAAAGTATTTTTTTTGGCAACTGTATATCTGACTTAATATACCAAGGTAAAGTTCAATAAAAGTCGATATAGAGAGTATCTACGCGGGCAAGAGTGTGTCCATATCTGAAGAGTCAAAGAAAAGGGTCGTAGTGATGTTGTGTAGGAGTTTGTACATTTCATTCACGTATAACCTAATAGGGTATTGTGCGGATCGCGTGATGAAAGTATATACGGCTGGTAAATTTTTGTTATTAAATATTTGCCATTTGCAAATTTCTCTTTATAGTGGACTTTATTAGTAAATAACCAAAGTATTGGTCACTATCGGTATCTTTGTGGGACTGTGTCCAAATCGAAAGTAAAAAAAAAAAAACTGGGGAGTTCATCGAAGCAAGATTTTATCCCCAAAAGCTCTTCTTTTTCCACTAAAAGCGGCTTCTGAGTATCCCTTAATTAGTATCCTGTCTTGAGTAGCAAACCGCAAAAAATAAAAGTGTTGGGTAATAACGACTTTCATTCTCCGCCAAAAACAGCAAAAATTCCCGCAACGGCTAAAGTGTTTACCGAGCTGACGGCTGTGTAGCCGCGCGAAAAACAAAGCCTCAAAGATCCCGGATGTTTTGTGGCGTCACACGCGCATGTTTTGCGACGTCATACGCGTCAGCGAGCTAGC
Organism: Cladopsammia gracilis; assembly: GCA_022457155.1. Taxonomy (NCBI): domain Eukaryota; kingdom Metazoa; phylum Cnidaria; class Anthozoa; order Scleractinia; family Dendrophylliidae; genus Cladopsammia; species Cladopsammia gracilis. The sequence continues at coordinate 365,842 of JAJGOT010000286.1, forward strand.
CCAACGCGTACGGCGGGCGTACGGCGGCGGCGGGCACAACGCGCCAGCGAAACATTCCGCTAGCCATGACCATGAAAAATGACGGGCATAGGTTCTATGAGTATGGTGTTCCGCCCGGCCTTCGGCCCGCGGGCTCCGCTAAAAATGTGTTAATTAATATAAAACTTTCTTCTTTTCAGAGGGATTAGCAACAACACTAGGTAATATATATTTTATATTTCACGTTTTCAAGTATCTGTATTTAATGCATTTACTATAACCTAGATGTTGACTTCGACCAATAGTTGTCACTGGGTGCTCGTTTACTTATATTTGGGGAAGGCGTCTAAGAACGGCACCTTCATAACCCAACACCACAATTGTAGGAAAGGATAGAGTACTGCGTGGTTACCGCCAGTGAAACTTTGGCAATATCACACTGGCATTGCTTAAAGGCCTGTTTACACAGGCGATTTTTTGTGCAATTTTTGTCGCACTGTTCGGTGCAATTTTTGTCGCGCAAACGTTGTATCTCACAGAGGTTTCGGAGTGGCGGCATGTTTGGGATATCACAGAAAATCAAAGCAAATGTCGCACCCAAATCGCACAGAAATCGCCGCTAGTTTACACTTGCGACAAAAGTTGCATTGGAGAGCGCGACAAAAATCGCATCAAAAAACGCATGTGTAATTGGGACTTAAAGCCAAACCCGCGATATAAAAGGCGGCTGGACTGTCCTGTCCAACTCATGCAAATGAGCAAAATCTATTGTTCTTACTCATTTGTATTAGATTCGGCGTGGGGCTTTTCCCCTTTTATAGCACAGGCTCGCCTTTAAGATTACTTCAGTGCTATGTTTGTGCCCATAAATTTTCCTTAAAACATTTCTTGTTAAAATCACAGCCCGGGGCGTTTATTTAACAAACTTTGCGCCCCACCCTCTTCTCCCCTCTTTTCCCAGTACATTGAAAGTACACGACTGATAAATTTTTGTTATTAAATATTTGCCATTTGCAAATTTCTCTTTATAGTGGTCTTTGTTAGTAAATAACTAAGTTATTGGTCACTATCGGTATCTTTGTGGGAGCGTGTCCATATCTAAAGTCAAAGAAAAAGTCTTAATTAATCTACTCATTTACATATTTAGTTTCAGAGCCAGATTCAGATTCAGAAGACAAAGGTAACTTTTGACGTTTTACTGTTTCTGTATGTAACATACTTTGTTAGTAACCAAGCTATTGACTACTGCTGATAATTGTCACGGGTGGCTCGTGGGCTTATATTTGGGCCAGGCGTGTTAAGCCTAATCAAGTACACTATGTACCATTGCCATTGTAAAGTCAATAATTCATCAAGATCAGTCGCATTTTGCCAAACCTATTGTTAAAACAATATATGATATGTTTTAGAAAAAAGTCCCTCCTACTAAATTCTTCTCGCTATAATCATTGTATTCAGAACGACACCTTTCAATCATACATGTCATATAAGCATACACCATGATTGTGAGATGATTGTTATTGATGACCTTAGTCTTTGGAACCTGCTCGTGTAGAGGGTGCGTGCTAAGTTGAGAAATTTTCTTAAAAGCTTTCCGGTCTTGTTTTTCCATTAAAGCTCCAATATTTAACCTAACTGAAATGTATTGCCTTTTATTGCATCTGTCTAGAAAAGTAATCTATTTCATAACACTCTTATTCATGCTCAGTTGATATAAGATATGGGGATAATATTGCTCAGCGCCGCCCAAGCCATACTGTCCATCTTTATTTCATGAACTCTAAGATGACTCCCATATACTTCAATTCTTACTTACAACAAACCTCAATTCCATAAATCATATACCCCAACCCTTACAATCTCCCAAACCTACCCCAAACTATAAAAAAAAGCGAATAGGTTGCATCCGTGGCTACTGAAACTTCAATATGACGTTCATCACGCTACGGTATTGGGCTATCCCAATGTCCAAGAAACATCCAGTAGCAGATCTCTTCTCGCAGGGCTACACGCAACAGAATCGACTTTGGAGAACGTAAGCTTTTCGAGAAGGCTGCATTTATTTCTCTTGTAAATAACCTTGCCGCTGGCACAGCTCTAGAGAGGGAGCCACATTTCCCTGCAAGGCGTTATAAGGTTTTAACGTAGACATAGGAGGACTCAAGTGTCTCTCGGACAAGTGCGATGAATTTGCATTTCTTCTTTGGAATTAAATGAAAAACGTCTCTTGATGAGTCTGCCAAGAGACCAAAGTATGGAACAATTTTCACTGGGATCAAAATAGATTTTGACAAACCAAGAGAATAGCCTAGTGTCACCAAGTAGTAGGTTACCAAGAAAAATTGTTGATTTGGCGGCTACAAAATTGCGTTCATCTGCCGTGCCCAAGGTACCATATTCCCCTTCATCCAACGAGACCTGAAGCTCGCCATTGTGTCGATCGTCAATATATAGGAGACAAGTCCAGTCGTTAGACAGCCTGTCGTGTAATAAATAAATGGGGAGATCTTCCAACCAAAGGGCAAAGTATTATACGTTGGATTCCACAGAAAGTTTGGTTACTCTCCGTTAGAAGGAATGTGATCGTACCCGGACTTATCATCTAACAGGGCAAATCATTTAGAGTATATCCAGGCGGAGAAAGGTTTATCTTTCATCCAGAGATTCAAATAACGTGCATCATGACAGAGGTGAGACTTTGATGGCTCTTCGGTCAATGGTAAAACAATATGAGGCGGTTTCACCTCCCCAACTCTCCCTAACAAGGAAATTGCCCCAGTCACCAGACGACCAATAAGTGTTTTTTGCACAAAACTGACAAAAGGCTTACATGACATGTTATTTCTGAACGTTCCTTTGGGTGGGCGGTCAGAATCGTAGTGCTCGCCCTTGAATGAACCGGTAAGATGTTGGAAATATGGGAAAAAGGAAACTTTATCCCTGATCCAACCCAAACATCAGCATCAGTCGCCACAGAGCACTGTTTCGCAATTTTCCCCAAAACGGGAAGTGAGCGTTTAGTCCGCCAGCTCTAACATGATAAGGATCTCGAAAAACTAACTCTTGGACGTCTCCACTTATCTCGCCACGCTCCACCCATGTAACCTTATGTTCCAACCCACGTGCTGTCATCTCGTTGCCGACTGTTATGGGGACGTTCCCCCTGGAATCCACCCATTGTATAGCATTCGTACAAATTGGGCACGAGTAATAGCTGTATCGAGCTCTTTGTCAAGCTCCCAAGCCCATGATATAGTTCCCAAAAGAAATCGTGAAAACACAAAAGGTATTACTCAAAAGGGAGAAGCCCCAACATAGTCAGCAGAGAGATGACAGCTCCGACCCAGTAATCCTGGGAGGGTAACTAGAGACCCTGTTTTCAAAGCCGTCAAAACTCTGAGACCATCGAGCTAATTATTAAAGGAAAAGAACTACATCACTCGCACAAAAACACATTCGATTCAAGATGCGTTTATTAACCAAATCAGACAGCATATAGAAAACTATTTTAGTAATACTTCGACCATGGCAAAGTCCACTTGTTACTTTTGGTTGGTTCAGATGTCCCTTTTTTTTGCCTCCATAGCCAGATCTCTTTTCCTGACATTACAATCCATTTTAAAGTGGCCTTGTTTACCACAATATAAAACAACCCGCGAGCTGCCCCGGATTTATCGAAAAGTCCCAGGAATTACGCCCCCGATTTCCCCTTTAATAAGGGGAGATAGCAGCCCCGTCACGGCTCTTTTGGCGATAATGTTTTCACTTTTGCTACACAATCAAAAAATTTTCCCGTGTTCCTTATCGCCCAAAAGGCGAAGGACAAGGCCTTTACGCTGGTCGTGGGGCATATCGATCTTGCCACGCACCGTCCGATAAACCAGGCGGTAGAAATTCTGCCTCTCATGCTTCGTATGCTGGGCAGTGTGTTGCAAATACGCGAGCATCTCCAACGCCTCATATTTATTAAAGCCGGACAATGGACAACTCATAATGCCTTTTATGGAACTTTCTACAGATGACTTAGTCAAAGTTTTTATCGTCTGGTTTCGTGATTTCGCCTTTAATCTCTGGAGCAGGAGAAAAGGAGGCGGTTAAAGTCAACATACACGCCTTGACTCAACACAATTCATAATATATCACAAATTATGTATACGCCGTGACTACACACGGTGCATACATACCCCGCAAAGGAAAACAACCGGCGAAAAACTCACCCCCGTGACTACACATGGCGTATACATATTACGCAAAGGAATATAACTGGTGAAAAACTCACCCCCGTGACTACACACGGCGTATAGATATTCCGTAACATAGAATATATCTGGTGAGGAATTCACCCCCGCGACTACACACGGCGTATACATATTCCGTAAAGTAATATAACTGGTGAAAAACTCACCCCCGTGACTACACACGGCGTATACATATTCCGTAAAGGAATATAACTGGTGAAAAACTCACCCCCGTGACTACACACGGTGTATACATATTCCGTAAAGGAATATAACTGGTGAAAAACTCACCCCCGTGACTAAAGGCACACGGCGTATACATATTCCGTAAAGGAATATAACCGGTGAAAAACTCACCCCCGTGACTACACACAGTGTATACATATTCCGTTAAGGAATATAACTGGTGAAAAACCCACCCCCGGACTGGCAAACGGCGAATACATACGAAATTGTAGAACTAAACGAGCTTAATAGCTGTTGACAGTCGTTTGGGTGTAAGATACAGCGGCAAAACCACAAAGGCGTAAAATTGAAAAAAAAAAGGAAACTACACACCCATATGAGACCCAAATACCGACACCATGTAAACCACGTGTAAACGAATAAACAGCGGACAAACCCTACCACGTGTTGGGAAAAGGGTAGAGGCCAAAACCCCACTAAAAGTAAAAACGAAAGGAAACTAAATTCCACCCCGGCAAATAAATATTCGGAGTGAAAGAAAAATGCAAATTCGCTACAAAGGGGCAAAAATAATATCCCCGTGCACCTGATAAACAAGAATGCCGCCGTAACAGCGAAGCAGAAACCCATGGGAAAAGGCAACATAACATTTTTTTTGTATTTCAAAGTTGTTTATTATTCTATTTGGATAAATTACATATACTTTACATACACCATTTACATTTACATTGACATTAACATTTACATTTACAAACAAGTCGTAAATTAAAAAGTTTCAGATTAAGACTATAAAGTAACAATAAATAATATGAGCGTTTCGAAGGTTTATATTCGATGATTAATGTTCATTAATGCAATATATATTTAAATATATTTACCCCATTTCTTAATATGCACAGCTAATTTATTTTTTGACTTGGCGATCCTACTTTCAAGTTGATAAATTGAGTCGATTCTTGATAAAAGGACATTAAAAGATGGTTTTAAAGTGTTGTTTCTGCAGTAATAGATATATTATTCGCACTGCATATATTACGAACAACGCTATAAAATCTACCACCATGAATAAATTACCCCATTGCTGCTCAACTACAGAAGCGGTATACGACGTTGAACAGTACGCGAGATTATAACCACAGTTCTACTTAAGAAGATACGTCGAGTGAAAGGTTCTGAAATGGCCGCAGAGCAACGACCGCGAGATGTGCAATATCCTCAGGCAGTCGAACCTCAAGCCGAACCAGCGCCGTTGGTAGTAGCGCCAAACCAGCCGCCTCCGGCTGAGCGACAGGAGCAACCTCAGCCTGCAGGACGAGTAGAAGGGGAAAGAGAGGGAAACGTCGAACTAGAGGTAATTTAAGACACGTGGAATTTATATTTTTCTCATTCTGTTAGTTGTTTACATAGTCGTTAAAATTCGTGTTTCTGACCGAGAAGAACTCGTTTCACTGCGCTTGTTTAGTCCTGGTTTGCTGTGCTGCATTCAGTCATTGTTTGGAGAGTTAAAATATTGTATTCTTATCCTTCGCGGTTGTTTCGTTAACTTTATCCTCGTATAAGTTTTGTCTCCTCGTTCGTTATCGTCGATACATTATGTTAATACATTTATAATTATGGAATATTCTCCAGGTTGTATTCAGTAGTTTTAAAGGTCGGCGTAGTGGTATTTATTTATATTCCTGTGGTTTCATTTAGATTCGAGTAGGCGTTTAGCCCACTCAGTATTTATTCCGATAAATTAAGTGTGGTCGCGGTCGACCAATAAGTTAAGTGTGGTCGCGGTCGACCAATAAATTAAGTGTGGTCGCGGTCGACCAATGATTAAGCGTGGTCGCGGTCGATCGATAAATTAAGTGTTGTCGCGGTCGACTAATAACTTGAGTGTGGTCGCGCTCGACTAATAAATTAAGTGTGGTCGCGGTCGACTAATACGTTAAGTGTGGTCGCTGTCGACTGAATGTAAGGGTGGTCGCGGTCGACCAATAAATTAAGTGTGGTCGCGGTCGACCAATAAATTGAGTGTGGTCGCGGTCGACCAATAAATTAAGTGTGGTCGCGGTCGACCAGTAGATTAAGTGTGGTCGCGGTCGACCAATGGATTAAGTGTGGTCGCGGTCGACCAATAAAGTCTGGTCGCTGTCGACCGAATGTAATTGGGGTCGCGGTCGACCAATAAATTAAGTATGGTCGCGGTCGACCAATAAATTAAGTGTGGTCGTGGTCGACTACTGACATCAAATGTGGTCGCTGTCGACCGAATGTAAGTATGGTCGCGGTCGACCGAATGTAAGTGTGGTCGCGGTCGACTAATACATTAAGTGTGGTCGCGGTCGACCAATAAAAGTGTCGTCGCGGTCGACCAGTAAAAGTGTGGTCGGGGTCGACCACGAACAATTGACAGGGCCCGAGTGCACTGAGAGAACTGTATGGCAAGTGTCTTAGTGCGCATTTTGTGTTTTGTAGAACCTGAAGAGAGAGCTCCAAACTTTGAAAAAGAGTATGGAGGATATGACAAAACCTACGGTGGCGACGCTAAGGAAGAAGGCTATGGATTACACGCACAGGCCGCTGACTGATTTCAATAAATTTGAAGCCCTGGAGATGCTGGAAAATTTGGAACATGGGGCAAGAGACAGCCGGGATGAGAAGGCAGAGTACTACCGTGTCGCCTGCCAGACGGCGAGAATAAAGATTGATTACCCCAAGGAACATTTCAGGTCCCTTTTGTCACGCCTCCTGGGGGACAAGGATCACCAGACGGTATTTGAGGCGGTCGCGAAGGTGGAGAAATCCATGGCCAAATGGCGAGGTTCCGGCGAGCAATGGCGAGGCCCCGGTGGGCAATGGCGAGGCTCCGGCGACCGCATGAGTACATCCTACGGCGGGTGGCCCAGGAGGAATGGACCGGGCCCCAGGTGTTACTACTGTGATAGGGTGGGCCACATCGCGGCTAATTGCTTTAATAAGAGGAGAGATCAGCGCCCGGGCCCTTATCGCCGGTACCAGCCGACGAAAAATGAGGCTCCAAAAGACCAATAGGGAGCGCACAACGATGGGATTGGGACATAGCGTCTATTTCTAAATGATAATAATGTTTAGACGATCATGTAGTGCCGTAACATATTTAAGAGAGTTAAATAATCTAGGACCGACTGAATACTCCTGTGTGATAATAGCATGTGTGGATCTAATAAAGGAGAAAGCCCTCAGTGATTGTGCAAACTGATATATGTTGTATTTTGTATGATTTTACCCCCACGCTTTACTTGTCATGGGAATCAGGGGGAAAGAGGCTCGAGGAGCTCTCTAGATTGCCTGGTACGTTGTCATGGCAATAAATAATTTCGGTTTTGTTCATTAATTTATGAGCTTCACATAATAACGCTCTGCGCAGCCACGGGGAGATGGGAGTTTTGAAAACTGGCTTCAAAACAGCCTCCCGGTCATACTGGGTCGGAACTGCCGTCTCTCCGCTGGTTTGCACGGGACTTCTTTGTTTCTCGTTAAATTATTCATCTTCGTTCTATTGCTATCGTTTATTGTAGGCAATATACTGGTGTTGGGAAAAGGATAAGGATTTCGATATGGTTGTCATAAACGAGGGAACCAAGAGAAATGACATACGTTGGGTGAATTTCATGGGAGATCCCGTGCCAACCAGTGGAGAGACGGTGGTAAAAAGGGAGCTGGAGAAAACGGCCCTTTTAGTGGGAAAAGGGGAACTAATAGGAGAAGTGGACCAATTGGTCTTCAGAGACCCCAATAGCTTTGTCGCGGGCGAATTACACGAACATGCGGCACAATGGGCGAATATTGCTGCAACAGCGCCGATCGAAAACCGTGTCGAGGTATTAGAATGGATCGAGAGAAAGGTATCGATTTTCTCCTTTTTTCAACACTTTAAAGGAACTTTCAAAGGAGAGAACTATGATTCAGACTGCCCACCTAGTAGGTCATTTCGCAATAATGTCTCGTGCAAATCGTTTGGTGAGTTTATTCGGAAAACTCTCCTGGCTCGTCTAAAGACTGGGGCCATATCGTTACTGGGGAAAGTTGGGCAAACAGAGGCCCCGCATATCGTGCTACCGCTGACCGTCGAGCCCACAAAGCCTCGACTGTGTCAGGACGCGCGATACTTGAATTTGTGGATGCAAGACAAACCTTTCTCTTTGGATAAAATCACGGATCTGCCCCGGTACGTTCCGAAGGACTCCTTCCAGACTGTGCTGGACGACAAATCCGGCTACGATCATCTCCTCCTAACTGAAGATAGTCGCACTTATTTTGGCATTCAGTGGGGCGGATGGTATTTTGTTTATAACACACTTCCATTTGGGTGGAAAATTTCTCCTTATATTTATCATTCCACGGGCTTAATGGCGTCTAACTACTTTCGGTCCCTCGGAATACCATGTTCCCTTTATATTGACGACCGGCATAATGGTGAGCTCCAAGTACCATTAGACGGTGGCGCGTACGCGGGCCTGGAAAGTTCTGAACAGAGGCATTTCGCCGCGGCCAAGTCAGCAATCTTTCTAGTGGCCTTTTATCTGGTTCGGCTAGGCTATTTTTTAGGTCTGGCAAAGTCCACGTTGATTCCCCAAAAGATCGTCTCATACCTGGGTTTTCTCGTGGACTCTAGTAGAGAAGTATTCCATTTGAAGGCAGACAAACAGAGGAAGTTTGTTGAATTGATAAAAGCTATTTTGGCAAGTCGCTGGGTCCTGGTTAAGACTCTGCAGCGGATAACGGGAAAATGCGTCTCGTTTTCACTGGTGGTGCCCGGAGCAAGGCTGTTCACAAGGGAAATGAATGCGGCAATTTCGATTGGTCTGCGTAAAATGAAACCAGTGCACGTTCAAGGCGCACTCCGGGAGGAGATTGCGCACTGGTTATTCCTTGAACAGTGGGATCAACCCATAGGGTGGCGAGAGGAGAGGCATTTACAAGTGAAGCTCGCATCAGATGCCTCTCAGTCTGGTTGGGGTGGGGTCATCCTATCACCGTTTACACAAGAAGCGTCTGACTATTGGACAGAAGAGGAGGTGGGTCTGGATACCTCGACTAAGGAGGCCCTAGCAGTTGACCATGTGCTGCGCGCATTTACTAATCATGTAACTAATGCGCGAGTTGACATAATGGTTGACAACCAAGCCGTAGTACATGTTTGGAATCACCAAGGGGGTCGCAGTCTTTCATTAAACAAGGCAATTAAAAAACTGTTCTTTACTACAACAGAACTGAATATATTACTGCGTTTGTCGTATGTTTCCACCCATTTGAATCCAGCTGACTCCCCCTCGCGAAGATTATCGCACCTTGATGTGAAACTAGCTCCCCGGGTATGGCGCATGGTACAACAGCAATTTGGAGGTCCCGATGGCCACTCCTGCGATCTCATGGCCCTAGATTCCAATGCCATGACTGACAAGACAGGCACGCCTTTGCCACACTTCACGCCATACCCTTCTCCAGGATCATTGGGTGTTAATGTGTTTGCACAAGATCTTACGCGGTTTCCGTCGGTGATGCAGAACCCGTACGTGTTTCCCCCGAGTGAACTGGTAGGCCCGGTTTGGAGGTATCTCAGGTCCTGTGGGCAGCCCTGCACGATGGTGGTGATTGATAGCTACCCCAGACAATTCTGGTGGCCTTTGTTAGAGGGATCTGCACAGAGGAGAAGCCGGCTTGTGAGGCGTAGCGACGCAGCTACTTTACTCTACCCCTCAAAGGAGGGTTGGCTCCCTGGAACGTCGGCCCGAGGGGACATTTGGGCCTTCCGCGTGGTATTTTAGAGAACTGTAATATAATGATTATGAGACATCGGGCGATACGAGAAACATGATTTTCTATGTCGTATAGAATAGGAGGTGCTCAGAACTGAATTACTTACTAATAAAACCTGATATAATCGTGATAACCGTTTCTTTGTTTGTGTCATAGGATCTACCGATAATAGCCAAGTTGTTTACCCCTTCCGTTAGGTGCCCAGTATGCGCTCATGCCAATGATCAGGATTTTCGTTATTGCCAGCGATGTGGCTACAATAGACGAGTTCGGTTCCCTAGCGCGGCGAAGAAGAAGGATATAAATCTCGAACGAATTGAACAGAGGTTGCAGCAATTATGGAATTTTGACCGTGCGACGAGTTATACTAAGCAAAAGGACTCTTTGAAACAGGAATTAGAGGCTTTTCTGTCGGCGCTCCCAGGCTACGTTACCTTGGAAACCGTAACACCCCGGGATATATGTCGCTTTCTTGTCTACAAAGACAAGGATGGGAAGACCCAGGTGCACCGCAACGCTTGTGAATTTCTGGGGAAAAGAGGGAGGTTTCACTGTGGGTGCCCGACACATCTTTCTTACAAAACGGTGGACTCCTATATAGGAAAACTAAGGGCGATATTCCACGCGATGGGAAGAGATGGGGATTGGGACAAACGTTTATGTTTAGGTAATCCGGCGGCTGACAAATCAGTTAAAGATTACTTGAAATTAGTCTCCGCTGAACAACTGCAGGCACGGATAACCCCCAAGCAGGCGACGCCATTTTTTGTAGATAAACTGGCACAACTGTCTGTGTATTTGGAAACGAAGCTACAAGAGACAGACAGGGCGAGGGTCATTGATCGCTTTGTCCTAGCCCGCGATCAAGCTTACTTCAAGCTGGCATTTTTTAGCGGGGACAGACCGGGAGATCTGGGGCAAGTGAAGGTCCCAGAAATTTTGCGGTTCCCGAATAATGATGGCTTCTTATTCAATCACATTTGGGGCAAGACTCTTCGAGATGGCGATCAAAACGTTTTTGGAGTCAGACGGAACCCACAGAAGGAGATATGTCCGATAAGGGGGATTGAGCGCTATCTGGAGATAGCTAGGGAGATACGCATTGACCTTACGCGGGGCTACCTCTTCCGTCCTATCACGCCTGACCTTGGCGTCCGAGATGGGCCCCTATCCTCGTCCGCAGCTGAGGCGCGCTTAAAAGTCTACCTAACGGACATGAAAGCTGATGACGGGGAAACGTTGCATGGTTTCAGGGCGGGGTGCGCAATCACCCTCGCATTGACTGGATCGGATCTCGCCGAAATCATGGACCATGTAGGCTGGTCAAACAGACACACGGCGCTTTACTATATGCAACTGGCAAAGGTCCTGAATCCCGCCGGAGCGTCGGCGAGGCTCGCTTCAGGGTCTCACGAGGGGCCGGTCAATGCCTGGCAGGATATCAACGAACTCAAACGTTTCGTCTGCGCCTTTCCACCGGTGCAAGCCCAAGGACATAAAAGGGGACGGGAAGATGCGGCTTGTTACAGTAACGGTTAAATTAACGAGTGAGTCACGATTTAGGTTTGGGGGATTTTGTGAGGAGTAAGGGGGAATTGGCGTCTGGGCTTATACCGCGGAATAGCCTGGGAGGACGCTAGGGGATTATATTTGGCCCGAGCTGCAACCGATGGCTCCCTTGGCGGAATATCTTTAGGTATGGGAGAGGAAGCCATCGGTTGGTTGTAGTTTATAATAGTAACAAGACTATATAGGCCAGGAGCCGAATTTATTCCCCAATCTCAATGCGATGTGACAATGGATGCGGTGCAGAATAGGTTACTATTCGCACTGCATATATTACGAACAACGCTATAAAATCTACCACCATGAATAAATTACCCCATTGCTGCTCAACTACAGAAGCGGAGGGAGTGTTGTAATGGAGCGATGTGACAAACATCATCGGACCTAGGACGGCAGTAGGACAGGGACGGGTATGTCAAGCACCCTCCCACCCTCCCAATCTGAATCGCACTGTGACCATTGTCAGGTCGCCGAATTTATTCCCCAATCTCAATGCGATGTGACAATGGATGCGGTGCAGAATAGGTTACTGTTTCGCAATAATTACAATGTGATTTAACAACAAGAGATCATCCTTTCTTTTCCATAGACCAAACATTTTATCGATATCAGAAAGTGATGTAATTTCAATATTCCTATTGTTACACCAATCAATAAGATCTGTCCAAAGTGTTGTTATAATGGGGCAGGATATAAATAGATGTTCGAGGTATTTGTCCACAGTACCACAGAAGGAGCAAACTGAAGAATTTGTTATTCCTATTTTCTTCAAAAGGCTGTTCGTTCCTAAAATTCTATTTAGTATTCTATATTGAAATTCTCTCGATTTTGTATCTAAAGCAGCCTTGTATGGCAATTTATATATTTCTTTCCATTCTAGAGTGTCATTGCTGAAAATTTTTGTGTACTTCAGCTGGGCTGTTGGTGGAGTTGTGATCTTACATCTTAATTCTGCACAGATACCTTTAGATATCGCTTTACTTATCAAAACGCTATTCCCCATCAAATTTAATTGAATTTGGTCTTGAAGAACAAAACTTTGTTTTTCAATATAGCCATTTATCTTCAATGACCGACGCCATTGTGCAGGAATAGCATCTATTAAATTCATAAATTCAAAGGCATCCATTGGGGAAAAATCAAACTCAATTAGATTCCATGAAGTAATAAATCGGTTTTCTTTTGATATTAAATCACCAATTCTAATTATCCCCTTGCCAACGAGCTTATTGTTAAAGACGGACTTCCCATTAATACAAATGAACTTATTGTTCCATATAACTATATTAGATATTTCCTCGTGTGACAGGTTAAATTCATTTGTCTGTCTAGCTGCCGAACACTCTGCAAAATACTCAAAACACTCCTTGTAATACTTAGGAAGACTTATTGAAAGTTTTTTCACATCGTAGTCACAACAAAGAACAAATTTGTTTCCTACGGGATTAAGGTAGTGCGATAAAAAATATTTCCAACTGCTTGAGTCCTCACTCGCGAATTTTTTACAACATAATATTCTTTGCGTTTTAATTATGCAATCTAAGTGAGGAGCTTTGAGTCCACCATTTTCAATATCACTGATAAGCGACGACCGTTTTACCTTATCTTTGCCCTTCCAAATAAAATCAAAAATTATACTATTGGCTTCAGTTATCAACTCTTTATCTAGACTAATTAACCCCGCGCGATACATGATGGTTGGAACAACGAATGTTTTGACAATCTGAATTCTGCCGATAACAGTTAAATTTCTCCACTTCCACAACTTTAGTTTTTCTTTGATTGAATCAGTAATTTCTGCGAAGTTCAATTTCTGTCGGAGGATATTATCATAGGTAAAATGTACACCTAAAATTTTCACTGTTTTCTTAACTTTAACTTTCCTTATTTCGAAATCATGCACAGTTATTGGAGTTTGATTACCTAGAAAAAATATTTCTGTTTTGTCATAATTGATGCGAAGGCCCGAGCATTCTCGAATTGTTCTATAATGTCAAGAAGTTTTCTCAGTGACTGGTCATCCCTTAGAAACACTGTTAAGTCGTCTGCGAATAACTCTAATTTAACTTCACCCTTGTCTACCATAATCCCTTGAATATCCTTATTCCAGCGTATACTAATAGCTAGTACTGCTAAGGCAATAATAAACAAATACGGGGAGAGCGGGTCACCCTCCTCACGCCTCTTTGAATTTGGAAAGGCCCAGTAGAGAATCCGTTATTGAGAACACAGCTTGAAATATTCTTGTATAAGGTTTGTACCCAGTGAATAAAGGAGGGGCCAAAATTGAAGGCAGTTAATGCCTTGTACAAAAACGTTATGTTGACCGAGTCGAAAGCTTTCTGGAAATCAATAGCTATCATTTGTCCGTTAATTTTATCATCTTTCAGTTAGCTCTAATATGTCATCGACAGTTCGTATTGCATCAAAAATGGTTCTTCCTTTGACATAAGCATTCTGATTATGATGAAAAATGCTCGGTAGAACAGTTTGTAATCTTAGAGCAATAGCTTTGGATCCTATCTTAGCATCAACATTGATCAAAGATATCGGTCTCCAATTGCTTATCTTCCTTTTGTCCTTGTCTTTCTTTTCTAACAGAATTAAGGCAACATAACATGCCCACGAAAGATTCTGAAAATTTCGGCTACGCAAAATTAAACTTACCACCACACGAAGAAAATAACCTGACCCTAAAGCATGCGCCCAAAGTAGTGAAACACAAAAACCCAAGAAGAACTGAGAAAATTACCGAAGCTTACCACGAGTTCATTCTGTGCTTCGTTCGTGTTGTTCTGAGCGGGCTGTGGAGCAGGCGCAGCTTCCCTTGCTGCTTGTACTGGAGGGTCTCCAACTGGTGGAGCTCGGACCCGGTTCCCAGGGTTTGCCAAATGTTGTGGAAATTGTACTTCAGGCGCTTCAGGCATGAGAAAGAAAGAAAATTCGCGTGGGTCACAAAACATAAAGAGATCCTTCCTTCACTGCTCCGCTGGCTGAAAACTAAGCACGAAAAAAGTGTTATTCTGCTTGAACTCAGTATTTATAGTCTTACAACACCCTTGTGCACATGCCTGCATGCACTGAGTTGCTAGGAATGTGTTATTTTCACGTGTCTCATTTTCGCATATCATTGCGAGTGTTATGAATAGCTTGCACTGTAGTTAATTCTGGCTCCGAGGCTCCATACACCACTAATGCGTAGGTGACATTGGGCAAAACTATGGTCTTAAATAAATAATCTACCTCAAGCGGACTACATCCCTCCTTTCGCAAAGGTCTTATAACATCAAATCACAATCTTGCTGGAAATTGAGTCCAAGGACAGTGAGTCCAAGCATTGTGGTATGTTCAAAATCATATTATAAACATCGTTATGTCTCTTCTTTTGGAAAGCAAGCTCCTTACACTTACTGGAATTACATCTCATTAAATTGCAACTAGACCACTCTAAAATCTTATTAATAAGGTCAGGTGCTGAGTCATTGTTCTTAAAGACAGGGACAACAACTGTACAGTCATCAGCATATTTAAAACATACGGTCTCCCCACCCACACAAATCTCTAAGTCATTCAGAAAGATGCTAAATAATAATAGACCGCTTACGCTTCCTTGTGTAATACCCTTATTTACTTGTTTCCAATCACAGATAACGTTATTATATACCACCCTTTGCATTCTATCCTGTAAGAAATTCAACCACCAATTGACAAGATATGGGTTTAACGGAATGTCTTTAAGTTTGTTAGCGAGAAGCAGGTGGTTTACAGAATCAAATGCCTTACTAAAATTCATAGTGAACATCCTGACAGCCGCACAATTGGAATCGTCCAGAAACTTGCACACTTTATGCTGAATCATAATTAGGGCATCCGTACATGAGCCGCCTTCCCTGTACGCAAACTGCGAGTTGCTCAGGTTGTGCTCCACAATCTACTGAGTGTTTCTCCTTAGGTTCCTTATTTTTCCCGTTCGAAAATCTGAAAAGATTCCAAGTTCCACTGACAAATTTCCCGAGAAAAACTACGACGAAACAACCACACAAGATTTTTTCATGGTGTAAGCGCTACTCCCCGAAATCCGGGAACTTTTATTTGTAACTGTAAATGTCAATATGTCAAAGTAAATTTCCGGTTCGCTCTACAAAAAACTCTTTACTACTAAATGGGGAAGAGAAAATAATCCTTAACATTTCCCCCTCCTGGATTTGCAATTCACTGAAAATCCAACATTGACTCAATCAATCTCTGTTACAAAATAAAGGAAAATTGCTTAAATGTTCCTGTAAGTGTTCATGTTGAATCTGACTTAAAATCACTGACAAAATAAGGAAAATTGTTCAAATGCTCCTCCAAGTGTTCATGGTACAAATCGGTTACGAACATAACTGGCTAGTGTCATTGTTCATTCTGCCCACTTAGGGCACTTCAGCTTCCAAAGGTGAAAGTCTGGAAATTGGTCGTCGCTTCACAACTCCTCCTGTTCTCACGTCTACAACTCTGACTAATCCATCTCTGCCTGGATACACTGCCTCGATTCGTCCGATCTTCCAATCCCGTCTTGGTGCGTCTGGCTCAATCACTAACACCACATCTCCTACTTTGAGGTTCTCTGTAGGTAGAAACCATTTGTGTCGGAAACCAATGCTTGGTAAATACTCTCGCATCCAGCGGTTCCATACTCTGCGAATCAGCTCCTGCACTCGTCTCCATCGTTTACGTACATTGACTGCCGTCGTATCAACTGTATCAGGAGCTAGCTCACCACCCATTTGACCAAAAAGTGGTTTGGGGTCAACACAGGCTCGTCGTTGACATCTCCACTAACTGTAGTTAGAGGCCTGGAAACTCTCAGCTCCTGTAAACACTGTTTGTAACTCCTCATCGTTGACATCTGCTTCTTTTAAAACTGCATAAATTGCTCTCTTGGCTGACTTTATCATTCTTTCAAATACACCGCCGAAGTGTGGTGCTGCTGGTGGGTTGAACTGCCAATCAATTCCTTGGTTGAAAGTCAGCCTTTCAATTTTTTCCTGGTCCATACTCTCCACTAGCTCCTTGATTTCTCGTGCTGCTCCAACGTAGTTACTTCCATTGTCACTGAGCATCAATTTAGGCCACCCTCGTCGAGCCGCCATACGTGTCAGTGCATTTAAGAAGGCATCCGTCTCCAGGGAAGTTGCCATTTCTAAGTGACAACAGTGTGTCTGTAAACACACAAACACACAAACAGGCATAGGTAACGCTTCACTCGTGGTCTGCCTCGTCCTTGCATTGTGTTGAATGGTCCTGCGAAATCTGTTGCACAATTCGCAAAGGGTTTCTGCGTCATCTCTAGTCGAATTCTGGGTAATGGTGCCATCTGCTGTCGTGCTGGACAGCTCCTGAATCGCCTGTTGCATTTCGCACATTCCTTGATACATCTCTTTACTTGCTGTCGTCCTTGAATCACAAAGTACTTCTCTGGTAGATGGTTCAATGTAAAGTTCACTCCCATCTCGTGACCTTCCATCTCATGGTGATACTTCACAATTAACTTGGTAACGGTGTGATTCTTTGGAAGGATGATTGGAAACTTCGTCTCTTCTGGCAAATCATCTGAATATCGCAGTCGCATGTTTGATCTAATGAGTCCTCCATAGAGCTTCGGCGTAATTTTAAGTAATGTACTCTTGCTGGGAAGAGGCTTGTTGTCTTCAAGTGCTCTTATTTCGTCAGGAAAACACTCTTGTTGAGTCGTCTTGATGATTTGCTCTTCTGCTTGTTTAATTTCCTTTGGGTTCAACTCGCCACTTTCTCGATCATTTTGAGGCTTTCTGACATCCGCTAAGAATCGGTTAATCCAACCGGTCACCCGCACCAAAGAGATTCAGATCTCCAACTTTCCTTTTGACTGAATCCTGTACCATTTTGAATACTCCATTGGATCTGGTAGGCACTTTGGTTTAACTGTTTCCGCATAATAGCTCTGTGCATTCTCACTTAGCTCCTTTCCCACGAACTGTTCTCGTTTCTCTGATTTAACTTCCTTGTGAGCTTCTGGGGCTTTTCCAAATTTCCTTTCTGGCCACTCATCTTCTCCACTCTTTAGAAACGGGGGTCCATGCCACCAGCAGTCATCATTTACTAGTTCTTGAACTAAGGCTACTCGGGTCCCTTGATCCGCAGGGTTAAGTTTGGTTGAAACGTATCGCCATTGGTCTGGACTGGACTCGTCATGGATTTCTCCAACCCGGTGGGATACAAACGGTTTGAAATTTCGACTCTGTCCTTGGATCCAAAAACCGACATTTACACTGTCCACCCAAAATGTGGCTTTGTTCCTGGGAATCTCCAGCGCTGCACATATCTTCAATGTCAGTCTGAGACCAATCAGTGCTCCCATGAGTTCTAACCGTGGAATGCTCATGGCTTTTAATGGCGCCAACCTTGAATTTGCTGCGACTAGCCTTGTGCTCACCGTTTCATCTTCATACTCATGGCGAACATACGTTGCCGCGGCATAGGCTTTCTCGGACGCGTCACTAAACATGTGGATAGTAACATCTCTAACCTCCTTGTCTTCCTTCAGACACCGTGGAGCACGGACGGCACCAAGTTCTCCAAGCTCCCTGAACCATCTCTTCCATTCCGCTTTAAAATGGTCTGGTGACTCTTCATCCCATCCAAGAGCTTCCATCCAAGCTTCCTGCATCAATATTTTAGCTCGCACTACAAAGGGCGTCAGAAATCCAAAGGGGTCATAAATAGAGGCAGTTTTCTTCAACACGTTCCTCTTTGTTAATACCAATTCTTCTGGGGGTGGAACAAAGGAAAATGAGAACTTGTCTTCTTGAACAATCCACACTACTCCCAAGGTCTTCGTAACTGGAAACTCTCTCTTCTCAAGATCCACTTTTGTTGCTCGATCAGCTTCTGGTATGTCCACGATCACTTCAGGCTTCTGTGATATCCATTTGTGAACATGAAATCCTGCTTTATCTCCAAGTTCTTCTTCTGGGGCTGCTGTAAAGGAAGATAGATAGAAGGTATCTGATAGAGGGCCTCCACATTGATGAAATAAACTTGCGTTGATGGACCGGTTTGCGGCCGGTAATTGTCGCAATTATCTTTCCATCTTGCTCGAATCTATTATTGGCACATCTTCGCCTTGCTCCAGCATGAGTTCCCCTGTGTTTAAACAGGTCCAAGCTTTTTAAAACGCTAATCACAGTGCTTTGCGGTTTAGTGCTTTTTTTTCTGGTGTCTCTGTTGTATGATATCAAACTCGTAGTGTGCGTTTGATGTCGTAGATCGTCACCTTTGCTTCCTAGCGGACCAGAATTCCTCTCAATATCCATATACACTGTAATGTCGATGGAAAACTGGTATTCAAAAGCAGCCAAGAGTGTATGGACAAAGTAGAACCAATGGTCATAGCCACGTTTTTAGAGTTACAGTGTTAACACCCCCTTCTGCAATTCTCTATTTTCGAATTGCCCATAATACACTTTGTTTGCCCCCCAAATTTTACATACAATATTTTTTTGAAATGCTCTTGGGAATATGCAGTCCTCACAAGAGCATTTACAAACCATAGTTTATGCAAAATTTGGGGGGCAAACAAAGTGTATTATGGGCAATTCTAAAATAGAGAATTTGCCTCACAATTTTCATCCAAGGTGGCCCCTAACATGCGTACAATATGCCCCAATCGTTTGCAGTCAGCATTGCCAGACAGGTTGCACAAAATATTGCCTAACAGTGTAATAATTTAATTACATTCCCTCTTCAAGCATGTAGCTGCAACGCAATGTAATTTTAAAAATTTGAATTAATGTTGTGTACATTTTAATAGTTTTTATATATTTTTAATGTCTTCGCGTATTGTGTGTGTTTTGTATTTTTTTCTTCTTAATTTTGTGAGATCCTTTTTGAAAACCATATTTTATATGAAAAAGTCATCTCAATAAAGATTATTATTTATTATTAATCTTATGGATCTTATGGACTAGTAGTAGTAGTAGTAGTAGTAGTAGTAGTACTAGTAGTACTAGTAGTAGTAGTAGTACTAGTAGTAGTAGTAGTAGTACTAGTAGTACTAGTAGTAGTAGTAGTTGTAGTAGTAGTAGTAGTAGTAGTAGTAGTAGTAGTAGCAGTAGTACTAGTAGTACTAGTAGTACTAGTAGTACTAGTACTAGTACAAGTACTACTACTACTACTACTACTACTACTACTAGTGGAAGTGGGAGTGGGAGTGGGAGTGGTGATGGGGGTGGTGGTGTTGGTGGTGGCGGCGGCGGCGGCGGTGGCGGTGGCATAAATTTATATGGTATAAAACTAGTTGAACTGCAGAAACCGTGGACGAAGATCCTGCTGTGTTTCGTTGGATCTCACAGGAGGAGACCTAATCAGCTAAAATAAATCAATATACTAACGAGAAGTCCAAGGACTACTGCAGAGCTGATATACAACGAGTAAATATATTTCAGTGAAACAATATTTCGGCTGGCCAGACCAGCGACATTCTCCTTTATATAATGTTGTATTTTCATTTTATAATTTAGTAACATCTTATAACCTGAAGAAGGCTGGTCTGGCCAGCCGAAATATTGTTTCACTGAAATATATTTACTCGTTGTATATCAGCTCTGCAGTAGTCCTTGGACTTCTCGTTAGTATATAAAACTAGACCTATTTACTCATCAAGTTCATCATTATCATCACCGTTATTTTTACTTGTTACTTATTTTTTGTATTGGTGTTATATGTTGTTATTATTAATAGTTAAGGTGTGTGTATTTCTATATTATAAACGACAGGTTCATTTGAGAATCTAGCATATGATCATCTGGCAGCAACCAACCAGCAACCTGTGGAAACAAATGAGACAGTGCTAGAGATTAACGTAACATATGCAAATAATGGCAGCAATTCAGATCGTAGCAAAGTTGACGTGCAGCAACCACTCGGAGGTAGTAACGAAGAGCTACAGGGAGAAAAAGATCTAGAACAAATTACAGTTTTGTGTTAACAAAACTAAATTCTCTTGATTGGCATGCATATGTTACCGGGTCGTTTATATAATATACAAGTTTTTGTAAAACTTTAGTGTAATCTATAACCTGAAGAAGGCTGATTTTGGCCAGCCGAAATATTATGAAATATAATATCATGTTGTATCAGCTGTGCAGTAGTCCTCGGACATTTTTTTACGGTTTGTTTATCTGATTATGTAGTTACTTTTTCTATACCCTACGTTTTATATCAGATTACTTTCCAGTGGACGTCAAAGACAATTCACCATGGGAACACGCAAGCATTTCATCCAACATTGTTACCAGTGAAGGTGGTGTACTGGTTATAGACTGTGTCAAACTGGTTTGGCCCACAGGAGCTGTTGACAATGCTGTGTCTGTAAACATGACATTGGAGGATCCTTCCAAGTACTATGGACTAGTAGTTCAAAAGGATCTTGAAAACGATGTTATGTTCGCTGCACCCATCATCAATCTTGAACCCAGCGGCCATTTCTTCAAGAAACCTTTGACACTGGTAACCAAGTTCAAAATAGAGAATTTCAAGTGGGACGATGTTTTCATTTTGCATGGGTCAAAGTCTAGAGACGGAAAGATCACCTGGCAAGACATCACTTTTAACTCAAAGATGGATGAGGCAAATGTAGAAGTGATCATTGAAATTGCACATTTCTCACTCGTTGCAGTTTTGGTAAGATTCAGCAGATCAACTCTGATTCGCACAAAAGAAATTATATCCAGACTCAACTTGCTGGCATTTAATTACACATTGTCAGTGTTGCTGAACAAGTGCAGTCCCTCTTCAGTGCACGACGAACTTGCCCTCCTGTTCGTTAGCCAAGATGTCTACCATGAACAGTTCTACAGAGAGGACGAGACTTCTTCTGCTTTGATGCAACTCAAAAAAGAAGGATTCGTAGAGCTTCATGTATGTTCCATTACTAGGCAGGAAGAAAAGAGCATCTACAACAAAGAAAACCTTCAAATCAATGTTCACCTTGGAGGGGACTACAACCTTGCTGACAGACAGCAGGAAACAACTAGTTTCACTGTACATTCGTATGTTTGGTGGAACGCGGGAATGGTTATCAGACTTCCTCTCAAATGGAAAAAGGATGTCAGAAGTCTCTGCGGTAAGATCAGTGTACAAGGACAGCATGGGCACACAAGCGAGCGACATTTCAGGGAAGGAGGTGAGTTTGGTAGCTGTGACGTACTAACTATATGGTGATTGCGTTGAGAATAACAACGAATATCTGGGCATTGTTGAACAAGTTTATGTTATCGTCATGATGTAACAGGTTACCATAGTAACAGTATAACCTGTTAAAGACATTAATTTTGGCTGTAAATGCTTATAACTAAAACAAGAGCTCGGTGACCCCCTTTTTTATTATCGAATTGTAATTAGCATGTCTATAAAGATACAACTTTTTGCAAAGTTTGAAAAATTCTTGGGAAGCTAAGGAGTTCGTAGCCACGTTAAATTTTTGAACAGCAAAAATTGTAAGCATAGTGTGGTTACCTCACGACCATTTGTATTATTTTACAGATCTATGTGGTTATGTAAGAAGCCTACTGGATGTAGAGGGAGCCATATTTAACCTTATTCCCATTGCTCAGCTGCTTGAGATGCCTAAAGAGTCAATGAATCAAGTCGCCAAGTGTTGGAAGGATGAGGACGAACAACTAGAACTAATTTTACAACACTGGTCGAAGGAGAATGATGTGGTAGAAAATCTTGCTGCTCTCAGGAAAGACCTAGAGAGCTTACAACAAAAAGGTTAGTTGTCGCAGGCCTTCGCTTTATATATTTGCTTCTTATTGTGGAGTGATGGTCAGGTTATATAGCAGCTTCAGATATCGGGAGGTTTAGTTGTGAAGCAATAGTCTCTCTCGAGGTGCTGCGGACTTGGTGAAGACAATGTACCCATTGTATCTCTTGACTCCATAAAGTATATAAATATTGTCGTAAAAAGGGTTGTTGTTGTTCATCGTGGTGAACACACTAGTAAAGAAGTATTTTTCGTTTGTCTCACGATGTAGTCACTTCCGATGTGGATCGCGACGTTTCGACTGCATACTGCTAGTCTTCTTCAGGCGATGGGGTCGACTGGTTACGCGTCACCTTATGAAGCACGATGCTCTGCTGTGATTGGTTGGTTTTCAACAGCTGTGACTGGCGCATTTTGATCCTCGTTGTTTCGGCGAATTGTTCCCTCGGCGGTCCGTAGTCGTACGGCTCTCCTGTTGTTGTGTTTCTTGATCGTGGGCATCCATGCTTCTGGAATTTCTATTCCACTGTCCCTGTTGATGTTGTTAGGGTTAAGTCTTATGTGGATCGCCTCTTTGACCCTGCGTGTGTACCAATGAGGATCACGATCAATAAACTTTACTTCATTCCAAAGCGGGTGGTGTCCGGTGTTGTTGGCGTGCTCTGAAACGGCGGAGGTCTGGGTACGGGCGAATCGGATGTCTCGGTCATGCTCTTTTATTCTGTCTTGCATAGGTCTTCCAGTCTCGCCGATATAAACTTTACCGCATTCACAGGGAATTCTGTAAACCACGCCATCTTGTTTAGTCGGGTCAACAGCGTCTTTAGGCCGTACTAGGTGTGATCTAAGTGTAGTTTCCGACTTGAAAACAGCGGGTACGCCTTGTTGTTGTAGGCAGCGGCGAAGTTGTTCGGACAGACCTTTGACATAAGGTAAAACCGCAGTAGATTTGAACTCGGTCGTGGGCTCAGCACTGGTGTTGGGTATTCTGGTCTTGGTAAGTTTCTGCAAGAAAGAAAAGGGATAACCATTAGAAACAAGAACAGATGACAGGTGTTTTTTCTCCTTGGAGATAACAGAGGGTTTCGTTACGAGACGTTTGGAGCGTTCGTAAAGACACTTGACAATACCGCGTTTTACTGATTGCGGGTGGTGTGAATCATACGCTAAGTATTGATCAGTGTGTGTAGGCTTCCTGTATACGCTGGTGGTGAGGCGGCCGTCGGGTTCTCTTGAAACTGCGGTGTCGAGGAAGGCGAGTTTGTTGTCATTCTCTGTCTCCATGGTGAAACGGATGGAAGGCTGCTGGTCGTTTAGATGCTGTAAGAAGCTATCGACGATTGCGCGATCTAGAATGGTGAAGGTGTCGTCTACGTAGCGTTTCCAGATCCTAGGCTTGTAAGATGATGTAGTTATTCCTTGTTCCTCGAAGCTCTCCATGTAGAGGTTGGCAATAACAGCGGAAACCGGACTCCCCATGGCTGCGCCTTCTTGTTGTTCGTAAATTGATCTGTTATACTGGAAGTATGTGGATCTCAATACGAAAGTCAGGAGGTCAGCGATCTGAGCAGGCGTTAGCGTCACTCGCAGTGTCGGCCATCTTTGATTAGCCGTTGAAGCAGTGATGGTGTGATAAAGAGGGGTCGGAGCTATCCCTTTTATAGCGCGGGTCCTTGTTTAAGCGTGGTGTTGTTCAATGTCTGTATGACCGAGCCAGACACCTCACCACCAGACCATCAATAATCTCCAAAGAAAAGAAACACTTGTCGTCAATTCTTGTTTCTAACGGATATCCTTCGTCGTTTGAACAAAAGATCATAAAGACAAATTAAAAGACCAACATTCAAGGAGGAACCCACGCAGACAGATTTTAAATCTACCGCGGCTTTACCCTATATCAAAGGTGCACCGGAGGTTCTTCGCCGCAGCCTACAACAACAAGGCGTACGCACTGTTTTCAAATCAGAGACACAACGCTTAGGTCACACTTGGTGCGACCTAAAGACGTCCTTGACTGTAATAAACAAGATTGTGTTGTTTATAGGATTCCTTGCGAATGCGACAAAGTGTATATCGGGGAAAGAGGAAGATCGATACGTGAAAGGATAAAATAACACGATAGAGAAATACGGCTTGCTCGTACTCAGACTGGCTCGTACTTAAACCTCTGCGGTTTCGGAACACGCTAACAAGACCAATTTGGAACGAGGTTAAGTTCATTGATCGTGACCCACACTGATACACCCGTAGGATTAAAGAGGCCATCCGCATGATACTTCATCCTAATAACATCTACAGAGATAGTGGAATCGAAATTCCTAAAGCATGCATTGGATGCCTACAATCAAGAAGCACAACAGCCAATCAATAACAAATGGGACCTGTGAGGGAGCAACATCTATTAGGAATAATAATGAGGATCGAAGTGGGCCAATAGCAATAAACCAACTTGCTACATAAAGCGACACGTAGCCAATCCGGACTCATCGCCTGATGAAGACTAGCAGTTTCCTATATACACTGGTAGTGAGAAGGCCGTCTGAGTCCCTTGTAACCAACGTGTCGAGAAAAGGGATAGTGTTGTCTTTTTCTGTTTCCATGGTAAAACAAATGATAGGCTGCTGATTATTGAGATGTTGTGAGAAGCCGTCGTCATTGTGATACAATTTATAATACAATTCATCGCCTAATGAACTGGACTAGCAGTAATAGCAGTCAAAACGTCGCGATCATCATCTGGAAGTGACTCCATCGTGAGGTGAGACAAACGAACAAGCGTTCACCTATCTTACACACGACGATGAACAAGAATCACGTTTTCAATAACATTGTCATTTTAATTTTAATTGGATATATAATTGATTGTTATATATATAGGCTGAAGATTTAGGTATGATGCGTGTACTTTTGGGTACCTCCAGAAGCTACAATGTTCTTGTATCATTAAGGTATTTTGGTGTTTGGGGTTGAATGTAAAACGTTGTTTGAGTAAACCACTACCACCCAGTGACAGGTCTTATCGAGTCCGCTGCAAGAAAATCTTCCATTTTTAATTACTTCTTCTCGTGCCATTAAGTGGATTTGGTTTCATATATAACAACACTTAGATTCTTGGTAAAGTACTGTCGAGTGTAAAAGAAATTAGCCCCAGACAAACACAGGTCTGTTTATGTATTTAAGTATCTTTGTTTCTTTGTTTCATTATTATTACTATCAAGGAAAACTGTTAAGTGGTAGACGTTTTTAATAGCCTTCTGAAACTTGCGACGCCCCTGAAAATAACGATAGTAACAGGCTCATGATTAATATCAAAAATAGCCATCCTTATTAATTACGATTACTGTATCCTTTACTGATTTTGTACCAATTTATTTTTATTGTCACCAGATTACATGTTAACAAAAAGAGGGCAGATGCATATCAGACACTTAAGAAAACTTGCAGCCAAGATCTCAGGCTTACAGTGCGTGCATGCGGATTCAGTGAACTATTTCGTACGCAAAATTCAAACTCTCTGCAAGTCTGTGTTGAGGGACTGTTGCATCGAATTGGAAGGCTCTATCGAAGACGTGTATAGAGCAGCCTCCTCCGAAAGTTACGCAAAGTTTCTTATCCATTCCATTGAGATCCATCGTTCACTTTCCGAAGAAATTGCAAGAAAATATCAACAAGTATGTTCATCGTCTGAAAAAGCCATCATCAAAACGTTTCTGACCATTGTTCCTCACCTTATTCAAAACATTAAGGATATTTTTGTTGACGAGAGGATTTCAGAAGTGCCGCAAAATGGCTTAAGGGGATTGCCGAAGAAAGAACTAGATGACTTTTTGTCTTGTGTACGAAATGCTGAAGAACACAATAGATGTAACGTTCTTGTATGTGAGTCTTGTGACATTCTTAAGCAGCTTTGCCTCAAAAATCACGACAAGCAGCCAATTGCAGAAATTGAAACATGGGGCGACACTGCTGGAATTCACCCAATGCTGAACTTTGTGAAGCCGTTTTTCCAGCACTGCAATCAAGACGTTAGGTTGCATCAGAGACTAGACCTGTTTTCGCGACGTCAAAAAGACATCATGGCCAACCACGAGGACATTGATGAAGTTTTCGTGCATGATTTGTCAAACCTTTTGCTGAGTCTAATTCATTTTGCCAAATTTGATCCATCAAAACTGGTGAGATATGAACTGAATGACTCAACAAATGTTCCTTTGACCTGTTTTCGTGAGAACGTAAGTTATGACGAAGATGAAAACACATATTCTCAGGTGTTCCGCGTCAAGAAAGAATCGAAAGGTGAACTTCAGCTTCACGCAATCGCACGTGTTTACATCAGTGGAAAAATCTGTACGAAAGGAACATTTCATTCAGAGATCATGTTGAATGCTTCTAGCGAGGAAGCTTTTCATGAATGCAGTAACCGTTTCGATGACGTCACAGTAGTAAAGCTGAAAGACAATGATTCGGAAAATCTCCGCGTGGTCCTTTGTTCTACGCAAAAGGAGAAACTTTCAGAGTTACTAGACGTCCTCAAACATGAATTGAGGGAAAACGTAGATTTGAACCAGTCCAAAGTCACACAGTGCTACCTTACGATGCGAACTGTAACTACAAAAGCAGGAGCAGTTGTTAACCTGCGCTTGGTTTACAAATGGGGGTCTGATGCAGTTTTTCTAGACAGCAAAGACTTTGTGACTTTCGCCGATTTGTCCACTGGATGCCTTTGTACACCAGAAGTACAAGTTGCGGGTAAGTAAAAATTATATTGCTGGAGTTTAAATCTATGTATTGATTCGCCTTTTTTGTCCACATGGTTGTCACGGGTACATCTCTATATTGCATTTCACTAGGGATAGCACGTCAAATCTTCCTTAGATCATTACACCGCTGATATCTTCGGAGGACCGGCAATTGTCGCTATTTCCAGATTCGCAGGCTTTGTCTGTCACTCTTGAAAATTCCAGTTTATTACTGAACTTTCTTTGACCATTTCCGGATTATTCCTATAGCTGACAAATTCTCTCAGATTTATTGCAAATGACTCGTGCTCTTAAGGACTCTGCATTTCGGAAACCAGTCATGGTACCTGAAGGCGTTCGTCATTGCAGGAGTTGACTTACGTGTAGCCTGCGTGCAGGCGTCTCCTATCTCCTTTTTCCGCGTGAAGCAAAGGAAATATTGTACAAAATCGTAATAGCGCAATCTTTGACGTCCTTAAAATGTCAGTAAAATTACTAAAGTAATAGATTTGTACATGTTTGGACATTTACTACTGTATCGGTTTTGGTGAATCTTTGTAGAGGTACCCTCTCAAAGATGTTCATTTTTATTTAATCCACAAATACCACAGACACTTGTACATCTTTGAAAATTGCTCTTCAGCATGTTGCTAAAAGGATACACAAGGTTGCCTAGCAACTCGTCTTTTAATAAAATAGTAGCCTTGTAGTATGTATGTGTGCAAGCGTGTGTGCGTATTTTGCGTTTAAGTGAGTGCAAATTTGTTTCTTTTCTCTAGTTTGTATGTGTATGTAACTGCAGCTGTATTTTCCAGAAAATCAATGAATAGTTGCTTAAAAGAAATGTGTGACGTTGGTTCTATTGGGACAAACCATTCCATCTTCAACCGGTCAGCTTTGCTTGGCAATGGAACACAACCGTACCCTTTCTCTTTAATGCAGAGAGACTGCATCGTAGACTCTAAGAGTTTTGTAAACTAATAGTTTCACAGAGTTTCTTCCTTCTTTCTTTTTATTATTTTGCTAGATTTGAGCAAAGAGCAGATCCTGGTTGACCAGCAACTTACCCTGACCGCAGACAAGCAACCAGAAGATGGCAGCACCATACGAGAGAACAATGTTGCTTCACGTGATATGCTAATTTTGATAAAAATGATGAATGAAACAAAAATCGCGTTAACCGTGAAACCAAAAGATTTAATTCTTAATGTGAAGAAGAAAGTTCAACAGTTCAACGGCTGTCCACCTGATCGACAACGTCTGGTATTCACTGGAAAGAAACTGGAAGACGACCACACGCTAGGTGACTACAGTGTTCAGAATGGATCAACTCTAAGCTTGGTACAAAGACTTAGAGATCCAGCCCCCTTGGAAGACGCCAGCTGAAAAGATCCTCAAGGAAGAAGTCGAACCAAGTAATTTCATTAAGAACTGAACACGACGGACAACAAAAGTTCAAGACACCGAAGGTATTCCACAACACCAACAACTTCCGTTTCTTTGCAATCAGGCCACTCGAGAGTTATCGCACTTTTGCAAGACTATAGCATCCAGAAAAAGTCGTCTCTGTCCTTGTTGCTGTGATAGTTCGTGAAGATGCAGACTGGAAAGTCGATCATTTTACCTTTCTCCCCGAAGTGTTCTATGGAAGGACTAAAACAGTTAATTTTGCACAAAGAAAAGTGATTTTACTTCACAAGCAGCGTCTCGTGTGTTTTTGTTTTAGAAATTTTATTCAAACTCACTTAATGTACGAAATGTATCACCACAATGTTTTGCATAACTACGCTATGTGATTGGGAGTGGGGTGGGGGTGGGGGTGGTGAATGGGTGGAAACAGGGATCTCCGGTCAGAAGAAGGCATAAGACACTGCAAGTGTGCCTACAATTCTGAAGAATCCAGATCCTGTCTTTTCCTAAAAAAAAATAAGAGGACATAAATTATGTATCTACTAGCTTGCCGACGAGAGGAAGGGTTTTAAGGTTTTAATAGAGAGCCGCATTTTTAGCCATTTTTTATGCTTTCACACAGCAGAACGTAGTAAAGAACAGGGATGTCCGCCTTACAGGTGAGTCCGCTTTGGTAAAGTTCACTTCATGTACTTTCATTAATTTGTTTTACGCTTCTTAATCACACTGTAAAAAGACGTCAAATGGCTTTTTTTTTCAATGGTACGTATTTTATACTGGAAATAAATCAAGAAAATATATAGAGGTTATTCAGTGAAACGCTGTGTGATACGGCTGCGTAGTGGTTTTTTCGCCTCAAGGCTCGAAAAAATAAAAACTGACTCATAAAAGTGCCCGACCGTATCACAAAACTTTTCGCTAAACGTGCCAAATAAATTGTTTGTTATACGACACGGCCATCTTTTCCAAAACAGTATACGTTTTTACAAGTGTTATTTTTTCTGGCGCAAGTCAGAATAGTGTAAAAAACATGTCTGTTTGTAGTTGTTTGAGTGCGTTCGTACTTTTAGTGCGTTTGAGTGCGTTCGTACCTTTAGTTCGTTTGAGTGCGTTCGTACTTTTAGTGCCTTTGAGTGCGTTCGTACTTTTAGTTCGTTTGAGTGCGTTCGTACTTTTAGTGCGTTTGAGTGCGTTCGTACTTTTAGTGCATTTAAGTGCGTATTCGCAAGTCTTTTAGTGCGTTTAATTGAGTGTGTATTCGTACTTTTAATTAGTGCGTTTGAGTGCGTATTCGTACTTTAAGTGCATTTGAGTGCGTATTCGTACTTTAAGTGCATTTGAGTGCGTATTCGTACTTTAAGTGCATTTGAGTGCGTATTCGTCCTTTAAGTGCATTTGAGTGCGTATTTGTACTTTAAGTGCATTTGAGTGCGTATTCGTACTTTAAGTGCATTTGAGTGCGTATTCGTCCTTTAAGTGCATTTGAGTGCGTATTTGTACTTTAAGTGCATTTGAGTGCGTATTCATACTTTAAGTGCATTTGAGTGCGTATTCGTCCTTTAAGTGCATTTGAGTGCGTATTCGTCCTTTAAGTGCATTTGAGTGCGTATTCGTCCTTTAAGTACATTTGAGTGCGTATTTATACTTTAAGTGCATTTGTGTGCATATTCGTACTTTAAGTGCATTTGAGTGCGTATTCGTCCTTTAAGTGCATTTGAGTGCGTATTTGTACTTTAAGTGCATTTGAGTGCGTATTCGTACTTTTAGTGCATTTGAGTGCGTATTCGTCCTTTAAGTGCATTTGAGTGCGTATTCGTCCTTTAAGTGATTAAATGATTGTAATTAAAATACTATTGGTGTAACTGAAGATTTTTAACCGAGTTTAAATAAAGATCTACTACTACTACTACTACTAAGTGCATTTGAGTGCGTATTCGTCCTTTAAGTGCATTTGAGTGGGTATTTGTACTTTAAGTGCATTTGAGTGCGTATTCGTACTTTAAGTGCATTTGAGTGCGTATTCGTACTTTAAGTGCATTTGAGTGCGTATTCGTACTTTAAGTGCATTTGAGTGCGTATTCGTACTTTAAGTGCATTTGAGTGCGTATTCGTACTTTAAGTACATTTGAGTGCGTATTCGTACTTTAAGTGCATTTGAGTGCGTATTCGTACTTTAAGTGCATTTGAGTGCGTATTCGTACTTTAAGTGCATTTGAGTGCGTATTCGTACTTTAAGTGCATTTGAGTGCGTATTTGTACTTTAAGTGCTTTTGAGTGCGTATTCGTCCTTTAAGTGCATTTGAATGCGTATTTGTACTTTAAGTGCATTTGAGTGCGTATTCGTACTTTAAGTGCATTTGAGTGCGTATTTGTACTTTAAGTGCTTTTGAGTGCGTATTCGTCCTTTAAGTGCATTTGAGTGCGTATTCGTCCTTTAAGTGCATTTGAGTGCGTATTTGTACTTTAAGTGCATTTGAGTGCGTATTCGTACTTTAAGTGCATTTGAGTGCGTATTCGTCCTTTAAGTGCATTTGAGTGCGTATTCGTCCTTTAAGTGCATTTGAGTGCGTATTTGTACTTTAAGTGCATTTGAGTGCGTATTCGTACTTTAAGTGCATTTGAGTGCGTATTCGTACTTTAAGTGCATTTGAGTGCGTATTTGTTTTTTAAGTGCATTTGAGTGCGTATTTGTAATTTAAGTGCATTTGAGTGCGTATTCGTCCTTTAAGTGCATTTGAGTGCGTATTCGTCCTTTAAGTGATTAAATGATTGTAATTAAAATACTATTGGTGTAACTGAAGATTTTTAACCGAGTTTAAATAAAGATCTACTACTACTACTAAGTGCATTTGAGTGCGTATTCGTCCTTTCAGTGCATTTGAGTGCGTATTCGTACTTTAAGTGCATTTGAGTGCGTATTCGTACTTTAAGTGCATTTGAGTGCGTATTTGCACTTTAAGTGCTTTTGAGTGCGTATTCGTCCTTTAAGTGCATTTGAGTGCGTATTCGTCCTTTAAGTGCATTTGAGTGCATATTTGTACTTTAAGTGCATTTGAGTGCGTATTTGTACTTTAAGTGCATTTGAGTGCGTATTGGTACTTTAAGTGCATTTGAGTGCGTATTCGTCTTTTAAGTGCATTTGAGTGCGTATTTGTAATTTAAGTGCATTTGAGTGCGTATTCGTACTTTTAGTGCATTTGAGTGCGTATTCGCCCTTTAAGTGCATTTGAGTGCATATTCGTCCTTTAAGTGATTAAATGATTGTAATTAAAATACTATTGGTGTAACTGAAGATTTTTAACCGAGTTTAAATAAAGATCTACTACTACTACTAAGTGCATTTGAGTGCGTATTCGTCCTTTCAGTGCATTTGAGTGCGTATTTGTTCTTTAAGCGCATTTGAGTGCGTATTCGTACTTTAAGTGCATTTGAGTGTGTATTCGTACTTTTAATGCATTTGAGTGCGTATTCGTACTTTAAGTGCATTTGAGTGCGTATTCGTACTTTAAGTGCATTTGAGTGCGTATTTGTACTTTAAGTGCATTTGAGTGCATATTTGTACTTTAAGTGCATTTGAGTGCGTATTCGTACTTTAAGTGCATTTGAGTGCGTATTCGTCCTTTAAGTACATTTGAGTGCGTATTTATACTTTAAGTGCATTTGTGTGCATATTCGTACTTTAAGTGCATTTGAGTGCGTATTCGTCCTTTAAGTGCATTTGAGTGCGTATTTGTACTTTAAGTGCATTTGAGTGCGTATTCGTACTTTTAGTGCATTTGAGTGCGTATTCGTCCTTTAAGTGCATTTGAGTGCGTATTTGTACTTTAAGTGCATTTGAGTGCATATTTGTACTTTAAGTGCATTTGAGTGCGTATTCGTACTTTAAGTGCATTTGAGTGCGTATTTGTACTTTAAGTGCATTTGAGTGCATATTTGTACTTTAAGTGCATTTGAGTGCGTATTCGTACTTTAAGTGCATTTGAGTGCGTATTCGTCCTTTAAGTACATTTGAGTGCGTATTTATACTTTAAGTGCATTTGTGTGCATATTCGTACTTTAAGTGCATTTGAGTGCGTATTCGTCCTTTAAGTGCATTTGAGTGCGTATTTGTACTTTAAGTGCATTTGAGTGCGTATTCGTACTTTTAGTGCATTTGAGTGCGTATTCGTCCTTTAAGTGCATTTGAGTGCGTATTTGTACTTTAAGTGCATTTGAGTGCATATTTGTACTTTAAGTGCATTTGAGTGCGTATTCGTACTTTAAGTGCATTTGAGTGTGTATTCGTCCTTTGAGTGCATTTGAGTGCGTATTCGTACTTTAAGTGCATTTGAGTGCGTATTCGTACTTTAAGTGCATTTGAGTGCGTATTCGTACTTTAAGTGCATTTGAGTGCGTATTTGTACTTTAAGTGCATTTGAGTGCGTATTCGTCCTTTAAGTGCATAACTGTGCATTTGAGTGCGTATTTGTACTTTAAGTGCATTTGAGTGCGTATTCGTACTTTAAGTGCATTTGAGTGCGTATTCGTACTTTAAGTGCATTTGAGTGCATATTCGTACTTTAAGTGCATTTGAGTGCGTATTCGTACTTTAAGTGCATTTGAGTGCGTATTCGTACTTTAAGTGCATTTGAGTGCGTATTCGTACTTTAAGTGCATTTGAGTGCGTATTCGTACTTTAAGTGCATTTGAGTGCGTATTCGTACTTTAAGTGCATTTGCGTGCGTATTCGTACTTTTAGTACGTGTTCTTAAAGGGACACTGTCGAGTGTCTGTCAAGGCAGGAGTTTGCTTTAGCTTTAAACTTCCTTTATTATCTTGTGAATAGGAATAAAAAAAATCGCCAAAAGTGATGAAAGCAAAGAAATATGAAATAAAAAGACAAAACAACGGCTAAAAAGGTCAAAATTCCACAAGATGGCAATTTTCACGAAATCAAATTTGTCAAAACTGTAATCCACTTCCATCCATGCAATCACCTGGCTGGTTATGTTTTGCTATATAGAATCTTTTTATCCAATTAAGTTGTATATATTTGGTGATATTCGGCGATTTAACATGGAAATAAGCTGAGTGAAATTTCGTTATTTCGGCGGGACAGTGCCCCTTTAATTTTCTCCAACGACAGCAGCACAACGATTTTCGCTGATTTCGTTGGCTGATAAAAGTCCTGGTACAAATTGGAGTTAGAGTGACATATCACGAATTAATGATCCCAGACTCTTCCACTGTCAGCTAATTTTGCATTTTGGAAATTTCCCTTGCCTATCCCTTCCCCCACTTTCCTCCAGAAAACATAGTTTAAATTGAGAATAAACAGCAGCATTTCATCAAAAAGTGGAAAATTAAATTCTGCTTTAATGCACTTCTTTCTAAGTGAAGTTCTAAAATCACAGAGGACAGTTCAGTTCGTTTTACCTCGCCGTAAAAGGCAACTACAAGATGTGAGAAAGATTTGCTTTTTTTTGCTTTGCTTACGTCAAACATTAATGGGGAAACACAGAGTTTCACTTGTGCACGCGCAAAATTACTAATGCTTGCGTCATCAGCGTGCGCGGCTATAATATTATAGGGAGCCATAAAAAAAGTTATCTTAAGTTCTGATTGGTGCACTCGGTTATTTTCCTTTGTTATTCTGGTTTTGTTATAAAAACAGGTTTTTCTTTTCCATATCAAACCAGGCCTTGATCGAGGTCATCAGAGAACATCATCAGCATCATCATTTGCTTGATATTTTGACGGAAGTCACCAAGCGAGTGGTTGACCGACAGAACAGACAACCCAACATGGGTCACCCTGTGCAAGTTCCAGCTCCTATGCACACGCTGACGAAGCATCTGTATCTGTGACGAGGCTGAGCCACAGCATACTGTATATAATAGATAGCCCCAAGGCACAGCAGCTCCCTTCAACACTTCACCGCGGTCAGCTAGACCGTCTGGCGTGATCAGCGCTCAAAAATAATAAGCTGACGCGGACAGCTGTTTCGCCCTTATTGGGTCTCGACTGCGCGTCGTAGCATGGTGTTTCAGTGAAACATAATGAAACCATTGACACTTCACCTATCTCAAATACGGCGCTAGTCATTCTTGAAGACAGCTAAGAGAGGGATTTAATTATCAGTTACGCCACACATTACGTGTGGCAGGTGGCTGTATATGTCGATGTTTTTTTATTAATATTAGCATAACCCAATGACATGTGCCACTGAGTAGCCTGTCTCGTTGTTGTTGTTGGTCGTCCACTTGACGAATCATGTTTGTAAATATAAGTGCATGTGAAATTAAGTGAGAAGGTAGCCATCTCATTCACGAAATGTCATGTTAATGCGACGAATACTGAAGAGTTAGAGCCGTTCAACAGGATTTGAACCGGTCTGGATTCGCTACAAAAGACCTCCACCAACTACCAGTGTTAGCCAATAGAACTCGAGCTTACAGTATATTACTGTTATTTAGTATAAATCTACTAGCGTTCCATCACGAATGCTGTTCTCTTATTGGCTGCGCTACTCACTATCTATTCTGCTGTAGAAAGTGAGTAGAGTGAGTAGCCTAATGGCGGCCGATTCTTCGCGTTTTCGAAGTGTCTGTGAAGAGTATTTGTTGTTAAGTTTTAAACGTCTGGTAGATTTATACTAAAACAATTAGCTAGATTATTCGCTCTTGATTTCTCGAGGTCATAATCTAATTGTTAATTAGAAACCATTTGCTGGATACTGATTTTTTTGGGTGTCTTATGGACCCATTGGAGCGTGAGTTAATCGCTAATAACCAACGATCCCGCACTGGTTGTTTTTGTAAAATTTTGTACATATTACTTATAATGGTCAGGGAGCCATTTTTGCACAGACTAAGTAATAGTTAAAATACGAACGGCAGAACTGTATGAATATTTTAATGGGGAGCCTGTGGCTCTCCACAAAATAATCAAGGCATACAGTTCTGCTGCGAATATTTGTGTTACTTATAAAAGAACAATCATGATAGCGAAATTATTGGTATTCCGTATCGATGATGCAGTATAGCTATTCTGTATTAGGATTTACAAACCTTCATTAAACTTTTTTGTATTTTTTCTATGAATTATAAGTAAATTTTATAACTTTTCTTATAAACCGGATCAGTTTAGGAATATTTTAAAAAGGGACAGTACCATGGCTCAGCCTTAATATATAAAACTGGTGAAAAACAGGTGAGATGCGCCAGATCTATGGCAATTTCACGACACCGGTCAGCCATCGCATTATATTATTTTCATTCAAGCTTCCCACTATCTGAATGCCTGGTACATGGTAGATTTGTTCAATCATAGCGTGAAACAGTTCCCTTACGTTTGTATTCTTGACCGCTCTTTATAGACAAATATTCGTGATGGTGAGATTAAAATCGGATGAGACGGGTTTTTAGTCTTACCAGAAGCCCGCGATCGGCTCGCGTGATATGCTTCTGATCTTACTCGTCCTGTCTTTCTATGAAAATAGTCAATTCTGCCTCTCTTCGCTGAAATTCAGTGGCTTCCCATTGTAAATTGGCTAACAAAAGCAATTTTTACCAAAAGTTCACTTTAAGACTTAAGATGGCAAACCACAATTAAATTAGGTACTACCGTACTGCCGCACTTGCTGTCAAAGCCACTCCCCCCCTCCCCCCCCCCCCCAACAGACACACACACACACGCACACACACACACACACACACACACACCAGGGAAATAATTAACTTACATGTAAAACGTTTAATTCTGAAAACTAAATGTGGGGGTTA
The DNA here is from genome assembly GCA_022457155.1 of Cladopsammia gracilis. Lineage (NCBI taxonomy): Eukaryota > Metazoa > Cnidaria > Anthozoa > Scleractinia > Dendrophylliidae > Cladopsammia > Cladopsammia gracilis. The sequence continues at coordinate 402,299 of JAJGOT010000286.1, forward strand.
AGGAGTTTAATAGAGATGGGGGGACCTATTCAAACTCCAACTTATTATAGAGGGGCCTTAATAAAAGGGGGAGCGCTTAACAGAGCTTTTGCAGTATTTATTGCCAACACATAGAATTAGTTACTCGCAGATCGAGTAATTTAACGTCTCTTTTGTTCTTGGGGGGACTCCCATATAAAAATGACGGGGGTACTCGTCGAAAATTTTGGAAAAACACCCTAAAAGGTACAGATTCTCGTACGGCCGCCATTAAATTTGCATGTTTCTGCAGTTCCAAAAGGGTAGAGTCTACTTTCTATAGCTCAGAAGGAGGTCGGACACTTACTGAGAATTATATAACGTAATGTCGACACTTTTCAATAATTTTTTAAGTGTAAAAAAGAAAATCTAAAATCCCCACGCAGGATTGAACCTGTGACCTCAGATAGGCTTAGGCTTACATAGCCTATCGTACCACTGTACCACCTAGCTTCTCGGGTTGCTTAGTCCTAAATTTAACTATATAAACTGCTGACCCCAACCTCAACTGCAAGCTAACCAGTTACTCCGTTATATAAGTCTCAATAAGGTGTCCGACCTCCTTCTGAGCTATGGAATCTAGCAATTTCCTTCCAAAAGAGAGCCAGCGAAAGTGACGTCAGAGTCTCAAAAATTCCTCTCTCAAAATCACAATTCAATAGGGAGCTTTAAGGCGGGGGTCTGCCTGAATTTTAATGAAATTTTAAGAGGTTTTAAGAAGGGATAGAAGAAAGAAAATGAGTTTTGGAACACCAACAGTAAAACTATTTCCTCCCCCAAATACCCATGTAGTAGTATAGGGAGTGGGTGATCCGGCCCCGGCTCCAAAGGCCCGAGAAACCGCTTATTTTGGAAACTCCCGAACGTCCGAGTTACCTGGCCCCTAGGGCTCATTGCATTCGCCCTGGGGGCCCGTTAACTCGGGCGTTCGGGAGTTCCCAAAATAAGCGGTTTCTCGGGCCTTTGGAGCCGGGGTCGGATACACCCACTCCCTATACTACATAGTGATCAATTCTATACGACCCCACTTAACGATGCCTTTGCGTTACAGCCCCACTTCAAATAAGGGTTAGATTGCATGATTTAACGCCTCCTGTGTGAACTGAGGTCGGTGTTGTCAATTGAATAAACGCTTACCCCTTGTATACACGATGCCTATGCTATGCTTTGCTAGGCAGCTGAAGGCAAGTAACTCAAAAATCCCCTGCCCCGACTGTCAGCGAATGGTTTGCGTGTCAACGTTTTATAATCATATGAATAAGGGTTGCCCGCCTTTTAGAAGAAACCTTCGAGTTCTTCACGAACATGACGCGGTTTTACCACCACCACCGCCACCGCCGGTGGTTATTCGAGATGTCCTTGCAAACTCAAACATCAGCCAGCATGAGCTGAATGCATGGCTTGATGAGCAAGAGCAAGAACAAAAACCCTCTATAACCTTGAATGATCTTGACCCTTTACATAGGATCCGTAATGCAAGCTTTGTTGCGGATTTCATCGAAGGTAAAACACCGCTCGCAGCGTTTCGAACAGAGTTGCTCGGTTTTTACCAATTGAATAAACCCTTGCCCTTCGTATATCAATGATGACGACAACACAAGTGTTCTTGAACTTTCTCAAATCGAGGAACACTGGTCTGAAACAAAAGAGCGCCGACTGGGTGAGCTATCGGCAAAATACTATTGGCGCGTCCGAAATTGCAGCCTTGACAGGCGATTCGCCATTTGAAACACCACAGAGCTTGCTCTTAAAGAAAATACAGCCAGCCGACATGCACAACAATACGGCCTATACCTGGGGCAATCTGTTTGAACCGCTCGCTCGTAAGTACTTTGAGCAGAAGCAATGTGTTAAAGTTTTTGCGCATTCTATATTCCTCAATCTAGCAACAGACCACCCATTATATCGAAAGGTAACATGTAGCCCTGATGGCTATTACCTTGACAAAGAAAACAATTTAATTCTTTTGGAGTTTAAGTGCCCTTTCAAGCGGAAAATAGCTATGTCTCGAGTGCCTAGTTATTATGCAACCCAGCTACAAACGGGTCTTTGTTTTAGCGGATCTATGGTCAACAAAGGACTTTTCGTTGATTCTTACTTCAGAATGTGCTCTCTACAACAGACAGAGCCAAGTTTGAATCATAATAATCTTTTAAACGGCGGAAATATTTACCAGACAAAAGGGCACACAGCGCTCGCTTGGGGCATCTGTTATTTGTTTTCAAAACACAAGCTAACACGCAATCAAGCCGAACTTATTGATATTGGCGCTCTTAAACAAACACAAACATTTGAGCAAATAATGACTTCAACTGGTGGTTTTAATCCTGGTTCAAATCTCGGTCTAGACATTGACGGTCACGATTACCGACCTCCGCCCCAGTTTATTCCTCGTCCCCCTAATATCTATCAACATCCTAGAACAACACAACCCGCAGTAAATCCGCAACTGGCTTGGATGAGTTCTCCGGAGGCTGCAAAACTCTCTACAACCGCCAAGGCTAAGGCTATCTCAGACTTCAAAAGGCGTTTCCCGCACGCTGATATATCAAGATTCACAACAGAAGTTTCTTTCGACGAAAAACACAAAGCCTCAGCAGTAGTGCTTTTCCCAGAGGGGTAAGGCTCCTGGGCTATGCCCTCAGACATACCGCACAAGAATTGGACACAAGCCCTGAAAGACGCCCTCGGCTTAGAGTATATTGGCGGTTTCCCCTATCAGTTGACGTTAAACCGAAACACACAAAAGCCAATCCCTGCTGTTGATTTCTCCACCCCAATCGATAAAGACATGATGATTGGCTCTGTCTGGAACGATGAAGCGCAAAAGATCTATGTCACGCCAAGTGATTATTTCACAACGAAATACAAAAAAAATTTCAGAGACACACAGATTACGTTCACAACCGCGAAATATGGGAGAAAGTGGCTCGGCAGCCCGCAAATGAGTTTCTGGCCACAACAACTGAACTTCGCCCTGTGGTGTGCAACAACCGGCTGCGGGGTCTCGCGTGACATTCTGTTTGATAAGAACTCCAGCCTCTCCCTAACCCCACAGCTACGGTCATTTTACAGGTTTCACGTATATTTCACAACAAGGCGAATCCTCTACAAGCTGGGTGGGGAACAGAGCGTGAGTGCTTTGCCAGACGACCCTACATTCAACCAGAAAGACAACAAGTTCAACATCGACGCATACAAGAGGATTTGCCAAGAGTTCGGTGTAGACCCCAGTTCTGACTTCTGTTTCACATACGGCAAAAATCACGGGCTTGGCAATGTGTACATTTGGGTCGCATATGAGGGACCCAAAACTACTGTTTACAACTATCCTGATCCCGATCTAGCCCTGTTTGATGACGAGCGCGTGACAAACAGAAAAGACCCAAACTATCGAGCAAACGGCATATACTTCGTTCGTAACGACCAGGGCGCTGTTAGTCAGTTCGAGCACTTTGTGCCGAATTATGCACAAGGGCTAACACAGCCAGGGCTCGCTCGTATGAATCAGTCAATCGAGGCCTTTGTGTACTGCATTCTGGGTGCACAAGCAAACACTCGTAGCAGCATTCTTGGGAATGGAGGCCGAGCATTCGAAACGCAGAGAGTATTCCTCACGCTCTTAAAGGACGCCATAAGACTGAACGACATATCTAAGAGCGTACAGCATTATCAGCAGGCCATCCAAGCAACGAAAGTGTGGCTAAACTTTTTTAGTGGCCCCTGGGAGCTGGCTGATGCCGTCACGCATGGTTATCAACACAGAGAGCGTGGTGGGGTACAATAACAATCGATCTTATGCAGGCAACGCAAGGGGTGAAGCTTGGTGTTAACAATAATGTCAATCTTGCCACAAAAAAGCCTCCCTTCGCCCCATGGACGGTGGGCCGACAAAGATTAATCCACCAAACAGCCACCCATCGAACCCGATTCACAAACAGGCGACACAGGCACAGGGCATAGCGCCAAAACCAAAGGTCACACCCACACCACAACCAGCGCCCACACCAACACCAGGCCCCACACCAGAACCAACGCAAGAGGCTAAGATCGAGCCGCATCATGTAAACAAGGCGCTCATTAGTGTGGGTGCGCTTACTTTAGCAGGCCTTGTTGTCTGGATGAGATAATTATCTTCTGCGCTTGGTGATCCTTTCAATCATAAAGCCTACAACGGCAAGGATCAGCAGCCAAGCGTGCTCGCCAAGAAAGGAGATAACCTGACCGGCCGTTTTGAAGATAAAGTTCACGATCGAGCCGATCAAGCCTGGTAGAATGGAGGCAACCTTATTTCCTATTTCTTTAAGCCCATTGCCAATAGCCTTTGTACCGGCCTTTAAGCCATTCATTGCAGCAATCGTCACAGCGCCTATGACTAGACCTGCAGCCAGAACAACTGCTTGAAGGGTCCAGCCATATTTCTTGAATATCTCTTTGACCCGCTCTCGAAAAGGTAAGGCTTCTTCTCTTTCCTGAACTTGTGTTCTTAGTCTTCCCAGCTCTTCTTCTCGCTCAGCAACTCGGGCTTCCGCGGCTTCTCTGTCAGAGGGAGAAGTGTTCTCATCCTCTATCACGCGCCTGTCTTCCTCGTTTTGTCGTACAAGATCGGCCTCTTGTTCGTTTAGCTCATCCAGCGGCTTGGTGGAGTTCAGTCTTGCTTCGAGGGTATTTCTTTCTTTCTTTTTGCTAGAGAGTGCTGCCTTTCTTTTATCAACCTTTGCCTGCAGTTTGTCTTCATCTTGTTTTTGTTTTTGAAGTGCTTTTATTTCTTTATTCTCATTTTCGATATCACGTTGATAATTTTTTTCCAGGCGTTTCATCTCATGTATTCTGTTTTGAGCTTCAAGATTAGAGCCTTTGTTGTTTTTCTAAATTTTCCCTTCTCTCTCTAGTTTCTTCGAGTCTTAGAGATTATGTTTGTAGATTGTCTGTTCTTTTTTTCAGTTCAGCAGCAAGCCTTTCCGCCTCCTTCAGTTGTTTTTCTTCCTCTCTTAGCCCTTGTTCTTCTTCCCTTATTGATGTTCTGTCTTCAACGATGATCTCTTCAGCGCTTGGTCCAAGAGCCCCTTTGAACTTGTCTGTAAATGATTTAAGAAGCCCTGAACCATCCTGCTTGAAAACGGGAGTTTCACCGCCCCTTGACCCAAAGGAGACTATTTTGCTTTCGTTTCCTGGTTTTTTACCGAAACCAATAGGGCCTAATCGTCTGAGATCTACTCTCGGAAAGCGCCCTTTTGAGCCAGTCCATGGCTTCATCGATCCTAGTTGCTTTTTCCGTTGCATCTAAGTAGTCAGAAAGCAGAGGGATGTCTTCAGAATCAAAACCACTCTGTTCGCGAGGCATTGTATGCATTTCATGTTGTTCACCGCCATGATATTGGGTGGATGTGCCGCCCGGTTGAAAGGGGGTTGTTGTGTCAACTTCTTCTTCGTCGTCATCATCGTGGTCTATGTCCCAGTCAAGCCCGGTGTTTTCGTTCTCGCCAGGTATATCATATCCACCTTCTGCCATGATGTATATAAATATAAATTTATATATATACTCTGGCTATGGCCGTGCAACCAAATCTCCTCCCAACGAACGCCGAGAAGATTCTTGGTGCTATGAAAGCAGAGCGCACCGTAAAGCGCATCACATTTGAACGCCCTACAGCCAACCCTGGCGAGACCCTATAAGTTTCGGTGCCCAAGCTCAACGAACATGAGGTTATCGTGTCGGGCTCGCTTGCCTTGATCTTTAACATCGACCTTGCCGGCGGCCACGCAAACAACTATCTTGTACAAAATGTCTCCAGAGCACTAGTTGACAGGCTTGTTGTGAAGTTTGCCGCCACCACTGTACAGGACACCGTTGGGTACGATATTTACAAAATCTTTGAGGACCTTTTCCTTTCTGTTGACAAGCGAGACAACATGCTCCCCGAGGGCATCCAGAGTGTAGACTTGAGCAAGATTCGCTCTAGTGCCGGTGACAAGAAGACCTCTGGCGTGGATGCGGAAAACAAGCTGGAGACCATTTACAAAAAAAAATACCGCATCAACCTTGACCACCAGATTATAACAGACCACGGCGTCATGTACCCACAGGTACTCTACAACGATTTGACATTCGAGATAACGCTCGCCCAGGCTTCTCAAGTTGTTAAGGGTTCGGATACAAGCAAGCTTGTCTACAAGTTGACAAATATCCAGCTTGAGTACGAGACAATCCGAAGTAAGCAGCTGGCTGACGAGGCAACAAGTGTATACTCTAGCGGAAAGGAGTTTGCCTACGACCATATCATGCGAGAGGAAGTGGTCCCCTTCTCGAAGGGTTCAGACGCACGGCTGAATCTCAGGGTGAACCCGCAGCGCAGGTCACTGAAAGCCATCCTTCTGTTATTCATCGAACCCTACACAGCAGGAGCCAGGGACTCAGAAAAATACTTCAACCCAGACATAACCAAAGTTAATGTCACCATAAACGGCTCCCCCAACAGGATTTACAACGAAGGCATCAACGGGACCGATATGTGGCGTGAGGTCAGTCGCCTCTTCAAAAAGAGGGGTGATGGCAGGCCAAACATGAATCTAACAAAATATCTCACGGGCAACAAGTTCGGGCTCCTTATCGACCTTAGATCAATGGCTGATACAACCCTACACGGCAACGGTCAACGCCTCGTCAACACAAAGGACGGCGTACATCTTGAGATCGAAAGGACAACCTCCGGCTCGGGAAACGTGCACTGCCACATCTACACGATCAGCGACTCACAGATGAACATCATGGACAGACAGCTGCAGGCTGTTCAGTATTAAACACACGTATATATAACTCTAACCACCATGTCCAGTGCCTTCAAATTTTATGATAAGCCAAAACCCCGGCCTGTTTCAAGGCCGCTAACACACAATGAAATAACAAAACTACTTCTTACAAAGGCTCCGGCCCCGCCAACAGAAAAGCCAGGGTCGAAAATGATAAAATACCTACATATAAAGAATGGACCCACGAAAGCTGCCATTCAATGCCCTAATTATCGGGCCGACTAACTCTGGCAAAACACAATATCTTCTGAATCAGCTGCGCGGTCCCTTCAGGGGCAAGTTTGACTATATTGTTCTCTTCTGCCCAACATTTGTCCACAACAAGACATATGATGGCTTCGTGGACAAGGAGCCACGCATTTTCGTGATAGACTGTCAGCAGCATGAGATTGAAGCATGGTTAACTTTAGCCAGTTATTTCTTCGACAGGACAAACACGCTCTTTGTGCTCGATGACTGTGCTGCTTCGAAGGATGTGAAAGGTCGCACGAGTCAACTTGTGAAACTAGGCTTCAGTGCTCGCCACAGCGGCTTGTCGGTGTGGGTGCTAACCCAACAGTTAACCAGCATTGCGAAACCCTTTAGGGAAAACGTTGCAGCGATTGTGCTTTTTTACACCCCATCAAGCAAAACAACGAAGGCCATCTTCGATGACTATGCCGGTGAGCTTGAACATCAAGAGTACAAAGAGTTGATTGCAAAATTAAAGGGGCACAAGTTTTCTCACCTAGTCTTCTCTCTGCGTCATCCCTATGGGGTTGAAGTGAAAATGTGACAACATATATATACGCCGAACCATGAACACCTCAACCAGTATCCACAAGCTCACGGTCTTTTCACAACTTCTGGGTGAATTGCTAGTCATGCGGAGGAGATGCAAATACAGATAATCAAAACCGCTGACGCGGACGATCTGCGTCTCATGCTTCTTAACCGCTATCCTTTGAAACTCACTGTGTGCCCAGCCACCATGACGGCGCTTATACGTGAGGTTGAAAGTCTTTTGCCTGACATCAAGAGAATAATTGAAAAATAAATACATAATATATACGCAATGGCAACACTCCACTCAGACGACGTGGCCTTAATGAATGAAGTCATGCAGCATCTAGAGGCAGAGCCTGATAGCTTCTTGCCATCAGCGATTCCTGAAGTCTTAACAGGTAATGACACTCCAGCTCAACGCGAGAAACTGGCAGTCCTTGTTTCAACCGGCAAATCAAAAAAGGCCCTCGGTGTCCAGTTCACACACGAGCAGGTGAAGCGCATGTCAGATAAACAGGTTGAAAAGTACTACAAAAGGTATGAAACCTATGTCGGCAACAAGACGACCGAGTCTCTGATTGACAGCGTTATAATGTTCGCAACCAAAGGCGCCGGCATGGTTGTTAAGATTGACGATGTGGAGGCACTGCAGAAAGAACTCAAAAATGACTACATGATTCACCATGAACTTTCATCTCTTGCTGGAAACCTTGCACTGCGATGTGGGCGATTCTTGGCCTTGGCCAATGCTGTTTTGATCACTACAAAACACATCGACTTCAAAAAGGAGCCAGAAGAGTTGCCCCCTGAACCTTCTCCACCTGTACACCCAAGCAGAGATGGGGAAGGTTACCCACTCGAGGGTTTTGATGAAGTTGATATATGTTTTGATGAAGTTGTTGACACATAATCTGAAAGGAACCACGAAGGAACCTGACAGGAATCTTGTAGGAAACTGGCAGGAACCACGAAGGTTTAAAATAAAAATATACATATACACACATGATGGCTCAACCACTCGAGACGGTGCCTGAAGAAACAGTCGCGCCAGCAGCACCCAGAACCAACACGCACGTTACCTCTGATACCCCAAAGACTGCTCCAGCCAAAAACCCTGGTCGTGTTGCTTCTGGCAAAAGGCTTGCTGAGCGCAACCGCCTGGCAAGAGAGGCACAAAAACAAGCACAAGCTTCTAAAGCAACAAACGAGCCTACCCCAAACTCGGCACCCCAAAACTCGACAAATGAAGAAGCTAGCAGCAACACAGCATTTCTCATTCTTGGTGTTGTTGGGGTTATTGTATCCGCTTGGGGCGTCTATTACCAACGCGAGGCCATTATGAATACACTTGGGCGCAAAGCCCCGACCCCTGCGCCTGTAGAGGTGAATGAAGTTCAAACTCCCCCACCACCGAGACGGAGAATTCGCGAGATGGAGTAAAAAAATCTTATATATACACCATGGCTGACAACAAGCTCGTGAAATCTGTTCTTGATGCAGCCACAATCACTGGCCTTGTCGCAAGTATTGGCTGGGTTGGCAAAAAGATCATCAAAGAAAATCTCACAGCCGACCCCAGCTCAAATCTCATGAACTATGTGAAGTTCACTGCCGTCATGGCTGGGAGCATAGCTCTCAAGAAATACCTCGAGGACCAGAAGATCCTCCCAGCCTCAATGTAAATCATATATATATAGCAATGGCCTCGATCGCTATTATGGTTGGTGGAGCAATTTTGAATGCCGCTGCTTTTACTGGTGGCAACTACCTGGCAAAATACTTATCCGGCGACAACGGAAAAGCCGCTCTGAAAGAGAAGACCAGACACGACAAGGCGTTAGAGGCCTATCAAGCGGCCTACGCTAAATATCAGAAAGACCGCACAAAGCTCCTCGACTGGATTGCCAGCAATGATCGGATCAAAGATGAAGCGAAACACAACTTTCAAGACACTGACCAAGCTCTGGTGCTCTACAACCAAACACATCGGGAGCAGCAAATAACACTCCCCAAAGAGCCCGAGTTCTCTGACTTCTATAAACTAGGCCCACAGCAGAAACAAAGCGAACTCTTGTTTATCGGCACTGGCACACTTGCCCTTGGATATGCAGCATTTCGCTTTCTGTAAAACACATATGTATATGGAGGCTAAACTCTCAAAGATCTATTACAGCCCCAAAGGCTACTGGAAAGGCCTTGCTGCTGTCAAAAAGCTAGCTGCAGCAGCCAAGGTCTCTGAAGAGGTAGCTAAAAAGTGGCTCGTCAAACAAGCCCTTTGGCAAATATATCTCCCTGCACCACGCCATATCCCTCGCCCAAAGTTTGATGTTCAAACTCCTAATGCTGTGCATCAAGCAGATCTACTTTTTTTGCCACACGACAAACTGCCTCATGGGAGGAAAATTTACAAATATGCTTTGACAGTTGTTGATGTGGCTAGCCGTTACAAAGCAGCAGAGCCCTTGACTTCGAAAGAGTCTGATGAAGTTTCGAAGGCGCTGGCCCGGGTATATAGGCGCGGGCCTTTGAAATGGCCACAACTGTTGCAAGTCGACCCGGGGACAGAGTTTATGGGATCTGTGACTAAAGAGACTGGGGCCCATAAAACAACCATTCGTCGTGGACGCGTTGATATCCACAAAGACCAAGGGATTGTTGAAAGATTCAACAGAACCCTGGCTGAACGATTGTTTGGTTACCAGTACGCTGTTGAAATGAATCTGCCCTCTGGCCGTTCGACTGCTTGGGTTAAAAGATTGCCAGATGTTGTCTCGGCTTTGAACAATGAAGTAACCCGGCTGACTGGCAAGAAGCCTGCGCAAGCGATCAAAGAGAAAGCAACCTCAGCCAAGCCCGCAATCCCATATGCTAGACCTGTGGGGGTGAATGAAAAGAAGCTCCCACCTCGGGTTAATTTGCGATATCTATATTACCCCGGTGAGCTTGAGGGTGGTAGTGGACGAGCGACGGATCCGATCTGGTCTTTGAAGGTCTACAACATCGAGAAGGTTGTCACCAAGCCAAACGAGCCGGTTGTGTATTATCTCTACGACGGCCCCAAGCGCGGGTTCGTTCGTGAGGAGTTGATGGTTGTGCCGCCAGACACTCAGTTGCCTCCGATGTCTTTGTGACCATATGCAAGCGTATGGACGCCATCGTCTTTTATCCAGCGCTTTGAATCAAAGGGCGAGAGTGTTGTCTTGTTTAGATGCACGCCATAGATCTGATGTTTCACGCTTCGAAGCATGTCCATCCCGTGTTTGAAGGCCTCCTTTCTGAAGAGGGCGTCTTTGTAGTTCTGGTGTGTGATCTCCTTCTTCGTCACAGCCTTGGTAGTGCCCTTCGCCTTCTTGATGTTCTTCTGACTGCCAAGCATGATTGAGTACATCTTTGAGCGCAGGCAGATCACTTCAGAGGTAGGGGCGCCAGCGCACTCGTCCTTCATCTTGCCGATGACCTTCTTGTTTAGCTGGCTGTGAAGAAAGTGGTCTTTCGGGTAGTCGCTTGTGTCGTAAAGCTCATCGAGGCGATTCTCCATGTCCTTGTAGACATCCTCTGTCTTGATCTCTAGAAGCAGACTGTCTGTGTCTGTGTAAAGTAGGTCTACGAGCGGGCCGTACTTAAACTTGAGGTACTTATAGTAGAAGTCGTACATCAGAGTCTTAGAAAGATCAAGGATACACATGCCGGTGTAGACTGGGCGTTTTAGTAAGATTTTGTCCTTGTGCATTTGAATCCCTGCAAGATGTTCACCAAAGACTGTTGTTCTGGCGAACAGTGGGCTTGAGATAAGCTTTCTCAACTTGTCTGTCTCATTAGCGCGAACAAGCCTCATATCAATGCGCTTTCTGAGGTTCTCCATGGTCTTGCCAAAGACAGAGTTGTTCATCAGCTTGAAGAAGTTCTTTTCGAACTCAGAAGTGGCTTGCTTTCTGAGTTCTGTGTTCAGCCTTATGTAAGGCTCCATCCAAGACTTCTGCTCGAATTTGAGGATTCGATGAATCTTTTTCAACTTCATGCCTAGCCCTAGGTAAAGCTGAAGATTCCTGTAGTGTAGAACATATCTGTCTTTGTTCTTAAGGGTTAGGAGCAACTTCTCTGTCTTATCCTCTGCCTGTCCCTCTATCAATGCCCTTTGATAAGGAGACATCCATGACTTTGCGACACTATGCTTTTCTGGTGCTAGAGGGTAAGCATTGTGTTCATCGTGCAACTCCTCGGGGTATTCTAGATCAACCTCAAGGATATAGCCAATCTTTCTGTTTGGGGACCACTTCCTGATTTGGTGTTGTGTTCGGCACACTAGGCACCATTGAAAGTTGCCAACAGGTAGTGGTTGACTCATAGCCCAACCGTAAAGATTGTTTGCATCGAAGTACATGATGTAGCTTGTTTCTTGATCTGGGTTGTGGTCATCAAGAAAAGGGTTGTTCGCTTTGCAGAAGCGCCTGCTCTCCATTGAAATGCCGCCACGCATGCCCTTTTCGACAAAGAGGTGCATGTTTATGTCTGTGAGCAGTTCTAGGTTGATTCCTGTGTATTTCAAAAGAGCGTCCCAGCTGAGGCCCTGGGCTGTATAGTAATGCGCCGGGTCAAGTTTGTAGTGCTTGAGGCATGTTTTTCTGAAGTTCTCGAAGACATCTGCAAGGAGGAGAACGTCAGTCTCTAGGTATAGATCATGATACTCACCGAGGTCTTTACATTGGAACGTCTCCCACACTTTCTGCGCATGAGTGTAGTCTTCATCACTGATGTGCTCCTTTTTGAGCTCGCTATAGAACGCGCTCTTCTCTGGGAGTGACTTCTCATCAAACCGCCTCCAAGAGTCCATGTACTCGTATGGATAGTTTCCTTTTTGCAGAAGGAGCTTGAGTTTATTGGGGTCCTTTTGATGGTTTGCCATGATTGTAAAGGACTCTGGTTCGTTTGATTTAACCAGATTATCGAGGCTCGACTGCATGAACTGCAAGCTGTCGATAAACCTTAAGTTGCCAAGAGAGAAAGAAATGTACTTCTCCATATTTGTCGGGATGCACTTCAGATCAGATTGTACTTCAGCTATGCCGCTCATGATATGATGTGCATCGTAACCCTTCAAGTTGTGAAAGAGAACAGGGATTGTAACAGTTTCCGGGTTGATTCTGAAGTGATTCAGATTACATGTGTTGTGACCAGCGCCTCGATACTTGCCTGTTATGTGGCAGTGATCTAAAACAGCGTCTCTCATGAAGTCCCGTACAAGAGACTCCCCGCAGAAGAGGCAATCAACTTGCTCAAAGATAAGCTTTGTTTTTTGTTGCCTTTTGTTTCTTGGGCCTATGAAGGGAAACGCCTCCAAACGCCCTGTTTCTTCGTTTCGGATGTAGGTTTTGAATGCATTAGTGTAGCATTTGTTAGTTTTGCGATGAACAAGACCCGCGTACGCTCCAGTGTTCGCATCGTAGACTTCGATAGAGTCGTTGAAGTTCTCTTTGTAGAGATCATAATCACAAATGCTGCAGAAGTTTGCATTGTTGAAGTCGGCCCAGTCTGCTCGTGTCATTGATACGGGCTTCTTTTGATGAAGTTCGTCTCTTATCTCCCTCTCTAACAATTGTATGTAATGTAGAAACACCTCAACCGCGTCCTCACCTCTGTATAAGTATGGGCCTTTTGTTTTGAGATCAGAGCGAACAGCCATCATAGAGAACCCGCATGGCGTATGTAGTGATGTTTTGGTTGTGCTGCTTTCTTTTGGGTCTGGCTTGCACGTGTCGATTTTTGTAACGAGACTTTCGAAGTCAGCGTAGATAACGTAAGGCACTTTCATCTGGTTCTGGTAGTTCTCGAAACGAAGGATGTTTTCACAATCTTTAGGCATTTCAGTTCGAACCGGCCTGCCTTTGATACCTCTGCAGTCAGTCAGATGTTTGTTGAGAACATCTTGCGATGAAAACCCTTGAAGGCATCTTTCGCAGAAATGAATCCTTCGGCCTGCCTCATAGTTGCTATGAAGAAGCCTGCTTAGGCTTTTTATGTAGCAGTAGTGTGTGTTATTTTCATTGGTTATCAGCATCAGGTTGATTCGTCTTATATCAGGATCTTCTACTTCACTAATTCTTAGGACTGTTGTGTTACCGTTTTGCCAGCCAAAGACGTTTATTGCGAGATTATTGAGTTTTTCTACTTCAGAGATTTGATGTAAGGGTGTGGGGAAAGAGATGCCGGTGAAGTTTAAGCCATCCTTTGTCGGATACTTGGTTGGCCTGTCTGAATGCTTCGTATCTCGAGTGGGGAATAGCGCAGCTCGCAAACCCCATCGAAAGCATTGATTATCTCTGTTTTTGATGTTTATGATGGCCTGTTTTGCTTTGAGCTTTGGAGGAAGAGGGATATAAGAACCGCCTCTGATAGCTTGATATCTTCCGAAATCAAGAAAGACGTACTCAACTCTGTCGATAACCCAGCCTGAACCCATGTTTACCCATCTGGCTACTTCTTCCTTGTTTGAGTTGATAACAGCTTGTAGTTGCCCGTTGACTGCTGCTTGATAAAAGTGTGTTATTATGAGAGGGTTCTCTTGCTCAAAGTAGTGTGTGATTCTTTGTGTCCCGTCGGCTCCTTCCTTTGAAAAGTGAACTAAGACTGAAAAATTCACTTTGACTGGGCCGAGGTCTGTAATCTCCCTAACTATAGTTCGAACTATAGTAGGTTTGTTCTCTTGATAGAACAAATCGAGATCATGTATTGGATAGTCAACAGGAACAGTCATTTTGTAGCTGTGAAGCCAGTCACGCCAACCCTGATTTCTCCCAACGAAGCGAAGTGGTGCATCCATGGAGGTGTATATACAAAGGGCTTTACATTTCTTCAATTGGCAACACCGACCCCCCAGTTCACACAGGAGGCTTTAAATCGTGTAATCTAACCCTTATTTGGGGTGGGGCCGTAATGCAAAGGCATCGTTAAGTGGGTCGTATAGAATTGATCACTATGTAGTATAGGGAGTGGGTGCATCCGGCGCCAGCTCCAAAGGCCCGAGAAACCGCTTATTTTGGGAACTCCCGGATGCCCGAGTTAACGGGCCCCCAGGGCGAATGCAATGAGCCCTGGAGGCCAGGTAACTCGGGCGTTCGGGAGTTCCCAAAATAAGCGGTTTCTCGGGCCTTTGGAGCCGGGGCCGGATCACCCACTCCCTATACTACTCATGTGTCCGTCTATTAATTATTAACTACAAATAGACCTTATTCGCTTGGGCGTAATGTTTTCCCAATACAAACCTCTTGGGAGTTAAATTCTTTGTCTGAACGACATCCATATTAATGTATCTTCTCAAACGTTAACGGAAAAGAAAGAAATAATACCCAGGGGAATGACACGTGGTCTCTAATGGGTAAACAAATACGCCCAAGCGAATAAGGTCTATTCTAATGTTAAAACTTCACTAAATCTTCAATATTTCTTTTTTCTCTAAATTTAACCAATCCTTTGAGTAAAACTATTTCCTCCTCCAAATATCCAAAAATCACCCAAAAATTTACAAAACATCCCACAACATAGATTCATGTAATGAGTGAAGGGTTTTTGGATTTTAATTGGCGGAAACATGGCATTCAAGTAGACCCCCGCCGTAAGGACCTTAAGGCCCGTTTATATACAGGCGGTTTTTTGTGCAATTCTTGTTGCGCTTGTCGATGCAATTTTTATCGTGCGCAAGTTGCATCTTCAATTCGCCTGTGTAAACGGGCGGCGATTTCAGTGCGATTTCTTAGACTGCTAGCTGTACCTTTTCAGTCAAAGGCACGAAAACAAGCTCGGCGAGACTGGAGCGAGCGAACGAGCCGAGGGAAAACTGGGGGAGAGGCTCCTCCCCAGAGCCCCCTCGGTTCGACTCCCCAGAGGATCCCAGAGTGCTCCGCGAAGAAATCAAGCCTAGCCGGTTAATGCTTAAATTGCTGTTCATGCCGTCGACCAGTCGATTTGAGTGTGAGGGTACTTTACAACACTGATTTTTAAGGATTACTTACTGGAGAATATTACAATATACTGAGTTCTCAATCATGGGAAGATGCTATTTGGCTATTTTCCTTATTTCTATCACGCCTGCTTTAAACTAGGTTTTATTCTTCAAAGCATTAATTTTATACCGCTGCTGACATTTGATTATCGAAAAACAAAGACGTTGTTGTTTGTTTTACTCTTTCAGGGACGAGGCAACAAGCTGAATTTTCGTAAGAGTACAATTCAAGGAAGGTTTGAAGACAGGTAAAAGTTAGTGATGCGAACACGGAAGAACTAATTGCATTGGAAACCATTTGAAATCATTGTGTTGAACGGTATTATTTGAAAGATCGACAAATCTGTGTTAAGGGTCCGTTTACATGTAAGGTTTCGTCCCGGGATGAGTTCATCTCGAGTCTGGTCATTTTCTTTTTGATGTTTATATTGTTTCATCTCGGGATAAAGTATGTATAAACAGTTTAATTTTCCCGAGATGAAAGTTCAAACGGCCATTTTGCTACGATGAGCTCAATTTCACCAGTTGATGATAGTTTATTAATAACGCTCAAGGCAAGTTTAAAGCTTCTGATAAACGTCTGTTAAACTTAAGCTTATTTCTTACGTTATATTATGTACAATGCAAGATCAATTCATTAATGGGGGAAATTGTTTTCTGCCGTTTACGCTCGGCTGAGATCATCGAGCGAGATGACTTAATTCGTCTCGGGATCCCGGGATGAAACCACTCATGTAAACAAAAATTTGTTTCCTCCATGGACGACACTCATCCCCGGACGAAACTCATCTTGGCTTTCAAACGGGCCCTTTAAACTAAATTCATACTAGCAGAGTCCATTATAGGTTTCGCGTTGACAATTGAGATAAGATGTGTCGTTTTGATTTTTAACATAGACTGCAGTAAGCTTATATTCATACTTTTGACATTATCTATATTTTTAAATTCAGCTTCTTGGGTGTAATTTCATAAACCATCAACACCCCTAGAACAAGCATCTTAAAGCTGGTGCCATTTAGGCCGGGAAACAAGAGCATACATATATATTTTTAGACTGTTTTTGATTGATCTGAATAATTTATTGTGATCACTTATGCAAATTTCCAAAGTGTCTAGAAAGCAAGGGATTTTTCCCTTGACCTGACCTTATGGATACTATTGCGTCATTTTCTTTGAAGTTGAATGAATGATATTCTAATTCGCGCGTGTCACGGGTCCGAACTTTTATTTGCATCGGCGTACGGGAAAAAATTTGTCGGGGGTGCTGAACTTTAATTTTCAAGTTATTATTAGTTATTTTATTATTTTCAACGTTAAAGTAGCGTACTTTTGGAAAACTAGACGAACAAATAAAAGTTCAATTTTTCAGACCCGCGACAATTTACCCGTGACCCGCGACATGCGCCGATTAGAATATCTTCCTGTGTACCAGCAGTCCATCAGGTCTAGGGAACTCGCTCGTGCTTTACCATGTCACTTCTTGCTTGAGCCAATCCCCAAGAGATACAAAAGGATTCTTCGTTGTCTAAAATGGCTTAAACTGTTTGCAGAGAAACGTTTTGAAACAAAGACGTCCTTAATTGGTAAGACTGGTACCACAGTAAGGACGAGATGAATGACAAAGATCGGAACACCTTGCGCCGTCACTGGCGTTCGCTCAGAAGGGACCTGGAACCTATTAAGCTGTTTCCTTGTTTGGTGGATGTATTGGATGTCACAGACGAAGAGGAAGTGAGGGCGCAATCCATACGAGCAGATAAGGTTGACAAGCTATTAGAAATTCTACCTCGAAAAGGGCCAAAGGCATTTGACGTCTTTGTGAGTGCTTTGCAAGAAGTGCAGCCGTTTTTAGCGTCTCTTTTACTTCAAGAATCAGGTAATTATTCTATTTGTGGTGCCTTTTCTGACCAGGAGTACATGTATCAGGTAACCTGATAGCCCTAAGCTATTGTGGTTTATGATTTTGCACATTTTTGGGATTCCGTAATCGACCTCCGTAAATTTGCGTATTTTTCCGTTTCTCTTTGGCACAAGTTCGTAATTCCCAAGAGACTAGCTTTGTTGGTAGTATGTGACATGTGGAATATTTTTAGCTTGAAGTACCGTGAAGTTCCGAAAACGACGACCGTCGTTACTTTTGGAAATAGCAGCATTTGGGGGTCGCTGCTTTCGGGTGGTCATTATTTTCGGGGATTCGTCACTTTTAAATAAAGCTGGTGCGAGCTCTGTTTCCGAATGAAATAAAAGACAGAAAGCTGCAAGAATACGGAATTGTTGTTGAAAAATGAGACGAAATTCCTCACTCCAGTTTCATCATGTACTTTCGTGGGTCACTACTTTCGGGGGATCACTACTTACGTGGGGTCGCTGATACAATTTCGGGGATGTTTTGGAGGATTTTGTCAGTTAAACGCGAACCTAAAAGAAGCATTTCGTCGAAAACAGACTACAAGAAAAAAACTGGGCGTTTCTCTCCTTACGCTCGCGGAAAAGGCAGAAAGCGCCCACTAACGCCTCTCCCCAGTCCACTCTCCATACTCACACTTATCCAAACGGTAGTCTTACAGTGAACGATGATAAAAATATGTCAGAATTAAATGTTATAATTTGTTCTTTTCAGAGGAATCAGCAAGAAATGAAGGTAATACATATTTAATATAGCATTTGACGTTTTGAAGTTTCTATATTTAATGCATTTAATAGATAAGATAAAATATTGACTACTGCTGATAGTTGTCACGGGTGGCTGGTGTGCTTATATTTGGCTCAGGCGTCTAGTCTGATCAAGCATAGCCCGTAGTATGACCATTGTTGAGCCAGTTATTCAGCAAGATCGATCAAGATCAGTTGAATTTTTTCAAATCTATCGTGACGATAATATGATATGGTCTAGAAAAAGTCTATACATTAAATTCACACTATAGCCATTATATTCAGAACAGCACCTTCATAAGCATACACAACGATTGTAAGAAAGGACCACTGCGTGGTTACCGCCAATGATACTTTGGCAATATCACACAGGCATTCCTTAAGATTACTTCAATGCCATGTTTTGTCGCCATGAATTTTCTTAAAAACATTACTTGTTCCAATCACGGTCCCGGATTTCCAAATCGAAAGTTAAAAAAAGTCAGGTGGATGTTTTGTAGTATTTTGAAAGTTACACCCATAACCTGTAAGCCGTATATGAGTAAAAATAGATTTAAAAAAGATCAGTGCTTTTCCTTAAAACTTCGCTGGAAGGCGGGAATCGCCCATACTCACGCCTCTCCCCAGTCTCACTCTAAATATTTACTGACTTGCTCCAAACGGAGTCTTGTAGTGTACGATGATGAAAATGTGTTAATTATATATAATCCTTTCTTATTTTCAGAGCGATTGACAAAAGTCGAAGGTAATACATTTTTTACGTTTGATGTTTTAAAGTATCTGTTTTCAATGCATTTTATTACAAAGCAAGATGTTGACTACTGTCTACTGCCGGTAGTTGTCACGCGGGTGGCTCGTTCGCTTATTTGTGTCAGGTGTCTAGTTTTATAAAGCACAGTACGTACCATGACCATTGTAAAGTCAGTAATTCAGCAAAACTTGTCGCATTTTGCCAAACCTAACAACGGCACCTTCATATAAGCGTACACCACGATTGTAAGTAAGGATAGACGAATATGTCTTTACCGCCAGTGAAACTTTGACATTGTCACAGCGCATTTCTTCAGATTCCTTCAGTAATATGTTTTGTGCCCATTAATTTTCCTAAGCCGAAAGATCTTTTGTTAAAGTTTTATTCAACAAACCTCCCCCCCCCTCCCCCTCTCTCCCTTCTTCTTCTCGCCCCCCCCCCCCCCCCATCTCCTCTCTCCGTTCTGTATTGTTTCTGGTCTTGTTTGTGTAAACGAAAAGGGTCCTATTGATGTTGTGCTGGAGTTTGTAAATTGCGGATCGCAGGTTTTTTAATCGTGTTTTTTATCACAATACATTGAGGGTATACGGCTGATAATTTTTTTTTTAATATTTGCCATTTGCAAATTTCTCTTTATAGTGGACTTTATTAGATAGATTTCCCACTTACCTTTGCAGAAAGGTGGGAAGCGCCCATACTCAAGTCTCTCTCCAGTCTCACTCTCCATATTCACACTTACTCCAAACGGCAGTCTTGCAGTGTACAATGACAAAAATGTGTTAATTAAATGTTATCATTTGTTCTTTTCAGAGGTAGCAGGAAGAAATGAAGGTTTGACGTTTTGAAGTATCTGTATTTAAGGCATTTGATTAGTAACCAAGATATTGACTGCTGCCAGGTAGTTGTCACGGGGCCTGGTGTGCTTATATTTGACTTAGGCGTCTTTTTTTCAGGCGCGCTTTTAAGTTTAATTATATCACTATATTAATTAAAATCAGTGACTTAATAAATATAAGGAATGCTTAAATGTGGAAAAGTATTACTTGTAACCCTAATAATGCATTATATGACCTCTTCCCCACCAAGAAAGGAAGGAAATTACGAGATCGTGGCCATGAGTTTGTACTCCCAAAGGTGCGCGTGCATTTTTCATTAATTATAATTCAACCGCATTGATACACTGCCCAAATATGGTCATAAAGCTCTCGATATACGTATGACGTATATCCAGCGATGGAGGTAAATTTCGCATTTTCAGTGAAGGAAAGTGGAAATGACCGAATTTCGTGTTTTTGGGAGAAAAAAATACGTGAACTATTAGATAAAAAAGGGAAAAGAAGGAAAAAAAAGAGTAGAAAAGAAAATAGAACAATTATCACATGATTGAACAAAAAATGCGCGATATTTTCGCATTGTGTAGCAGTGTTTCTTGGCGAAGCTGAGCAAAGCTGAACAAAGCTAGTTCAAAGTTCAACCTCTCGACACGGAGTGAATGAAGGTGCACAATTTTTGGAAAATGCTTTATAGTAATCACCTCTGGAATATGATATAGGCTTGATACTTCCTCAGAAAAGTTTCTGATCTTTGCTAAACGATCTCGCCATCACGGCTGTAAGAACTATAACGAGCAAGTTTGTAAACAACAGTGATCAACTACAGGTAACGATGTTTTAACCATTTCTTGTATCTTTTAGCTGTGAATTTTTGTAAGAAATACTGTCCACGCTGCAATTCTTTCAGACTTTTCGCCTTTATGTTTAGGTAGCCGTGTGTTTGTTCAATTTGTTTTGATTCTGAATTGAACTTTTTAAGACATGAAACACTCGTAACTATAAGAAATTCTATGCCATTTCACTGTGTTTTAACTCGTGTTGTCACTACCCTGTGCCGTTCTTTGTGTATAGACGAAAGCTCTTCGTAGAACTCGCAAATTGTGTTCGCTAAATTAATTTTAACTTGGCAAAATTTTCGGCATTCGCTGTTTGTTGTGTAAGAAATGGCGCGAGGTAAAATGTTGTTGTAAGACTTTTTACTTAATTATAAAAGGTTGTATTGTATGTTAATGATTTTTTTTCTCGAAACTGTGATTTGTTATCAATGTGTTGAATTATAAAACAGTTATACTGCTTAAGCTTGCGTAATATCGCCTGATTTGTCAGTTAAACGCGAACCTAAAAGAAGCATTTCGTCGAAAACAGACTACAAGAAAAAAACTGGGCGTTTCTCTCCTTACGCTCGCGGAAAAGGCAGAAAGCGCCCACTAACGCCTCTCCCCAGTCCACTCTCCATACTCACACTTATCCAAACGGTAGTCTTACAGTGAACAATGATAAAAATATGTCAGAATTAAATGTTATAATTTGTTCTTTTCAGAGGAATCAGCAAGAAATGAAGGTAATACATATTTAATATAGCATTTGACGTTTTGAAGTTTCTATATTTAATGCATTTAATAGATAAGATAAAATATTGACTACTGCTGATAGTTGTCACGGGTGGCTGGTGTGCTTATATTTGGCTCAGGCGTCTAGTCTGATCAAGCATAGCCCGTAGTATGACCATTGTTGAGCCAGTTATTCAGCAAGATCGATCAAGATCAGTTGAATTTTTTCAAATCTATCGTGACGATAATATGATATGGTCTAGAAAAAGTCTATACATTAAATTCACACTATAGCCATTATATTCAGAACAGCACCTTCATAAGCATACACAACGATTGTAAGAAAGGACCACTGGGTGGTTACCGCCAATGATACTTTGGCAATATCACACAGGCATTCCTTAAGATTACTTCAATGCCATGTTTTGTCGCCATGAATTTTCTTAAAAACATTACTTGTTCCAATCACGGTCCCGGATTTCCAAATCGAAAGTTAAAAAAAGTCAGGTGGATGTTTTGTAGTATTTTGAAAGTTACACCCATAACCTGTAAGCCGTATATGAGTAAAAATAGATTTAAAAAAGATCAGTGCTTTTCCTTAAAACTTCGCTGGAAGGCGGGAATCGCCCATACTCACGCCTCTCCCCAGTCTCACTCTAAATATTTACTGACTTGCTCCAAACGGAGTCTTGTAGTGTACGATGATGAAAATGTATTAATTATATATAATCCTTTCTTATTTTCAGAGCGATTGACAAAAGTCGAAGGTAATACATTTTTACGTTTGATGTTTTAAAGTATCTGTTTTCAATGCATTTTATTACAAAGCAAGATGTTGACTACTGTCTACTGCCGGTAGTTGTCACGCGGGTGGCTCGTTCGCTTATTTGTGTCAGGCGTCTAGTTTTATAAAGCACAGTACGTACCATGACCATTGTAAAGTCAGTAATTCAGCAAAATTTGTCGCATTTTGCCAAACCTAACAACGGCACCTTCATATAAGCATACACCACGATTGTAAGTAAGGATAGACGAATATGTCTTTACCGCCAGTGAAACTTTGACATTGTCACAGCGCATTTCTTCAGATTCCTTCAGTAATATGTTTTGTGCCCATTAATTTTCCTAAGCCGAAAGATCTTTTGTTAAAGTTTTATTTAACAAACCTCCCCCCCCTCCCCCTCTCTCCCTTCTTCTTCTCGCCCCCCCCCCCCCCCCCCCTCCCATCTCCTCTCCCGTTCTGTATTGTTTCTGGTCTTGTTTGTGTAAACGAAAAGGGTCCTATTGATGCTGTGTTGGAGTTTGTAAATTGCGGATCGCAGGTTTTTTAATCGTGTTTTTTATCACAATACATTGAGGGTATACGGCTGATAATTTTTTTTTTAATATTTGCCATTTGCAAATTTCTCTTTATAGTGGACTTTATTAGATAGATTTCCCACTTACCTTTGCAGAAAGGTGGGAAGCGCCCATACTCAAGTCTCTCCCCAGTCTCACTCTCCATATTCACACTTACTCCAAACGGCAGTCTTGCAGTGTACAATGACAAAAATGTGTTAATTAAATGTTATCATTTGTTCTTTTCAGAGGTAGCAGGAAGAAATGAAGGTTTGACGTTTTGAAGTATCTGTATTTAAGGCATTTGATTAGTAACCAAGATATTGACTGCTGCCAGGT
Source organism: Cladopsammia gracilis (assembly GCA_022457155.1). Classification (NCBI taxonomy): domain Eukaryota; kingdom Metazoa; phylum Cnidaria; class Anthozoa; order Scleractinia; family Dendrophylliidae; genus Cladopsammia; species Cladopsammia gracilis. Next base: position 425,351 of record JAJGOT010000286.1, read on the forward strand.
AGTTGTCACGGGGCCTGGTGTGCTTATATTTGACTTAGGCGTCTTTTTTTCAGGCGCGCTTTTAAGTTTAATTATATCACTATATTAATTAAAATCAGTGACTTAATAAATATAAGGAATGCTTAAATGTGGAAAAGTATTACTTGTAACCCTAATAATGCATTATATGACCTCTTCCCCACCAAGAAAGGAAGGAAATTACGAGATCGTGGCCATGACTTTGTACTCCCAAAGGTGCGCGTGCATTTTTCATTAATTATAATTCAACCGCATTGATACACTGCCCAAATATGGTCATAAAGCTCTCGATATACGTATGACGTATATCCAGCGATGGAGGTAAATTTCGCATTTTCAGTGAAGGAAAGTGGAAATGACCGAATTTCGTGTTTTTGGGAGAAAAAAATACGTGAACTATTAGATAAAAAAGGGAAAAGAAGGAAAAAAAAAGAGAAGAAAAGAAAATAGAACAATTATCACATGATTGAACAAAAAATGCGCGATATTTTCGCATTGTGTAGCAGTGTTTCTTGGCGAAGCTGAGCAAAGCTGAACAAAGCTAGTTCAAAGTTCAACCTCTCGACACGGAGTGAATGAAGGTGCACAATTTTTGGAAAATGCTTTATAGTAATCACCTCTGGAATATGATATAGGCTTGATACTTCCTCAGAAAAGTTTCTGATCTTTGCTAAACGATCTCGCCATCACGGCTGTAAGAACTATAACGAGCAAGTTTGTAAACAACAGTGATCAACTACAGGTAACGATGTTTTAACCATTTCTTGTATCTTTTAGCTGTGAATTTTTGTAAGAAATACTGTCCACGCTGCAATTCTTTCAGACTTTTCGCCTCTATGTTTAGGTAGCCGTGTGTTTGTTCAATTTGTTTTGATTCTGAATTGAACTTTTTAAGACATGAAACACTCGTAACTATAAGAAATTCTATGCCATTTCACTGTGTTTTAACTCGTGTTGTCACTACCCTGTGCCGTTCTTTGTGTATAGACGAAAGCTCTTCGTAGAACTCGCAAATTGTGTTCGCTAAATTAATTTTAACTTGGCAAAATTTTCGGCATTCGCTGTTTGTTGTGTAAGAAATGGCGCGAGGTAAAATGTTGTTGTAAGACTTTTTACTTAATTATAAAAGGTTGTATTGTATATTAATGATTTTTTTCTCGAAACTGTGATTTGTTATCAATGTGTTGAATTATAAAACAGTTATACTGCTTAAGCTTGCGTAATATCGCCTGATTTTAGCCAACTCGGCCTACGACCTCGTCGGCTAAGTATCCGGCGATATTGCGCGTCGCTTTTGCACTATAACGGTTAAGTAGATGCCGTTTTAACTTTACTTACCATTTTAATCTAATTCTAGTTTAGTTCATAATTCTTATTACTTTACATTTAAACTCATACGTCTGTTATGAGTCTTTTTATCGACAGTTAAGATTGTTATTATTATAATCATGCATAGCCCGTAGTACCATGGCCATTGCAAAATCATTCAGTAATTTGGCAAAATCAGCCACATTCGGCCTGACCTATTGTGACAATAATATGATATGTTTTAGAAAATTTGCCTTCCACTAAATGCTTCTCGCCATATTCATTGTGACAATAATATTATATGGTCAAGAAAAATAACCCTGCATTGAATTATTCTTACTATATTCATTATATTCATAACGGAACCTTTAACAGGATACACCACAATTGTAGAAAGAATAGACGACAACGTGCTTACTGCCATTGAAACTTGAGCAATGTTAATTATAGGCAACGCTCTAAATAAAAAATTCTTCACCGCCAAATTTGCAGAGGTTATCAGTGAGTACGCACCCGAGTGCAGTACTTAGGTATTTATTTTGTGAATAGAAAAAAATGTCCGTAAAGGAGTATTAAAAGGTTACCCGGTCGCGAATGCAAGTTGAATATTTCATCAAGTCAAGTCTCGAGTCTCCGATAGGAAGAGAATCCTCATTTTGCTGGAGCCATAATTGTTGCTAAAAATGAAGCGATATTACAAATTAAGTTTGTGGAATTTCCAGGCTTATCTAAATGCTGGAATCCGAAAGAGTATAAAATTTGGAAATAACACTAAATGCCAGCATGTCATTTGAACCACAGCATGAAATGTTAAATTTACGCTTTCGTATTGATGCCGTAAAGAATGCGTAAGGATACGCACTACGCGTCTTTACGAAGTTCTTTCCAAGTTCGTAAAGGACGTCTTTACGCATTGGAAACGATAGTGCGTAAAGAGTCCGGAGAGAGACTATAAAACGCAACTTTACGCGAATTGTAAAAAGTCGTAAAGGTTTTATGTACGACATTTTACGACTACGGTTAAGCGCATTGTAAAAAGTCGTAAAGAATTTATTTACGATATTTTACAACTACCTTTTAGCGCATTGTAAAAAGTCATAAAGATTTTATTTAAGATACTTTTCCACTGCGGTAAAGCGATCAGAAAAGTGTTGGCGTGTTTTTAAACTATCGTAAATGTGTTGTTTACATGGCCGTTTGCCATTTTGTGTTTACTTTTATTTGCCCCAGGAATTCGCTTTTGTAATTCTGGCTATAACAATAGAAGGTTTCTGTTAATACCAGCATTGTTTTGGCAGTTTTGGAGATTGTTACTACATGAAGCAACAACGGATTGTCCGTGAATAACCCTGCGTGAACAATTGTGCTGTTTGTGATGTTCGTAATGTATGCGCACAGCACAAAGACAAATCTCAAGGACTGACCCAACAAGAACACGACCAAACGTTTCCTTGCAATTCACTTTATTGCCATAACTTGACTTTTCAACTTGATGTTGCTGTTTATACAAATGGTTCAAATAAGTAAAAATTCTTATATACAGGATAACTACTGAAAAATGCAAATATTTTAACATACAGGTAATTATTGCATATAACTTACTTTCTTTTCCCCATGGGGGAAATGCATATAGTGCAGAAAAATTTTCCACTGGCGCCTTTATACAGATACCATAAAAATTGCTTGTTAGATTTATTAGGTTTCCATCTTAAAATATTATCCAAAATAACAGACAGTGGGAAAATTAAATGTGAGGGTAAGATAGAAAAATGTCCTTACTGTAAGACTTCAGAGTACAATACTCATTATTTTAAAGAAAAGCGACCGTATGGTAACCTATCCCCCCCGGTAGATTCATCTATAAGCTACTATTTTTTTCACTTATCGGGAAAATACTTGTAACAGGAACAATGAACATGCATGTTAAAAAATTGTGGTTTCTGAATACTATAATTAAGGCAAAACATCTCTAAGTTGTCCTTGTAAATTTTTGACTGATTTTAAAACATTTTGATTTATTAATTATGCAACATTAAACAAGAAGATCCACTTCATGTACAGTATATTAGGACCTGGCCCTTGATTCTCACCCAATTTTTAAAAGGTTTTCTTAATAATTGGAGAAATTTGCATGTTATCGAGTCTGTGATATTTTGGTTTTATGTTTTCATTTTCATGAAATTGAAAGCATATTTCTAAAGCTTTATACAGTTTACAGGATGCTCAAGTCAATATTTACCACATGACTGAGACATCTAAATTTGCATTTTATGCCTGAAATTTAAGATGTGAAATGAAGGTGCCATCCCTTTTATACTGAAACTTCTTGTTTAATCTGCCCGCACAGGTGTGCTTGTAGCTACTGGTGTTAAACCACTCTTTAAGGTCCATTTAGGGGCATCTGGTGGGGGACCTCTTAGAGAAAATCTCTTACCAACTACTCTTGGCGTTTGAAAATTTCTCACATGAGGATTTAAAGACCTTCTATAGACAAGGTCAAGAAGGTCTTTGATCTCCCTCAGCTTTGGCCCCTCCCAGGACAACCTCTTTGTCACAAATCTCTTTTTATCACATCCACTTTCATCCTCTGAGAGCTCGCTTTCATCAGACCTTGTGTATTCGATATTCAAATACTTCTTGCAACGCTCCTTTTTTGCATCATCCCAGTTCATCTGGTCAACAGCTGAAACTCGCCGAGCAACTTTCTGCAAAAGATAGCAGGGGTTAATATCTTGACATCAAAACAAAACAACAATGATGGGTTAATTTGAAAGTTGCTCATGCCAATGAACAGTTAGACTGACTAATGTCTAATCACAGGGGGCCCATACAAGCTGTGTGACTATTTGTAGTTAAAAAGGACGCCTGGATGCCCACCTGGTTAAAAGCAACCCTTTTGGTATTACCATTCATGTGTTACACGGTCACATCGTCACATAGCTTGTATAGGAATATTGTATAGGAATATTTAGAAAGCTTTATTTTCAATGGGAAAAAATGGCAGGATTAAGCATTTTTATCTTTGAGTTTTTTGTTTGTACATGTAGAATATATGACTACAGGTGCTTACTCTAATCATGATATGACTCACAAAACCAGACTAATTTGCAAAATAATACAGTTTAAGTAATGATCTGAATAAGAAGGAAAGTGCTGAATGACAATGCATGATGGAATGTCAACTTTTTTCATTGTTACAACTAGTGATCTCATTGGCCTAGACTCAAAAACCACTAAAAAGTCAAGGTTCAAAGTGCATTTTGTCTAATTTTTTTAAGGGTTCAAGTAATTTGAGACCCAATCGCACCACATGCAAGTTTTTAAAGATATTGTATTTGGGAAACTTTATCAAAGAAGCAAAATTATTAGCTATTGTCTTCTGCTATTCTGATTGGTTAAGCACAAACATTTTTTAAAATTTACTTGACGCAAATGGATTTTCTTAATTTTTATACTGAAATATAATTATGAACCATCATCCCCTTCTCTATTCTTGAAACCAAAGATATTCTATGTGGGAAAGAGCCAATGCCACAGAACAATGAAGTTTACAGTAGTTCTTATGTGGAGCATTATTTAAGTTTGCTTGGTTGGAGCAATAGTTACATGTAAGCAAAGATGTGTTTTTTTATGGAGTTGTGCTCTTGCAACAACAATAACACAAAAACAGGTTTCTTACCTCCCTAACTCTTCCCTGCCTTCTACAGATAATATTGTGTTCTAGCTTTCCAGGTACTCTTCGTCGTTTTACCGAGTCTCTAAGACTTCTTAAGTAGGTCAAAAATGCAGCTGCAGAAAACAAATAAAGAGTAAGTTAGAAAAAATTCATCTAAAATAAAGGGAAAGTGTGATGAGCATACATCACATGAGAACCCACAGCAAAATATTCAAAAAGTTCTTTGTCTCACGAATTACAAAATTTTGTCAAGAAGAAAAAAAGGCCAGCTTTTTTTGATAAAATTAAATTTTTGGTAACGGCTATCAATTGACAAGCTTCTGTAATAATAATATATAAATAATAATAACAATGTTTAACCAGGGAACCCACATCACCAAAGTGCTTTTCAGTGGGACCCTGCAAATAATAATTCATAAATAAAGGGGAAAAAAGCTAATTTATGGACTGTGAACTACAGCTGTATTACTTTCTATTTCCATCTACCCGTGTCCTCATTCTGGATTCAGAACCCATCGGAAAAAAAAAAATTACCTCTTTACCTGCTAAACTATTAAGGTAAAGTGGCATTTGGGCCAAACTGGCACACACAGGTGGAGGTTATCCTGGTTTTTGTTGCATGAAGTTGATTAGGAGTATTGTTACTCCCCTTGGATGGGAAGCTAGTCCATTACAGGTTACCCCCAGCATTATGTTACCAGTACCCATTTATACATCTGGGAGGAGACAGGCACTGTGAGAGTGAAGTACCTGTTTCGAGAGCACACCACAATGACCCAGGCCAGCCCTCAAACCTGGACCACTCAGTCCGAAATGTCCAACGTAAATGTACTAACCATTATTAGGCCACTATATCTTACAAATAAACTAAATGAGCAAAAAAAAAGAGCCCAATTTTTCTTGAAAGACTGGACAGAGTAACAACCAAAAATAGCGATATTTTTCTGTTATTCTGTTGTATTGAACTTTTCCTAGGAATTCAACTCCCAGTCCTTAATGAGGGGTCCATAAGGTGGGAGTTACATGTACATGTAACTGGGCGGAAATTAAAGTAAATTTATGAAAGTTATATGTAAACATGCAGTTAGCTGAAAAAAGGATCAAATACATTTACATGTGGGATGCCATTTTTTAAATGCTCAGCGTCCTAAGCACTTTTGCTCCAAACCATACAAGGGTGAAACTAGAGTTAAAACTTACAATGCATTTTAAATACTACTGGTAAAAATAAAATTAACTAAGCACTTAGATTAATGGAAATTAACCTCTCAGCTGTACAGGTGACCAAGGACATTGTTCTTCTCCCCCATAGTCATTATTGATAGCCTCAGCCACTACAGCAAAGGCCAATTTATTCCTCCTTGAGCTGGCACTGGAAAAAAAGAAAATCAGTTAATTACTTAGAAAAAAAAAACAGCAAACTTGATTTTCTGTGTTACAAATTATAAGGGTATTGAATGGTCTTTGAGAGCATTTGCAAGCAAGCTCAGCATTTATATCTTTGCAAGCACAAAGATTGCAAAAGTACATGTACCTTTGCAAAAATCTACTGTATCTTCGCTAAAAACTGAGCATGTGAGCAAAGTTTTGTAAAAATGGACGAGCACAGGTACAGTGTAAATGGATACTCACTAAAATTTTCCAAGAAATTCAAGCAGAAGCCTAATAAATTTGGCAGGCAATTGAAAATTTTGAGGGACCATTCAAGACCACTCTTCACACATAAACCACTGAAAATAAATTGGTTTCCATTTTCCTCTTTCATCTGAAAGGTTCGCAATCAAGTAAAGTTTCCCACACTTGAAAAAACACAAATTGAAATCTACATGTAAGAGATATCATAATGATAATAGACACGAAGGCAGGATTCCGGATGACTTTCACAATTGTTTTAATGTGTTGAAAAAATGCCAGAACAAGACTGATTGTCTTGTTAATGAGATGTTACTCACTAAACAATTACGACCATGTTTAAATGTACAATCAGACTCAATTCACGCTAAGGTCTTTGTCTAACTTATGCAAATTAATGACTCTGGACTCTTAGTTACTCTTGAGATCGCGTATTTAATTTAGTTTCCCTTGACAATGGCGCCAAGATGTCGCCGAAACGTCGGACTCGTTTATCGTTAGTTTTTGCCTGTATAAGAGATAATTTATCGTTAAATTAACAGCAGTAATGAGAAGGGAATGATTCAACACCATTGCCTTGTCTACTTTCAAAATAATTTGCTCTTACTGTAGGTATTTCTTGATACTTATAAGTTATAGCACAGTAAAAAAGACAGTATAAGCTAATTAGTATACCTTTCCTCTAGATAAAAGCCATGAAAACTTGCATCATCTTCCATCAAGCATTTGTACATCTTTCGAAATTCAGTCTGAAATGTGATTTAATATATAGCAAGCAGTCAAAACTAATTGACAGAGAAGTTGCACAACAGACCAATTTGGATATACCAGTATTAAGATATAGCCTGAAACAATAGGCATCAATGTGAGGCTCTGGGGGATAAACCATATAAACTCTATATTTTAATCCCCATAGCCTCATATTTTTGTCTATTGTTTGAGGCTATTTTTTAATATATCAGAATCTGTCTATTCCTAGTTTGGACATCATGTACATGTAATTAACTTATAGTGTGAAAGCGTGCGTAATATCACCTAATCTTAGCTGACGAGGTCGTAGGCTGAGTTGGCTAAAATTAGGTGATATTACCCAAGCTTGAGTACTATTCTTGGTTTTCACATGACGTCATAAGAATTAAAAAATCTGAAGTATAGGTCCTACAAAGCTGTTTCTAACATGGTACAGTATGTGGATACAAGTGTTATAATCTTTCACAAAAAGTTTCAGGTTTTAACGATGTTTTGCTTCCCCTGAGTGGGGCACAAAGATGACCACTCCATACATTTCTTACTAAAAATGTCTAATACTCGTTCGCCTATAACTCTTGAACGAAATGCTTTTGCGCTTCAAAATTTGGCCAAGATGTATAGTTTTAAACTCTCTACAATTCCATAAACATTTTGGATTCAAATCTATTTTTTTATGCTTCTGAATTTTGATATGACATAAGTGAAAACCAACAATAATACAATGTAGTTTTATAATTCAACACATTGATAATAAAGCACAGTTTGAAGAATAAATATAGAGGCTGGTCCGTCATTTTTGCATTCTCTTGTCAAAATGCGAAATTTACCTCCATGGTTGGATATATGTCATGTAGACATAGTGTATATCAATAACTTTTTGAACATATTTGGGCAGTGTATCAATGTGTTGAATTATAAAATACAGTACAGTATATGCTAGACTGTAGGGATGCAAAGGGAGAAAAGGCCATACCAGGCAGATGTGGGACATTGAAAGACATTAAATCAAGGATTTGACCTCATTTAAACCAACAATTTGGCCTCATGGTTGGTACAACAGTAATTTTAAAACCTGCATCTGCCTAGCCTACCCCTGTCTCCATGTTGGTGGACATAAACTTAAAAGACTTCTTGTCAGCTACATGTACTTTAGACTCGCTTTATTGATAAATGAAATTCCACCAACTGTACCCCCTCGCCATTAATTGTCACTTGAATTTATATGGATTAGTTGTAAACCATCAATTAAGTGTTTTAAAACTTTGATTCACCATCAAACAGTTGCTGTCAAGTCCAACATTTGTTCAAAGAGGAATTCATAACTTTTCAAGTCTATTAAAATAAGGCAAACGAGCAGGGAAAAGCATGCATCAGAAACATTCTTACTTACGCCGCCGACACCTTGTAGGTACGTGGACTTTTGAACTTTTATTGCTTTTGGTTCGTCTTTGACTGCTCTCAAAAGCTTGCTGGTTCTCGAGAAGTTTACACAATGTGTCTACTTTGCCCGTAAGTTCCTGGAACTTCACCGCGTTTTCTTCATCCCGAACCTTCAATTGTTCCCTTAACGTTTGATTTTCTTTTAAGGATTCGTCTAACAACAAAGCATGGCTGTCGCTGAGTCTGATGTTGTCAGAATTCCTTGACATTTTGAAAGAGAATGCCTCAAAAGTACTCTCCTCGCCGTGAAGTAAATCGGAAATGATCGCGAATGACGCCAAAACACGCGCCATTAATGCAAAATCGAATGTCTCACCTTGTGATTGGTCCTCGGACACTGGAGAAGGAGCGCGGGCTCATTTTCCCGAACAGCGGATGGTAATGGAGCCCACGAACTTCTACCGAACTGACCGAACTTCTACCGAACTGACTACCGGTTGAGGTCGAGCCCAGGGTCGAGCCAACGATCGATCTTCGGGAGCCTCGTTCCCAAGCTTATCCGTCTCCAGGGACTCAACCGCGTTCAGAGACAAAATGGCGGCGTGTGAATGCTACTTTTTATAGCGTCGATTTTATGTGATCTACAACACCGCATCATGTCGAAATACACAAGTTCACAATTTTTTTGTGGTCACTGCAAAGAATTCCTCGGAAAGTCAACATTTTATAAACACAAAAGGCGTTATTGGAATTTTTCAAAAGGAACATGGCAACTGGCCGAAGCCACTGGCACAAAGGACACAAAGTCAGACAAGACTCGAATTTCGCGCTCGTACGTGTCTCAAGACGATTTGCCATCTGAGTCATTTGACGATGACTTCTTGGAACCAAACTTACCCAGAGATAAAGGTTAGTCACCTCAATTGTCAACTATTAAAACCAAAATAGTACTACCAAATTAAAATTGCGTTTGTTGTACAGAAAAGCTTTTCGAGATTATTTTTACAGTTTTAATACACACGTGCACTGTAATTACACGATTGCAAACTGTGATATTACTGTTATGTTTCTCAACATGATGGATATTCAGAATCTGATGACAATAATGACCCCATGAGCAGTGGCCTACACGTAGATTGCCCAGATCATTCAGATCCTGATAGTGACAACAATGGCATTGATTCAGATGAGGTGAAGTAGATTTGAATTGCATAAGCTTATTTATGGTGTATGCATATGTAAAAAATATTTTAGCTTTAAAAAGTTATCCACTGCCATTAATATGTTTTTTCAGCGTATTCCCAGCGCATCATATCACATGTTCGGTTTTCAAACTCAATCTAACCCTTTCGTTCAATTGAGTTCAATGGAGTTTGGCCATCAAACGAAATCAAACTCACAACAAAAATTTCAAATCAAACAAAATCAAATGTTCGATTTTCAAACTCAATCGAATGAAAGAGTTTGATTGAGTTCGGTCATTGCACGCAGTGGAACTCACAAAAGAAAAACATGCATCGAACAAAATCAAATGTTCGATTTTCGAACTCTTGATGTAATATATGATTTATATATATGATTTATTTCATATATATCATTTCACACACAAGGAAGAGTGTTTCATCAGATTTCCAAACACCGAGAAGTGAGTTGGAAAAACGAGGCGCAGCCGAGTTTTTTTTAACCCACTTCAAGGTGTTTGGATACCTGATGAAACGCTCTGTCAAGTGTTTGATACAGCTTCTCAAACTGATTGTTAAATGTGGAGAAAATGACGAAATAAAGTCACCAAAATCTATGCAAAGTAAAACAGGACATCAAAACCTCCTTCACGGTAGTGATTTCCTATGTGTTCTTATCATGAATTACTAATGATTTGAGAAGGCAAGTACGTAAATTGATCCAGTGTTGAAACAGTCAAGGTGATGTGAAGTCTTGTTTCTTTTATTACTCATACTCATACTCATTTTTTCTTTGGACAAATCTGTCCAAGCGGGGAAGGGTGCAAAGGTCCATATTCTGAGTTTATTCTTATTATACACTGTATTCCCTGTGAAAATGTCACTGCATTGATTATTTACCAAGCAAAAACGCTTTTCTGTCCAGAGAATCCCGGCAAATCTTGAACATCTCGGGAATCATTAAATGTGTACCCAGTATTCAATCTAGGTACATGTAAGTAAACCCTAACCATGTAAGCTAACCATCATCCCCACTACTTGTACAACTGTAAGCACAAAGATACATGTAGCCAGTGGTGTAAAGGTTAGCTTTGTGCTGGGGTAAAGGTTAGCTTACCTAGATCGAATACTGGTTGCACATTTAACCTAGATTAAATTGCACGTTTCTTGTCTGCTTCTTCGTAAAATACAACACGCCTATTACGTCTCAAGTTTCCATTATTATTAACTATTAACTCTCCTCGGGAAGAGAAAGAAGAGAAGAGAGCAAGGGATGATGTTCTCTTCTCTCTTCTTTTGGCCATTAATTTGAAACCTGAGATTCTCCTCCGAGGAGAGTTAATAGTTAATAATAATGAAAACTTGAGACGTAATAGGCGCGTATTTACGAAGCGGCTGACAAGATAATATTTGAAATGTGCAACTGGCAACCGTCTTCGCTCTGATTCAAATCGCTTCCAAAACGTCTAACGACTCAAAAAGACACAGGAAAACAGGTAAATAACAATATTTTTATTAAATGATTATGTTATAGCTAATAAAGCGTTTGGGTTCCCTGTGCTTCAAGCTAATTTTTGTGTAACCTACAGTGTGATTGCCTGCATGGCAAGCTCTCTGGGGGTGGGATCTGGGGGAGAAGATAAGGAAAGACAGCTTGCACAGTAGAACAATAAACATATTGAGTTGGATTTGTCAAATTTAAAAGACACGAATGGGTAATTTGCTTGCAAATTCAGAAAATTTAAAAAAAATTCAAATATTTTGACTTTTGCATGAAGTTACCCAAACTTGTTGAAGCAAAATTAAATGGAATTGCCCTGCAATTGATTAAGTCTGGTTTGTTTCTGCTTGCCTTTCAAAGTGCCTGTCAACTGAATTAAAAAAAGTAAAATTTATATCAGGATGCTATGTTGGTTTGATCAAACATCAAAAATGTATTTTTTAAAGTTTGACTTTTTTCAATGTTCATGATATATTTTATGTCATCTACAGGCACTAGATAGTGATAGAGATGAAGATGATACATGTACAAGTGAAGAAGAACCAGAGCCTGAAGTTTGGGAAGATGTGTCTATAGAAGATCTCCTCTGTGATGTTGAAAGTAATGACCCTTGCCCAGAACCTACTCCTAAGCAGACCAGAACCCAGAAGTTAACTGCATTAGTACAGTGGCTTGTCTACTTTGTTCTTATGTGGCAGTCTCTATGCAAGCTCAGTGACAATGGTTTAGAATGGCTTTTGCAGTTTCTTTTCCAGTTCTTAAAGGTACTTTCTGACTTATCTGGTTGTGAATACCTTGCTGAGCTGGTGGCTATCATTCCTTCATCATTGTACCTTCTTCGCAAGTTTGCAAGTTTCGACCGTGATAACTTTGTCAAATATGCTGTTTGTTCCAAGTGCAGTAAAATATATGACATGAAGGACTGCACAGAAATTGACCATCGAGGGCGAAGGGTTGTGAAGCATTGTAAACATAAGCCATACCCAAGAAGTGCCACTTGTGGAGCCCCTTTAGCAAAAACAGTGTTTCTAAGCAACGGAACTAAAGAATTCTATCCTCTCAAAGTATATTGCTACAACAGTGTTAAAGAAAAGCTTCAAGAAATGGTGATGAGGGATAATTTCCCGCAACAATGTGAGTCCTGACGTGACAATCAAACTCAAGAAGGCTACTTAGCTGACATTGTTGATGGACAGGTGTGGAAGGATTTTCAATCTGTTGATGGCAAACCATTCCTGAGTGCTCCCAGAAACTATATGTTCATGTTAAATTTTGATTTTTTTCAACCTATTAAGCACCGGAATGACTACTCTGTGGGAGTCCTGTATCTGGCAAATCTTAACCTGCCAAGAAGTATGCGATTTAAATGGGAGAATATCATTGTTGTTGGTATTATCCCTGGATTGGATAAGGAACCGAGAAGCCTTAATGAATTTCTAGCACCACTTGTGAAGGAAATGAAAGATCTTTGGAATGGAGTCTATCTGAAGTCAAGCTTGTGTCGTTTGCCACTGCATTTCAGAGCTGCAATTGCATGCATTTCTTGCGATGTTCCTGCCGCTAGGAAACTTTGTGGCTTCAAGAGCCATAACTCACATCGTGGCTGCTCAAAGTGCTTCAAGTTATTTCCTGGAAATGTTAAAGATTCCTTTGACTTTTCCGGTTTTAAAAGGGAGGAATGGCCAAAGCGAGACATTCATTCTCACAAACAACATGCAAGAAAGCTGTCACGGGCTAAAACTAAAACAGAGCATGATGCTTTAGCTAAAAAATATGGACTTTATTACAGTGTTCTTCTTGAGTTAAGTTACTTTGACTGCATCCGATTCACTGTAATTGATCCGATGCACAATTTGTTCTTAGGAACAGCAAAATCAATGTTTAAGCTTTGGATGGAACAAAATTTCCTTAGCAAGCAAGACATCCAGACAATAGAGAAACGAATAAAAGAATTTGATGTTGGAACAGGGCTTGGGAGACTGCCACACAAAATGTCAGCTAACTATGGCTGTTACACAGCATCACAGTGGAAAAACTGGACTCTCATTTATTCTTTGTTTGTGTTGGATGGACTTTTACCTGAAGAACATATGCGATGCTGGCAGGCATTTGTACTGGCATGTAAGTTCCTCACGAGACCTGTAATAACTGCCCTGGAATTACAAAAGGCAGATTTAATGCTTCTGCAGTTTTGTCAAAAGTTTGAACAGCTCTATGGTAAACTGAAAGTCAAACCAAACATGCACCTTCATGGGCATTTAAAAGAATGTGTATTAGACTATGGGCCAATTTATAATTTTTGGTGTTTTAGCTTTGAACGTTTCAACGGTATCCTTAGTAGTTTCAAGACCAATAACAGGTGCATAGAAATTCAGCTGATGAGAAAGCTACTGTCAGATCACTTCATTTCGAGTACGTCGTTGCCTAATGAGTTTGAAGAAGACTTCCTTCCAATTTTCTCACGCCATCTCATGAACACTGCTGAGAACATCACAGATATTGTCAAGCTAGGACCTAAACTGATGAATGCTGCACTTTCTTCTAACTTGTTGGACATTGACTGGAAAATTCTGGAATCAGAAGTTCATCTACCTCGTTTCCACAAAGTTAGGACTTTGGATTCAGATGACCTCTCTTCTCTTCTTTCTGTGTACAAGTTGATGTATGGAGAAGCCATCACGAACATTGGTGCTCTTGCAAAAACTGTGCGACGGTTTGGGAGCATTGTTATTGGTCCAGAGAAATTTGGCTCCAAGCATGAATGTAGATCACTCAAGTCTGCAAGAATAATTGCATCCTGGACAGACAGTCATGGCTTAATCAGTCCTTGTGCTGGACTGCGACCAGGAAAAGTGGATTGCTTTGTTCAACATACATTGAAGATCGGATGTCAAAGTCAACAACATGTATTTGCTCTTGTAGACTGGTATGTTGAGGATGACAACAAGGACAAGTATGGCAAGCCTGTTGAACTTTGGAGAAAAGCGTTTATTCCCGGAGGCCCATCACGGTTTCTTCCAGTGGCAAGAATTTTTTCCAAATTTGTTGTTGCATCTACTTTCGAAGACAAAGCTGTCATAATTCCTTTAAATCGCACATTTTCGTAGAGGTCTTGTTTGTTTGCAGACATGAGAAGGAAAAAAAATTGTAGACTAGTAGATACACTGTAGTAAGCTATTTATAAATTATGATACATAGTTTGATTTGTGTAAGAAAATCGATTGCTATTTATTAATACGCAAGATAAAAACAACAAAATGATTTGCAAAATTTGGATCCATCGTCTGGTTTGATATGGTAAGTTAAGCCGGTGTGTAGCACCTCTTTTCCTACGCGTTTCGTGTGACTATCGCACATTTCATCACGGAGTTTTGCAATACTATGTACTTATTGACTAAGTGGGAGGGCCGGATGGGAAAATATTTGGCTCTCGGTCATGGCGCACGGACCTCGCTGCGCTCGGTCCGTACGCCATGACCTCGAGCCAAATATTTTCCCATCCGGCCCGACCTAACTTAGTCAATAAGCATTTCATCATATGACCAATTTTACTTTGAAATTTTAACGCGCGAGGCCGTCCGCTTTGTAGTAGGGCCGTACGGCTTTTTCCGGCCCCGCTCGCGCAAATGCGTACGGCCCTCATACGGGACTTTCATCAATGGTTTTGCAAAGAAAAGGTTCGCAGGGACGTACGGGTCATGATAAAACCAAGTATGCCTGAATATAGAGCAGTTTTCAATTGAGTGTCGAAAGTAATTACACAATTGCTTTGGTTTTGCATTGCTACGCTTTGTGATTGGCTAAAAAATCTCGCGCCACTTTCTCGACCAATCAGAAGTAAAACCAAAACCAATCGTGACTTGCTCGCACGCGTTTTCCCGCGCTTGGCGCCGCCGACATGAAATTGCTTCGAGCTCTGATTGGTTCATTGGATTGTTTACGACTGCTGTGATTGGTCAGAGTAATTACTTTGCTTTTGGTTTTACGACACTCAATTGAAAACTGCTCTATATACCTAAAAACAAACTGAATTTTACATTTCATGAAAAACACACCTACATGCATGTACGGATCTGCGTATACAAACTATGCATCTGGGAAACAGGCCGAAAATTTTGAAAGGCGTGACATATTTTGAGACTGATATAATTATTTCGGGCCCACAGTTTTAGGTAAAACTACTCAAGTATTTTGCAGAGGTAGTATTCAGTGGCTTAAGTTTAAAAAAAAAATAAAAAATTCTGAACTTTAAGAAGTATAAATGCTTCACGAAAAAAAAACCCAAACAGATGAGGGTCAGTTATACATAAATAACCAACCGAGGCCACTGGCTGGACACCAAAAAAAATTGTCTGCAGGAAGATGCAGCCGAAAAATAATTGTTTGCACAGACAACGACAAAAAAAATTGTTTGTCTTGGAAAAAAAATTGATCCCACCCCCGCTCCAAATAAATAATGGTCCGTCCATTAGGATAAGATACCTACCTAGTTGCCGTTGCTACCCATGGAGAGATAGATTTATCACTTCTTTCGGTAATTCAGTAAAAAGTAAGAAGTGAATTATATTCTTCTTTATCCTGTCCTATACGCATCTCAAATTACGCGTAAAGAAGCGTAAGGGGTTTACAGCAAACCCGATGAAAATAAGACGGTAATTAGTTCTTGAGCTTACAGAAAGATAAATGTATCACTTCGTTCGCTAATTCAGTAAAAAGTAAGTAGTGAACTATATTTCTCTTTATCCTATCGTATACGAATCTTTAACGTCTTTTAAGTAGCCTTTACGCGTTTTCAGAGTTTACGCGTCTTTACGCAACGCGCAATCTGTCCGTAAAGAAAGAGCATCATATTTACGGTTCTTTACGCAAGAGCTTAAGATACGTAAATTCTTGATTTCATGCTGTGAACCTTGCACCACAAGCTAACGCGTAACGCAGTATTGCGCTAAGCTTATACTTTTTATAAACACGGTTCGATATTTTTTGAACGACTTCAAACTGGCAAAGGAAAAATCAGTATATCACTTTCACAATGCTTGTGAAAAAAAAGAAGAAAAAAAAGGGAAAAAATAGCCTTCCTCGTCAGGATTCAAACCCGAGTAGTTGGCATGGAGAAGAAACTCTTTAACCACTTGACTATATTGGAAAGTACTTAACGGAAGTTAAAATTCATTATTTTAACGTGTAGATATATGCGGCAAGCCATATGGTGCAAAATTTCAATGAAAGTCAACAAATAAGATCACATTCTATCAGAAAACTCAGTTAAAATCAACAAGCACGATCACATTTTATGAAAAAACTCAATAAGTTTCAGCAAGTACGACCACGTTCAATAGAATCAAAGGGCTCTAAGAGCCATCTCGTTAATACGAAATAAGGTAAGGTTGCCGGAATTGCTTCCACTCGAACAAAGCATAGCGAATCGACGCTGAAAATCATGGCTCCAGGTTTCGAAGTTAACATGTTCTATTTGTAACTTGATTTCAGCAATTTTCTGTGCTATACAATCCTTGTATTAAATATCTTGCAACTATCCCGAAATTAGGCCTTATTTACATGGAAAGAGGATGATCCTAGCGCTAGGATCATCCTATCTGAGAGGTAGGATGGTAATAGCGCTAGGATCATCCTAGTGCCGCATTTTTGCATGTAAACCATCATCCTCTCTAATTCACCGTGACTATAGGTCACTTCGATAAATACCATAATAATCTTTTATGTGCAGGCTCAGCCTTTAAATTTAATACCGGGGTGTAATTATTCAAGTCTCCTTTGTTAGAATAGCACAATAGAATTCAGAGGACATGTAAGAACGCTAGCACGTAGCATTGTGTGTTCATATACAAATGTGCACCGTATGCAAATTGCGAAGAAGTTGAAGCATAGCACGTGCAGTTCATGCTGAAAACAAAAGAAATTGGAAAAATCAGGCTGCACTTTAAAGAGTATTATGGTATTTTTCAAAGTGGCCTATTGAACTCTTCTGAAGTCGAATCATATTTGCCGTAATCTTTCCTCAAAGTAGACATGCTGTTTCATAAACAAGGCAATAGAGTACCGGTGATGACGTCACAAAAACTAAATTTGTGAAATTATGGGATTTGATTAGATATTCGGAAAGGGCCTGACGAAAAATGCCCGCTTGCCAAAAATCAGCATCTTATTGCAATTTGGGGGTGAGATATTGGCACCGTTTCATGCTCTGATAACTCCATAGAAACCTTTCTTATTTTTGCCTTGGTTCATTGTGTAATGAAAAGCAGATAGGCTTACTTTATTCACAGCATTACTGATGTACTTCGGAAACTGCTTAGGGACTGGCGTTGATGCCCCGTGGATCCGCACCTCTAATGCGCTTACTTCGCCGCGTTTCTTCCGTTCTCCGGCCTTGATGGAAAGCTGCCAGTGAGCTGTTAAGACCTCAAAGTACTTGGCTGCCATCTCTCCAAAGGTCGATGCTCCGGCAAATCTCAGCATTTGCACTAGTGCCGTAGCATCTAAGATGTGAACTGTTGGCATAGTCGGAAGGTACGTCAGCCGTGCCTCCACGGTCACGTTGTTTTCCAGTATCTGGAGAAGCACACTCTTGTTGGTCTTCCGGAGAGTGCCATCGGTGTGTGCCAGAGAATATGGAACTGCTGAAAGCTCAAAGGAAAGAAGCTCTCTTAAGAGAGCCTTTTCTCCCGGACCGCGTGAGAGGTGGCACATGATGGAAAATTTCCCTACCCTCATGTTTGGCTCAAAGATAGCCCATGGTGAGTCAATAAACGTGGTGGTATTTTTTTGCTCAAATCTATTTTTCATTTCTAGAAAATCTCAAAAGCTCTAACGGTCCCCCATCGCCATGAAATAGCCGAAATAAGAGCACCGAATATGAGCACATTACAGGTTCTCGTTAAAAGCGCACAGGGAAGCAAGGCTTTCCCAAATTTGAACAATTGTGTAGGAGGCATTAACAATTGATTTGAGCTAATAACAGGTTTTGTAGTTACATTTCTGAATTAACGGTGAGTGTTTGAAAATCGCTCATATTTCATTATTTAAAAATTGCATTTTGGAGCAGTTTTTCAAGAAACATTTTCCCTATGCGGTATAACTCAGAATCGCTTTAAATTGCGGTTTTGGAAACGTGGATATAGTGGTCTTTTCAAGGAAACTAAAAAACGTTTGGGCCTCTTATTTCGAGGAAATCACAACATCGACTTGTAAACAACCGCATATGATCGAATTACGCTTGCTGCTATTGAAGCCAAAATTCCGACGAAAACTTATCGCTTTACACCATACTAGATCAGAGACATAGTATAACGAGCTTACCTTGCATAGCCAGTAGTTGTATGTTGGTTTTCATCCCTATTTTCGTTTCAAATGGCCATCTTCGCTCGAGCAGGTTTATCAAATCACGCAATCAGTAAATGTTGCCGAAGGCACTTTCTCGGAAACATCGCATTTCTCGACAGTTCCAACCATATTTCAGCTTCCATTCCGTTGATACATTGGACTTGATTGCAAAATAAAGCGTGATGATTTGAACGTTTGAATTGTCTGTAGTGGCAAGTGAGTTTAACAAAGTTTGCAGTCCAAAACGAAACTGACAAGGAACTGATCATGAGCCGTTCATGTCACGCAACGAGACTGCATACACAGCATGGTCACAGGACTCCCAACAAAACTGGCATTTTTCGTATTTTTCTTTTCTTCCACCATTG
This sequence comes from Cladopsammia gracilis, assembly GCA_022457155.1. Taxonomy (NCBI): domain Eukaryota; kingdom Metazoa; phylum Cnidaria; class Anthozoa; order Scleractinia; family Dendrophylliidae; genus Cladopsammia; species Cladopsammia gracilis. The sequence goes on from JAJGOT010000286.1 coordinate 444,509, forward strand.
CATCTTCAGTTTTATGCTGCAGCTGTTTATTAAAGAATACGAATTTATTACCCCTTATGAACGAACTGTGAAGCAAGTCGTCTATTGACAACGCTAAACTGACCCACAACGCTTTGAAAACTGTGTTGGTATAAAAACATACAAGTGAATACAAACCCCCGCTGTGCAGATTTATTTTTGGTATTCACCAGATATAAATAAAATAAATGAAGTTAAGTCCACTCCAAGTAAACGATGACAACATTTTTATCAGCTGTTTAACAAACCAATGGTTTATTAAATTTCAGAAATATATTCACTTGCGCAGTGGTTTATATAAGATACGATGATACCACAACTACTAACGCTATAACGGACTTCAACAAGTTCGGAAATTCAAGCAGGGCTCTAACCTCTTCTAACTGGTTACGGAATATGTAACAAAATTGCACTCTGCGTGTTGCTTCTCTACTGGCAGGATATGGACAACGCCCTAGTCGTGACCAGTCTATCGTTACATCCAAGCTTAGGGATAGTGCGAATATAGCTACCAAGTGGTATGATTCTAATTTTCTGGCGGGGAACCTCAAGAAATATCAAACTATGAACATTGGTTACAGTCGGGATGAAAACAGTGCGGCACGTGCAATCTATGTAAACAATGAGGAAATCAAAGCAGCAGAAACTCTTAACCTTTTAGGTGTTACAATAGATTCCAAACTTAACTTTACTGATCACATAAGCTCAATTTGCAATAAGGCAAGTCAAAGGATCGGCGTTCTCATGAGACTTAGAAACTTAATTCCAACAAAGGCAAAGCTAGTACTATTTAAATCAGCAGTTCTGCCGTATCTTACGTATTGTCACTTAGTCTGGCATTTTTGTAGATCCAGTGACTCGCGAAAACTAGAAAGATTGCAAGAAAGAGGACTAAGGGCGGTGTATAGGGACAAGCATGCAAGTTATACTCAACTACTTGAGAGGGCCGAGTTGCCAACGCTGATGAACAGGCGCTTGCAGGATATCTGCATCCTTATGTACAAAGTTAAGCATAAATTATGCCCCACTAATATTTGTAATATTTTTAATAACCACACTTCTTCCTACAACTTAAGGCAATCAGATTTCTCAATTCCTAGGTACAATACAATAACGCATGGTAAACACTCTTTAAGCTATCTAGGCCCAAGGTTATGGGGAAAGTTATCTACAGCTGATAGATTAGCAAAAACGTTGAATGCTTTTAAAAATAAGATTCGTAAATACGACATAACTCTGTTAATAGATGATGGTTGCAAGGACTGTACCCTCTGCTCATCATAACAATACAATTTTATCATTTTCTTTTTTTTATAAATTTTAGCTTTTATTATCAATTAATAGATTGTTAGCTTTATATAAATTTTAAATATTAAATGTATTTTAGGTTTTAGATTAATATTAGATATTTTATACTTTTTTTAATATTTTTATGTGTCCCCAAATTAGTATGGGTTTACCCAGGCTATAAGGTCTTTTGACACTTAAATAAAGTTTCTATCTATCTATCTATCGTCTTGCAGCCTTCCGGATTCAGCCGGGGGAAGCTTTCAATATTCAGTTAATTATTCTTTATGGTGTGTTAGTAGCCTGTGCCAGAGGAAATTGATCAGGGAACGGGCACTGAAAACTAGATCTTTGTCATTCTGGAATGGATGCGCTCGAATGCGTTGCAAAGTTCAAGGATTTGAATGGCAACCTTCCTCGGACGCCGCGTTCACACCAGCGACACTGCCCAGGTACAGTGTCCACTCACACACCAGAGGTAGGTCTATCTTGTTCCAGGTGCTCCGGATGGATGCCCAGAATTGGGGAACAGCGCGAAAGTATTGGAGGCGAAACAACAGTGAGGGGACCGCGCCCCCTCTCATGGCGTCTGCTTTGCTCACTATTAGGGTCTTTAAGATACAGGAACGCGGACGCCTTGAAGAACGCCACGGTCGAAAAGGGCCTGGGTCGAGTGTACGGTGTTCGCGGTTAAGAATGTGTTGTGTCTGTGAGCGACAACGCAAAGTTTCCTCCAGTCACGCCTTCATTTAAAGAAACTCGAGAAGCGTTTATACTTATAAGTCATGTAAGCGGTTTTATCACCGATGTGGAGTTCATTCTGCTTTACGAAAACACGTCCGATAATTTGGATTTCCCTTACGACGAATATCCGAGATTTCATTTGCAGGACAAGAATGAAGCCGAGTGCAAAGCCAACTTTAGGGTGGAAAAGTCATATTTTCCGATGATGCACTTGACATTCCTGCCGTCTTCGCATGTCAACAAGAAACTGTTTGCGAGGGAACAGAAGGCTTCTTATGTTAAAAATATTAACCTAAAACAAATTTAAGCTTACAAGCTTTATTCATTTCGCTTTGCTCATGTACAATTTATAAATATATTCTGTATATTGTCATTTGTGCTGGTTTTATTTCTACACGAAATACAAAGAAATTCAAAATACACTCTTAAATGAAGCAGAAATACACAAAACAAAACAAAACAAAAACAAAGAAAATGATTGCTGAAGAATTTTTCGAGTGACAAACAAACTTAAGACTTTAACGCACTTGGGCTTTGAGCACGCCATCGATATCCTCTGAGCTTTGCTGGAAATGCTTGTTTACCTTAGAGTAAAAGCGCCCAAGTTCAGTTTTTTCGCTAACACTACTAAAAGAAATGTTCAAAGTTTCGAAAAACTTAAATAGTGTTAAATGAAAGGTCGAAAAAACCCATAAAAGGCCATAAAAATACTCACGTTTTACCAGAAACGCGAAACTTCTTTGTGTCACGTCCGTCGCGAGCAAGAACGCGACAAATTGGGCTTTTTGGCATGCGCAGTGAACTTCAAAAGTTCATTATTACTTCCGGTCGTCTCTGGCGGCGTCCGCGTTCCTGTATCTTAAAGTCCCTATTTTTACACGCCATTCTCCTATTATGTGGGTCTTTCCCATTGTCTGAATTCCTGGAACAGGTTATATTGTAAGTCTGAACGCGAACTATTCGGAGACACGAAATGGCAGTAGAAACAGTACGTGAACGGCAAGTATGTCCTTACTCATAACCTGTAAGCGCGCATTGGACTTGAATGTTGAAACCTGCTCAAGTGTACGTGAAGTGCGCGGGACGTGGTGCCCGTCAAGTGCCTGCGATTTCGAAGAGCGTGTATTGTATTGATTGTCGCAATAGGAGCGTCCTCACTTACATGTTCAGACGTACTGTTACTACTGCCATTTCGTGTCTCCGAATAGTTCGCGTTCAGACTTACAATATAGCCTGTTCCAGGAATTCAGACAATGGGAAAGACCCACATAATAGTTGTTTCGCCTCCAATACTTTCGCGCTGTTCCCCAATTCTGGGCACCCATCCGGAGCACCTGGAACAAGATAGACCTATCTCTGGTGTGTGAGTGGACACTGTACCTGGGCAGTGCCGCTGGTGTGAACGCGGCGTCCGAGGAAGGTTTCCATTCAAATCCTTGAACTTTGTACCGCATTCGAGCGCATTCATTCCAGAATGACAAAGATCTAGTTTTCAGTGCCCGTTCCCTGATCAATTTCCTCTTGTACAGGCTACTAACACACCATAAAGAATAATTAACTGAATATTGAAAGCTTCCCCCGCTGAATCCGGAAGGTGACAAGACGACGAGGGCGTTGTCCATATCCTGCCAGTAGAGAAGCAACACGCAGAGTGCAATTTTGTTACATATTCCGTAACCAGTTAGAAGAGGTTAGAGCCCTGCGTGAATTTCCGAACTTGTTGTAGTCCGTTATAGCGTTAGTAGTTGTGGTATCATCGTATCTTATATAAACCACTGCGCAAGTGAATATATTTCTGAAATTTAATAAACCATTGGTTTGTTAAACAGCTGATAAAAATGTTGTCATCATTTACTTGGAGTGGACTTAACTTCATTTATTTTATTTATATCTGGTGAATACCAAAAGTAAATCTGCACAGCGGGGGTTTGTATTCACTTGCATGTTTTTATACCAACACAGTTTTCAAAGCGTTGTGGGTCAGTTTAGTGTTGCCAGTAGACGGTTTGTTTCACAGTTCGTTCATAAGGGGTAATAAATTCGTATTCTTTAATAAACAGCTGCAGCATAAAACTGAAGATGCAATGGTGGAAGAAAAGAAAAATACGAAAAATGCCAGTTTTGCTGGGAGTCCTGTTACCATGCTGTGTACGCAGTCTCGTTGCGTGAAATGAACGGCTCATTATCAGTTCCTTTTTTCGTTTTGAACTGTCAACTTTGTTAAACTCACTTGCCACTATAGACACTTCAAACGTTCAAATCATCACGCTTTATTTTGCAATCAAGTCCAATGTATATAATAACGGAATGGAAGCTGAAATATGGTTTGAACTGTCGAGAAATGCGATGTTTCCGAGAAAGTGCCTTCGGCAACATTTACTGATTGCGTGATTTTGATAAACCTGCTCGAGCGAAGATGGCCATTTGAAACGAAAATAGGGATGAAAACCAACCTACAACCACTGGCTATGCAAGGTAAGCTCGTTATACTATGTCTCTGATCTAGTATGGTGTAAAGCGATAAGTTTTCGTCGGAATTTTGGCTTCAATAACAGCAAGCGTAATTCGATTATTTGCGGTTGTTGACAAGTCGATGTTGTGATTTCCTCGAAATGACACGGGCTTTTTCTTTGCAGTAGTTAAGAGGTCCAAACGTTTTTTAGTTTCCTTGAAAAGAGCACTATATCCACGTTTCCAAAACCGCAGTTTAAAGCGATTCTGAGTTATACCGAAAAGGGAAAATATCTCTTGAAAACCTGCTCCAAAATGCAATTTTTAAATAATGAAATATGAGCGATTTTCAAACACTCACCGTTAATTCAAAAATTTAAGTACAAAACCTGTTATTAGCTCAAATCATTGGTTAATACCTTCTACACAATTGCTCAAATTTGAGAAAGCCTTGCTTCCCTGTGCGCTTTTAACGAGATCAATTCTTGTACTCATATTCATCGCTTTCATTTCAATCATTTCATGGCGATGGGGGTCCGTTACAGGTTTTGAGAATTTTCTTGAAATCAAAAATAGATTTGCTCAAAAAAATCCCACCACATTTACTGACTTTCCATAGGGTATCTCTGAACTGAATATGACGGGAATTTGCGAAGCATGTGCCAAATTTTTCTGATCTCACGCGGTCTCCAGAAAAATTCTCTCTTAAGTTTACTTGTCGGACATTGGCAACGATCAGCAGCCTTCCAAATAGATCTCTGTCTTCAGTTGTTGCCACAAGCTTCTCGTGTGTGCCTTTCATGGTGTTTTTTTTGTCATGGAACAGAATGTCTTGATCTTAAGGCTTGGTATAGCGTCCCAGAAACTGACATTACTAGAATTCAAGCGTTGTTCTATGAAACTCTTCGTCTGTTCCTGTCCCTTGGCTACACTTGTTCAGCTACATCGGCGGGCAATACAACACCAGTTGCGATGTTATTTAGAGAATCACTCTCTTCAGAAAAAGGGTCTTTCATCAGGCCTGACTTGAAACAGGCAACTATCTTCTGAACGTCGTTCTCGTCACGCTCAACTCTCTTTGGGGCTGCTTCCTTGTGGGTGCCAATTCTGTCCGAATCATCGATACCACACATATGCTTGACTGCGGAGGTAATTGCCACTCTCTCGTGACTGGTCAAAACCACCTCTGTAGCACGTCTGCATTCAGGCTGATCCCAACAATACCGCCTTTAGACTTTGAATCCAAATTGATGGATTGTTCGAGTGCCATATCAGTCCATACTCTCGTGAAAGGTTGGCTTGAGCGGCTTATTGCATGATCTCCTTCCATAAGCTGCTGGTAGACTGCAGGGTGTTCCTGCTCAAGTTGTCCCATGTCTGCTAAGTAAACGGGAAGCCAACGGGCGTAGTTTTGGCGGTCATGTGCGAAGAAATAAATAGCCATTGCAGAGGCCGATGCGAGATGAAGGCGCCAGTTTCCTGTTCGTTCTGCTTTTACAAACTGCAGAAGCATGATCACCATGCGTATGTACTCATCCCAGAACGGAAACATCGGTGATCGGGCCCTTTCTGCTTGTCGAAAGGTTTCAAACAGCTCCCTCACGAGCGAGCGAGAATCAATTCGTGATTCTTTCAGCTCCCTGCGAGACATTCCTCTTGCTCTTTTGTGCCATATGGAATGATTTCATGCTATCTTCGAGGTGCTTCTCATCCACATTTGCCTTGAGGGAACTTTGGTCCTCACCATTTATTTAAACGAAATAACGCCTCCATGGTTACCTTGTGCACCCTGACTCCGCGGTTGTATGACGTTCCTTTCATTAGGGACATCACAGTTCCTGGTCCGTAGGTACCAGACTCAATTAAGGCATCTTCTATGCCTGAGCTTTGGTATCTTTTTCCCAACACCGCTAAGAAATTAAGAGCAATGTGAAAACCTCCAAGACGAATGACGGTGTGAGAAAAATCCGCCTGGGTTTTCCAAATGATCTATTTTGCTTTAATGTAGATGGCCAGATCAAGGGTGGTAACCATATCTTTCTGATCAAGGCTAGTACACGTGTTAACCGCTTTCTTCATAACTGTGTATATTGTGCTAAACTCGGTGGATGACCCATTTATCATTGGACAGTATCCAATCACAGTTCGAAGCGTGTTATCGGGAAAAATCAAGGAGTTATACCCACTCCAGCCTGGTATGGTCTGCTGCGTAGATTCCTCGTCTCCCTCTCTCGTCTCCTCAGTGAACAACTTCACTGGGGAAAGTCGTGCAAGTGCCCATGTCAGATCCATTGTGCATGATGACATGTATTCTGGTGTCGTGGTAAAGGCCTCAGCGTGTGGCTCTAACTTGCCGATAAAATGTTTAACGGCTGGTCGCTTGCCATGGGCAGAACACTCCAAGATGTCGTCATAGACATTAGCTTTCTCAAGAGATCTCTCTCTGCCTGCATGGTCAGCATGTACTACTGGCGGTGGCATCGGTCCGAACGGTTTTATCTGGAAAACGACAAGAGTCATGGCGTGGGTCGTGCTCCTTCCATCTATAGTTTCCCCGTTAAGCTAATTGTTATCCACAGCGAACTGGATGAACGAATCTGGGGATATGTTAGATGGTATAACAGTACCACTTTGTTGACATTTTGCGTAGATCTCCTTTGCTAGACCAGTATCCACGCTCTCTATCTCATCGTAGGATGAACAGTGACCCATGCGATTTAGAATAGATACCAGCTGCTTAGATCCGGTCATATGACGCACAGACATGGCTAGACCGACGTGTTTGGGAAGTTTAATCCGACCATGAGACGAACAGTGAATTGCATCTTGGGCTAAACAAAGGACTTTCCTCTCCTCAGTATCATTACTACAACTTGAATCAAAGTCCACCTCCACATCATCATAGGAAGATTTCATCAGTTTTCTGTAAATGTTGTAGGTCAAAATGAATCTTAGGTCAAAATGATTTCAAACTAGTTTGATTTGATTTTCTTTTGTTCCAGATTCATTACCATAATCCTAAGACAAAGAAAAGCACAAATCAAACTAGTTTAAAATCATTTTGACCTAAGATCATTTTAAACTACAACATAAATATTGAAGATTTATGTTTTATGTAAACGTTGAAGATGTGGGCGGGCTGAGAGATTTTTCTTTTCCGGTCGTCAATATACGGTGTGTGTGTGTGTGTGTGTGTGTGTGTGTGTGTGTGTGTGTGTGTGTGTGTGTGTGTGTGTGTGTGTTGCGGTTGTCAATGGTTATTTAAGGAAAGATTTAATCTACCCTTGTTTTTTTTTATCGATGTTGTATTACTTTGAAAGTGAACCATAGCTTTGTATTAGCATAAGTAAATATTTTAAATGGCCCGTGTATTGCAGGGACGTTTGTGGCGATTTTCTGGTCGTTAGTAATAACAAACGTGCGAAAGTGTTTGATGGTTGGGAACGTTGTGTTGTCGGAAGAGACAAATAATAATAATCATCATCATCGTCATCGTCATCATTCTCATCATCATTATCATAATCTCTAGTGACCATTATTCGAGGAAATAGGGTTGTTTGGTAGGCCACCGGTAGAGTCAGATAAAGGTGCTGTCCCTAACTTGCAAGTGTCCTGAACTTGCCAGATTCGCCCTGTTCTACTTGGGTTGTGCTTAATATTCAGACCAACCTGACAATCAGATAAGAGACCAGCTACTTAGTGAACGTTTATGACAGGAGACATGTCAGTGGGTTTTTTTTGTCAGTTGTTAAAAAAGGAAACGGTTACAGACAACAGTTTCTGCCTATTTTCGTTTTTCATTTTTTTGGAGCCAAGTTTAAGAAATTGTTAAAGGATAGAGGTTATTGTTTACATTTCAAGTAAGGTTCTCTATGATCTAAGTAGCTGCTGGCTTTTGAAGGACGTCTTTCAGGAGGATCATAAAACCCTTGAGGTTCTGTGGTTTGTAGCACTGTGTCACCATGGTGCTTTTAAGCCCCAAGTTGCAGCAGACATGCGAAATTCCAAAGATAAATCTAATGAACGTCTATTCACTAGAGCAGAGTGGATGACGAAGACCCAAGTCGCAAAGATCAGGTTGTGGTCCCATAAAACGGTCGTTGTGAAGTCCTGGCGTCATGTCACATGTCACATTCACTAATCGTCTTAGGCACAGTCTATGAGAACTTTGGATCCTGAGCACTGTTTAAACGAAACGACCTCCCCCCCCCCCCCCCCGTCCCAGTGGGTTCGTAACTTCATGATCGTGGACGTAATTACATTTTACATTGGTAATGAGAGATTCAACGCCATTTTGTAAACATATGAAATTCAACTTTATCTGGTCTATTTTTCTTTTCAGCTTTTTAAAACTTGGAAGTATATTTGGGCAGTATTGTTTCAGTAAAGATTGTTATTAATTCCTTGTTCATCAGGCTTCCTAGACAAAGCTGGGATAATTAGTGGGTCAGTGGGTACATCATGTTTTTGAAAGATATTAATACTCAACCTATAAGATTGCATTATATCGCTTGAGAGTCTACCTCATTCTGTGGAAAATAATCTGACTGAATTTTAGCTATTTAGACCACAGAGAACGTAACTTGAATGTAAACAATGACTTAATTCTATCCTTTAACAATTTTCTTCTATAATTTTGGCTCCAAAATAAAGAAAAACGAAAATACTAGGCAAAAACTGTTGTCTGTAACCGTTGCCTTTTTTAACAACTGAAAACAAAAACACTGATAATGTCTTCTGCCATAAATGTTCACTAAGTAGCTGATCTCTTATCTGATTGTCAGGTTGGTCTGAATTAAGCACAATCAAAGTACAACAGGGCGAAGCAAGTTCAGGACACTTGCAAGTTAGGGACAGCACCTTTATCTGACTCTACCGGTTGCCTACCAAACAACCCTATTTCCTCGAATTATGGTCACTAGAGATTATGATTATGATTATTATGATTATTATGATGATAATGATGATAATGATGATGATGATGATGATGATGATGATGATGATGATGATGATGATGATGATGATGATAATGATCGTTTCCCAAAATTTCTGTTCCCTTTTTTAAAACGTTAAAATCGGTTGGACTCCAACAATAATCTCTGCATGTCTGATGATTTCTTATAAGTTCAAGGTGGTACGATGCTAGAAATTGATTTTTCTTGTTGTCGCAGCGCGATACGATTTCGAGAATTGGCTTAACTCTAAATGCGTTCCTTTAAAATAGGAACAGACATTGATAGGTCCACTTGTTCCTATATATGAATAGCAAGACTCAGTTATATATGAATAGGAAGACTCAATTTTTCACGAAGCCGTTGCCGTCTACGTGAAAATATGACTAAAAAGCCGATTGGCTTCAAGTTGCGGTTCTTATTGCAGAAACCCAAAGGGAAAAACGATAAACGATAATGCGGTGTATATTGTACGTCAACGTGACCATCAAACGACACTACGAAAAAGATAAACAACTTTCCACGTCCGCTACACTAAGTTATTTCTTTTAAAATACGCCATGCCCCCGCTATACCCTAGGAACTAAAAAACGAATCCCTACACTGCACATGTGTCCAAAAGATCACTGTGGATTTCCACGGATCTCAACATTTCATTTTAAATACGCCATGCACGATATACTCGGTATACACTTGGCACTAAAAAATACTTCCACTTTTTTTTTATGTCACTGTGGAATAACACTGAGTTCAAAATTTCATTTCAAATACGCCATGCACGTTATACCCGGTATACACTTGGTTCTAAAAAACAAACTTCCACTGGTTAGAGTAAAATAAAATGTACCAAAATCCATGCTTGCTGGTAGTTCCATGCAGTGTTTCACTACTGAAATCCATTGCAGAGCAAACAGACCTCTGATATGGCCGACATTTCCGCCATTATTATTTATAAAATAACATAAAATAAAATAAATATTTCATTTCTTCATTTTGCCGTCTTTCCCGTGAAATCCGTCTTTTCCGCCATTATTACAAAAGTCTTTCACTTAGTCAACTTCCAGTCATGCAAGGCAGTTGACTGAAAGACTTTTGTGATGATGGCGGAAAAGACGGATTTCACGGAAAAGACGGCAAAATGAATAAATTAAATAGTAAATGAAAAAATAAAATAAAATGAAATAAAATAAAATAAAATAAAATAAAGAAATATTTAATTTATTCATTTTGCCGTCTTTCCCGTGAAATCCGTCTTTTCCGCCATTATTACAAGTCTTTCACTCAGTCAACTTCCAGTCATGCAAGGCAGTTGGCTGAAAGACTTTTGTGATGATGGCGGAAAAGACGGATTTCACGGAAAAGACGGAAAAATGAATAAATTAAATATATCTAATAAAAAATGAAAAAAAAAATTAAAAATAAAATTAAATAAAATTAAATAAAAAATGAAAAAAAATATTTAAATTTTATTTTTTTATTTCATTTTTTTTATTTTTTTATTTCATTTTTTTAATGAAAAAATAAAATTAAAATATTTTTTTATTTTATTTCTTTTTTATTTTATTTTATTTTATTTTATTTAATATTTAATTTATTCATTTTGCCGTCTTTTCCGTGAAATCCGTCTTTTCCGCCATCATCACAAAAGTCTTTCAGTCAACTGCCTTGCATGACTGGAAGTTGACTGAGTGAAAGACTTTTTAAATAACGGCGGAAAAGACGGATTTCACGGGAAAGACGGGAAAATGAAGAAATGAAATATATTTTTATTTTATTTCATTTTTTATTATATGTATTTAATTTATTCATTTTGCCGTCTTTTCCGTGAAATCCGTCTTTTCCGCCATCAACACAAAAGTCTTTCAGTCAACTGCCTTGCATGACTGGAAGTTGACTGAGTGAAAGACTTTTTTAATAACGGCGGAAAAGACGGATTTGACGGGAAAGACGGAATAATGAAGACATGAAATATGTATTTTTTACTTTATTTTATGTTATTTTATAAATAATAATGGCGGAAATGTCGGCCATATCAGAGGTCTCTTTTCTCTGCAATGAATTTCAGAAGTGAAACAGTGCATGGAACTACCAGCAAGCATGGATTTTGGTACATTTTATTTTACTCAAATGAATTGATACTGAAGACCACAGCTTGACATCTTTTCTATTTCCTGTTATTTTAATGGCTGAAAAGTCGGATTTTGCATCTCTAGGTATCTTCTTGTATCGTCCCGTTTCGATGTAGGTAATTAGGGCAAGAAATCTGCATTTTGGCTTTGCTGTCAACCGCTTATATGGTGTAAAATAGTAGTTTACTGCTATTTTGGCTAATGACGCCCTTGGTTATTGTCGATATTTCACAAGTTTGTTTCCTCTATGAAGAAGAACACGTTTTGGAGCCTTATCGCCAGTTGGAGAGATGCAGAGGGCAAGTTATCCTTGCAGGCAACTAAACAGTCGTTCGATAAAGAGTGCCTCTTTATGTTACTTAAGTCCAGTTGTTGTGGGAAAATGTAGTGCGATAAGCGCAAAATGCGTGTGCAAAGTAGAAGACGAGGGCTTCGAAAATGCGTGGAACAACGTCTGTCGAACCAGAGATACTTGCGACAAGGCACTACTCTGTTAGTATTTTTCTTGTATTTTATCTTTTCAAACATGTTATCGCACCTCGATTCCAAAAAATCAAAGTTCCTTTCTTTCACAATGACTGTTTTTCTGTATTTAGTTTTCTACAAGCATTTCATGCACGAGAAAGGTACTTAGTTTTAATTTGGGGTAGTTTTGACCCCAAAACCTCAAAATCACCATGCAATAACTCCTTTAAGCTGGGTGAATCTTTCAATTATATAAAGAATGCACATAGTTTATCGAAACTATTGTTTAACAATTACATACATGCAAAGAACTTCAATGTCAACTGGATAAGTTTACTAGTTATATTATCAAGAAGAGTTCAAGTAAGTCTGCGCCATATCGTTGCGTTTCGCGCATTGTATTGGCTTGCTAGAGAGCTTGAGTTCTGTCCAATTCATAAACATTTTTCCCTCACGACTAATCAAATGTCTGTGATCCACTTGTTTGTGGCATGCAAAGAACTTTCAATGTCAACTGGATACGTTTAGTACTTATATTCTCAAGAAGAGTTCAAGTTAGTCTGCGCCATATCATTGCGTTTCGCGCATTGATTTGGCTTGCTGAAGAGCTTGCGTTCTGTCCAATTCATAACATTTTTTAACTCGCGACTAAGCAAATGTCTGTGCCGATGGTCGATTCACTTATTTGTGGCATGCAAAGAACTTTCAATGTCAACTGGATAAGTTTACTACTTATATTATCAAGAAGAGTTCAGTAAATACTCAACAACAAGGGTTCAGTTTTGTTAAAATTATTCTACTAGTGCTCTAAGAGTAAACGTAAGTGTCTTGCGCTTCGCATGGCCAGGATGGAAATGGATTGCATCTTGAAAAAATTGGCCAATTTTTCAAGTTTATCGCTTTTCTCTTGAAAAACTCGCTAAAACTGTTTATGGTTTATCCTCTCTTTGAGAATTCAATTGATATCTACCCCTTGGTGTTCTACAAGCATTGCATGCACGATAAAGGTACTTAGTTTTAATTTGGGGCGGTTTTGACCCCAAAACTTCAAAATCACCATGACCTAGCTCCTTTAAGCTGGGCGGATCGTTCAATTAAAGAATACACATCGTTTATCGTAACTATTGTTTAACAATTACATACATGCAAAGAACTTTCAATGTCAACTAGCTAAGTTTACTAGTTACATTATCAAGAAGAGTTGAGTGCTTCAAAATTAAATGGCGCTGTTGATTCTGTAGTTTATTCTCTGTGTTATTTTTTCGAGCTTAAAAGTTAAGCTGGGTGTATCGTTCAATTATATAAATGACTACACGTCGCCTTTTGTTTAATTTAATTGTTTAATTGTAACTATTGTTTAACAATTACATCAGTACATGCAAGGAACTTTCAATGTCAACTGGACAAGTACACTACTTAATATATTATCAAGAAGAGTTCAGTAAAAACCCAACAATAAGGGTTCAGTTTTGTTTTGTTTTTTGAGTAAAACTGTCTTGCGTGCTGCACATGGCCAGGATGGAAATGGATTGTATCTTGAAAATATTGGCCAATATCTTGAAAAAAATTGGCCAATTTTTTCAAGTTTATCGCTTCTCTCTTGGAAAACTCGCTAAAAATCTGATTATGGTTTATTCCCTCTTTGAGAATTCACTTCATATCTTCCTCTTAGTTTTCTACAAGCATTTCATGCACGATAAAGGTACTTAGTTTCAATTTGGAGCAGTTTTGACCCCAAAAAACTCAAAATCACCATGGTATAGCTCCTTTAAGCCGGGTGAATCTTTCAATATTATATAAAGAATACACATCGTTTATCGAAACCACTGTTTGACAATTCCATACATGCAAAGAACTTTCAATGTCAACTGGATAAGTTTACTAGTTATATTCTCAAGAAGAGTTCAAGTCAGTCTGCGCCATATTACTGCGTTTCGCGCATTGATTTGGCTTGCAGGAGAGCTTGAGTTCTGTCCAATTGATAACATTTTGCTAGTTATATTATCAAGACGAGTTTCAAGTTAGTCTGCGCCATATCATTGCGTTTCGCGCATTGATTTGGCTTGCTAAAGAGCTTGAATTCTGTCCAATTCATAACATTTTTAACTCGCGACTAAGCAAATGCCTGCGCCGATGGTCGATTCACTTATTTGTGGCATGCAAAGAACTTTCAATGTTTACTAGTTATATTATCAAGAAGAGTTCAAGTCAGTCTGCGCCATATCATTGCATTTCGCGCATTGATTTGGCTTGCTAAAGAGCTTGAATTCTGTCCAATTCATAACATTTTTAACTCGCGACTAAGCAAATGTCTGCGCCGATGGTCGATTCACTTATTTGTGGCATGATTTCGAATGTGATCCAAATCTCCTCGCAGCACGGCTCAGCAGAGAGTTTGCTGTCCTTCCGGTTTGAAAATGAAATTCGGGGTCTCTTAGAATCGCTTGCCATTGCCCGTAGCCGTGTCGTTCAAGTCCCGTTTTTAGATATCGGTCCTCCTCGGGGGTGAACAACATTTGTTTTCTTCTCGCGCCAATTTCAGTAGCTTTGGACGCGCGCTCTGTCTTTAGACTTGCAACCCTTCGTAAAGGCTTAGGCCGCGGTGGTGTTTTGGGGCTCGTTTCGACTTCGTCCGCAGAAGACATGTCGCCTTTAACGTCATCGTCCTGCTCTTGGGAAGACGTTGATTTGTCCGAAAGCCTCGAGCGCACGTCCATTTCTAACTCCGATCCCTTGTCGCCGTGCAGTCTTTCCAGGAATTCGTGCGCTTTTGTAGCGACCTCGCGCGATCGTTGTTTTTGATAGTGAACTCTTGCCACGACAGAGCTGTGTTTCTGGTCCTCGGAGATCGCGCTTTGCGCGCTACTGCTGAGATGTTTGGAGCTCTCGGTTTCAACTATTTGTCGATAGCGAGTCGGGTGAACGTACTTGCCAGTTGCGTCGAAAACTAACTTGCTCATCAGTTCTCCCAGCTTGTTTTGCTGTCCTCCGTTTCTCGTTACTAAAACGTAATCGCAGGTCGGCTTGAGCAGAGGGCGAATGTGATTGATGTATCCATCCAACACTTGCATGCTAGTGTCAGTCAGGAACAGAGAATCGAAGCCGTATTTGCCCGCCGTTTTGAACATTTTCTGATCGATAAACCCGCCGTTCGTCTTAGCTTTGTTCACCATTTCGACAGTCAAATACTGATATGTCATTGGGCGCGATCCTTTGACCTTGATAAACAAATACACAGCGAGGAATTTGGTGGCAAACGATAAGTCCAACGGGGATATTGTGCCCTGTTTTTCTTTGCACGCGTTCAGCACGCCCTCGTAGCGCGGCAAGAAACGCGCCACGACTTGCAATAGCTCCTCTAGCGTTGCCCAATGCCCCTTGGCTTCTAAGGCGTCGATATCGAGTTCGCTGGTCCACTGCAATCGCATCATTTTGGAAACGGTTTTGCGCACCCTTTTCAAGTACATTTCTCTTGAAGACAGCCCTCTCAAAATGGAGTCCGATGCGCCGTTCACTTTTCGAAAGTCTCCCAGTTCTGCAATGGCGTCCAAGTAGCCTAGACGTCCTGCGTGCCCGAGCTTCCAGTCGTCTTGCATCGTGTCGACAAATTTAAATAGGAGATTGGGAGAACATAAACTAAAGTCGACGATGTCAAAAGTGAGCTCCTCTTCGTCTTCGCAACAGAATTTCAGAAATTTCAAACACTTGCTGACGATTTGTTGTGCTTGGCGATCGCTTTTACAGCCGCCGCCACTGCCGGTTAGCCAGGATGAAAAATCTCGAGCAATATCGCTCGACATGTCAAAAGACGCGATTGTTCTGATTTTACGTCGAGCCTTCTGATCGGCGTCGGCTCCATTTTCCGCGTTGCCTAAACACGCTGCTTCAATCTGAGTGCTGTTTGGTTTTTCGTCGAAATGAAAATACCAACGGTGTTTGTTCTTTACGTGTTTTCTACAGCCTCTTTGCGAGGTAAATCCATCGTGATTGCAGGTTTGAAGTGGACAGTGAAAAAGGCCATCAGAATCATCTTCTTCTAAGTGAAGCCTCTTTGGTTTGGGCGATGCGTTTGCTAACTTTGACCAGTCGATCTCGTCCTCTTGTTTGTTCATCTCTACAACCAAACTTAGCTGGAAGATTTTAAAGTTTCTCTCGCGCGGTTACTACATATATTAGCCGACTTGTTTACCCCTCCCAAGAGACATTATTCGATGTTTGGCTAAAAAAGCTTGTTCCTTGTCGCATTATCTCTTGTATGTCCCATTGTTCGCACAACACAATTAAACAAATTTGTTTTAGGGCCGACACATAACCAAACGGAACAAAAGGACAATTCCGAACTTGCACGGACCTGCATGCCCTAATAACGTGATTAAGCATGTTGTTTTTGGCAGACTAACATCGGAAACGCGAGTTCCTGTTTGCTAAGGCTAGATATTATCCATCGTTCCCATTACAGTAGTTATGTAAGGCACTATACGGCACTTTTCCATTTTCAGTGTGTTTTGTCGTTAATTTGATGTAATATCGTATAATTATAGACGAATCGCCTATAATTATTCACTATAGCACATTTTACCATTTTCAGTGTGTTTTGTCGTTATAATTTAGTGACGGTATATATTTTAATCGATACACATTGTTAACACAGCACAGTTTGAAGAAAAAACTTCATCTTCTTCGCTTTCTTCAGGTATTGTAAGTGGTGAATTTGGTGGGTTAACATATATATCATGTACCGTAACTTGAAATGAAACTTCTTCTTTGCTGATATAAATACTGTCAATAATCAAAGCCAATTTGACTTTTTCTAGCTTTCTCATTGCGATTCTTGTTAAAATTTTATCCCTTTGTTTTGAATATTTTAGTAGTTTAACATTAAACATTCGTGGATATATTGACCCCCAAACTCTTGTACCCATACCTTCAAAATGAAAACCATAAAAAATACCTTTTATCTTATTAGCTATTTTTTCACCATAAACACCCTTTAAATGTCGCCTACAGATGTCTCTAATAAAAACCATACAATCAAAAAACTTTTCTTCTTCTTCCGTTGCCATTCGACTGCATCCTTCTTCACCGTATAATTCAACAGGAATGGTGTAACCAAGTAGTTTACTACTTTCGTTTTGACTATATGTCTCTTTTACACCGAAAATTGTAAGAAATGGCGAATCGATTACTAACGGACCTTTATTGGTGTCAATTTTGATTATTTCAAAACCGGTTTTGCTGTTTTTTACCGGTTTATGGAAAATAATATTTGATGTAATATTTCTTAAACGAGTTTGAGTGTTTTACCGGGGTATCCAAACACCGAGAAGCAATGAAAGCACGAGGCCGCTTCGGCCGAGTGCTTTTATTGTTTCAAGGTGTTTGGATACCCCGGTGAAACACGAAGCACGAGTTTAAGAAATGGCTTCTCAATCGCGCATGATAATAAACAAAAGAAATTTTTCACATTAAGATTTGGTTTTTGTTTTCTTTTGTTTAATTAGCATGTAGGTGCTAGTTTGCGACGAAATATTTCTCCGTGTTTTTCACAAGTTATTTAAGCTTGTTTTGTATTTAAAACTAGCCAAAATTTGCATTGGTGTTCTTGTAATATTCGTTGGCATGGAGGAACCAGCTGCTGAAAAATCTTTGCGGTTTCGACGACCTAAAAGTTGTGAAGAGGAAGTTGGTTTGCTCGAACGGACGAAGCCTAAAAGTACACAGTACAAAGACAAGTGGTCCGTAGATGTTTTCAAAAATTGGCAAGCAACGCGAGAGACAAAATTTCCTGTACTGGAGCCGGGAAGTGTGTTCAAAGATTTTGATTTTCACCATGTGCAAAGTCTTGATGAAAAGCTGGAGGACATGGACTGTGTTTCCCTAAACTATTGGCTTACAAAGTTCGTCCAAGAAGTTGCCAATAAGACGGGTGGTCGCTATCCACCTCGTTCGCTATATGGAATTGTGTGTGGGTTGAAGCGGTATTTGGAGGATGTAAATCATGGCAATGCGTTGAATCCTTTGGATTGAAAACAGTAGTGTGCGTGGAATGTTAAATTCAGCAACGTTCTTGAACTGTACCGTAAACGTAAATGTTAACTGTAATGAATAATTTAGAATGGAAGCTAATAAAGGTTTGTTCAAGTGCTGCATTGTTTTTGCTAATTGATTTCCAAACACGTGTGTTTGGATATCCAAACACGCCGTTCTTTACCGGGGTATCCAGTGCATGCATGTGACCCGAATGGGTCCACGCAATTGGACAATTACCTCATGAATTATTAATGAGTTTGAGAAGAATATTCTAAAACTTTTGAAGGATTCATATTTGTTATATTACCATATTTATTTTTTAAGACGATTTTTTTCATTTCTAGAAACAAGAAATGAAAAAATAAACAGATCATCAATCTTCATCTTCGCTTTCTTGTATCGTTAATAACGATTCTCGTTGAGGTAACGGTTTGAAATATACCTCATGAACCTTTATCTGAACCGAAACAGCTTTTTCACCAATATAGATACTATCAATCAGCAAAGCTAATTTCACATGACAATATGAATTAAGATAGTCGAGCGGTTCGACTCTTTTGTTTCCTTTCTCTTTGAATATCGTTAAGAATTTATTCGACTTTTCTGAATAATTGAGTTTAGCATATAATATTGGTGGATATTTTTCTAATTCCCAATCCTTGTAATATAAGATACTGTTTAATTTCTCAGCAGTTTCTACACCATAAACATTTTCCAATTGTTTGCGACAAAGCTCTTCAAAATTTTCCAAGGAGATATGAAACTCAGCTTCTTCCCGTGTCGGTTCATCGTCTTTGGACCATAAACAAACCGGAATAGAATATCCAAGTAGCTCACGAGTTCCGTCTTCTTTACTTCTTCTTTCGGTTACACCAAAACTAAAAAGAAACGGTGTTTCAATGACCAACGGCCCTTTCTTATTATCACCGTAAGGGGCCGAAATTTTAATCCTTTGAAATTTGTAAAGGTCGTTCTTTACAGGTTTACTAAAAATAATATCATCTGAGAGAGTTGACAGTTGCATGTTGTTATAATTACATATTTATTTCCTTAAGACCATTTTTCATTTCTAGTAAAAGAAACGAAAAAATATGCAAGCTTCATTCCTACCTGCAATCCTTGCAACAGCGTTTATCTTTCTTATGAATACAGATACCGTTTCCACCGCATTCTTTGCAATAATATTTCACTCGATTGTGTTCACAAAACTGATTTCCACTACACTCCTTGCAATAGTACTTGTTATTTCCATGAATACAGATTCCACTTCCACCACAATCTTTACAAAAATACCGTCGTTTACCGTGTTCACAAATCCTTGATCCCGAACACTCCTTACAATTGTATTTATTTTTCCCGTGTGGGCAAAGTTTTTCTTTACGTTCTGGTGATTTCACAGGTTCTTTCAATTCTACAGCTTGTAAAGCATCGATGAGTTCGGCTTTCCGCATTAGATACCATCCTTTAATTTTCTGCTCTTTTGCTTCAGCTTTCAACTCTTTCACAGACTTTTCCATTTGTTTTATAAGGTACTTTATATTTTTAATACCATTTTTTGATTAGCAAGCGCTTTCGAGTCACGACGTTTCCGAGAAATCGGTCTTAATTTATTCATCTTTTCCGAGAATTGCGTACGTGTTCATTCAAGTGTGAAACCTTCTAATGTGCATGCGCAGTCACGCGTGAAACGCGCGCGTGACACTTGACACGTACCACATGTGTGAGCGCGATAACTTATTCCTATATAAATAGTTCGATGAAACTATATATATTAATAAGTCTGTAATTTGGTAGAACTCAGGGGGGAGACGGTTGGCCACTGTCAGAACCCTGCTTACGGTTCATGCAATGTCAGACCTACGGGGTAGCAGTGTAGTTGAGTCAGTTGACTGCGCTCTGGTGAACCAGCCCCGGCCCAACTGATAACAGGGGGGTGCTCAAAGATCTCTTCGGAGAACTTAACCTCACCCAGAGGTATAAAATGGGATGACACCCGCTTTGTCAGCGGGAAAAGTCCTCACTTCGGTGAGGCAAAAGTCCTCACTTCGGTGAGGCACAGAAACAGCCAACCGAGCACCCCCCCGACCAGGGTTTTGCACTTTTTTATGAAGTGAACTTTTACTAGAGGTTCATATATATCTAATTCAGCTAAAGCAGAAAGTAATTTAGCTTTCCGCATTAGATACCAACCTTTAATTTTCTTCTCTTTTGCTAAATATCGCAATTCTTTGAAGGTATATTTTGTTCGATTAATCAACGGTCTTTCCCATTCACCACTTGTGCCCATTGTTTTTATTTATTTAATACCAAATCTTTATGTTCATTTGAATTTTTTATCATATCGATCTTCGATTCGGTTATTTATTACTGGGCATAAATCGATGATTATCTCATCGATCAACCTCATATCGTTAACAAACGATTCGTGATCGAACTGTTTTCCACGTAAGCAAGACCGTAAATCAACCAAAACTTTCTGGTATGTTGTAAATGCAAATTTACTCATCTCGATCCGTCGGTTATAATTTTTATAATCGGTAAATGTTTTGACCAACAACCCTGCACCGGAAATGACACCTAAAATAACAGGGTTCAACGTAATTCCACCGGCAATCGTACCACCTGCGATAAGAGAGGATGAAGACAGTTTACACAAGAGATTCATCCGTTTGAGATGTCTAAAAGTCTTTTTATAACACCACCATTTCTTGTGATAAAAACTGTAAAGGGACTTGATCACCATTAATTTTGTCTCGTCGATCGATGTATCGATGTGATTGAATGCAAAAAGATCGTATTTCATTTTATAAAGATGACATACTGATTTTAAAATGATCGCATTCATTTTCATTCTTGTCTCTTTTATAAATGAGCCTCAATGGTTAAGAGAAACTCGAGACATCGCAAGAGAGGTTGTAGAAGCGCTTGAACACGCTACACACTAGTGTGAAAGATCATCTAATTTATTATACGTAGCGTATAATAAATTTTGAATCGCGTAAAAATTACACCGTCTCAAGCCACAGACTTACCAAACATTTATTGACAGTTCTCTGTAATCTTCGCATACTCACACTAAATTTATCGCATACTCCCAAAACGATATCTTTAGTCAAATGACAATCCTGTTTATTACCGCCTCCTCCTCTTCCTATTATCTCATTTATCAACACGATGATATGAGGATACGTTTCGAGCGTATCGAGAATGTTAACGCAACATTTTACAATTTTACACTTGACCGGAACCATAGCATATTCCTCTCCTGAAAATAGAGTAAACAACTGATTCGCAGTTCTATTGTAAACACCGTGAATTGCAAAAACGCCACCGCTACTGTTGAGAATTGAGTGATTGTTCATATCCAGATCGGTTTGCATAACCATTTTCCTACCCTCCAAAATATAAGGAGTGTCGTAAACACTGGCCGGTACATCTGAGCGGTGTCCTTTTATACCGTAAATTACAAGATAGGCTTGAGCTTGCGAAGGCGATGTTCGCGAGCCGCTACATTTTAAATCGACCATAATATATTCCGGCGGTGAAATTTTCCACTTATGCAGATTGATAATGCTTCTAGCGTAATCCGTAAAGTTTTTTGTCGATTGTTTATTTATATTGATAGAAGTCGATTGAACATAAACGCTAACACCTCTCATCGTAGGCGGAATAAATTCAATACAAACGGTATATTCTCCCTCTGGTAATTTATACATATTAAAACCGATTCTCGATGCGTAGCTATTTAGTGGATGTTTGTGTAATAAAAGACTGTAAACTTTTCTGTTTAACGTATGCGGCGACTCCACCAAATCGACTATACCGGTGACGGTTATATCATGTTCTGAACTTGATTGGTTCACATCTTCCATTATGTACCGGAAATCATCTTTCAAATTTGTCGAGGTGGTGATATGCGATTCGTCAACATATTTTTTAAGCTTTTCTTCTAATTCTATCGTGTGAACTACAACACCTCCTATCTTAAGATCAAGATTTTTATCAGCACCGTCAACATAAGATTTATTGCATGCGTCATTATCATCATGCGGATCTTCTAAATTTATAATCTTATGGTTTGTCATATCTAAATCTTCACCGGACGGATTACTCAATTTACCCGAAATTATATGATCCACGTATCTTTTATTGGCCCCTTGGTCGGCAACCGTCGGGTCTTTCATATTATAAACCGTATTATTTCCCATATCTAGTCCGCTTTCCATCGGAAACGTCTCTTTGCGAGATAAGAAAATATTCCTAACATCGTTGTAAGAGACTAGATTGTTATAATTTGCTCCTAAATCGTGATAAGTCTGTTGTTTCGATTGGACAACATTGAAACGTTCTTTCAGATCGATATTTTTCACGACCTCATGCGTAGGTTTAGGAGCGTTAGGATGAAATTTTTTCAGAGTCACCATATTGACAGCGCATAGATCATCATCTTCGTTCGTATCCATATTTGTGATTAGTTTTCTGTTCATATCGATCTCACTGGGAAAAATCAATCTGTTTCCTCGAAGATCTAAATCACCGGTCATATGAGTGGACCCATCAACAAGAATAACATCTGTCGGATTTGGTTTTGTTGATAACGCATTTTCCATCTGATGTTTTGTTATCGCATCATCATTTCCCACTCCTTCACCAACATTCACAAGACGTTTTTGTTGAATATCGTAATTGTTATTGACATCTAATTTCAAACCGGTATTCTGATGTACTTGTTGATTAAAATTTTTTATATATTCCGATATATCGAAATTACTGTATCTTCTGATATTATTAAAAATACCCATACTCTAATCTTATCTCATAATTTTTAAAAACTCTCATCAAAGTTCTTGGTAACGCTTTTCTTTTCTTTGTCTAAAAATAAGAATTCATATGGACCGAGTTTATCGAAAAGAGCCGGATCTATTAGATTTTCTTGCGCAATCAGATTCAGATGCTTTTTAGTCGTCGGTGGATACAAAATCATGTGGGAACAGTTCTGTCGAAGTTTCTGAGGAACATCATAGTAGGACTGGGACAGATAGATCGGGGAAATTTTATGATGCCGTCCATCTGTATAATGATTGGCGATTTTGTTTTGAACTGCTTGGGGAGCGTTAATAAGATCGTCAAAAACCACCACTTTTCTATTATCGATCGGATAGTCTGTCGTATCCATAATATCATCCTCTCCGTAAAGTTCTAAAATATCATATCCAACTCTTTGACTGGCGTTTTCCATTATTTTTTGCAAGTCTTGAATTTTATCCTGATGTTGATTTGGTGAGTATAGGTAAATCTTATCATAGTAAATGAGCGGCTTTCTAAGAATATGCATTAAGGTGTTTGTTTTTCCGCATCGAGTTTGGCCTGTTATCAACATACGAAAATCTTCATTAAGAAAATCGTTCAACGAACGATTATTATCGTTACTTTTTATCACATCATAATTCGGTATTTTCATTTTATTTAATAAGGTAGATAAACTTAAAATGTTTATTTTACAGATATTTAAAAATAACTTAAATGTTTATTTTACAGATAAATTAAATTATGGATCTTGATAAGATTAAAAAATATGCAGATTTAGAATTTGAAGGTTTTAAAATTGCTAAGGCAGTTACCGAAGTAAAGAATGAGGTTAAAAATAAAGAACAGGTTCGCGATGTTGCGATGAGTGAATATTTTAAAACTCTGAGAGAACCGCTAATTGAACAGCAGAAAAAAACAGATGAAAAACAGGACAAAGTCATTCAACAATTGAAAGAAAATCAATTGGCTCTAACCAGCGGTTTCAAAGATTTGGTTGAAACCAATAAGGATCTTTTAACATTGAATAAAGAGCTACCCTTCGGTGGTGACCAACCACCAACGGATACGCTACCTGCAATACCTGAACCACCACCGAAGGGTAAAGTAATAACTGCTGAACCGAATAAGATGTTCACAGAAAGCGAATTAGAATTTTTAAAAGAAACTTTTCATGAACCTAACGAGCTACTTAAAATGAGCGATCAACAGCTTGTTGCAACTTATAATGAAGCTAAAGATGAAAACAGAAGTGTCGGAATAAAGATAGGTGGTTTGAAAAGAAGAAAACCAAAGACAGAAGAAGAAAAACAACAACTCGATTATGATCTGAAAATATATGAAAGAACAAGAGATATACTAGACAGATATTTAACAACGATTAAGAATGTAAAAATTTTACCAAAATATACAAAACAAAAACAAGGTGAAGGGGTACGCAAGTACAAACAACCAAGACGAAACGCTTATAAGATTCAAAAAAATAATCAATATGGTGGTCTCTTAATCGACATGCCTAAATTAATGAAAGATCTGAAACTAAACGCTTATCGCGGCGGAAAATTAATTTATCAAGCCGATGCTGATAAATCGCTGATCGATTTACTAACGAAAAGATACAATCCTAAAACAAAATATAGCATGAACGCTGTAAAAGTTTTTAATGATCTAAATATGTTGAGTAATTTACCTCCTCATAAATCATCGGGTAAATCGAAAATGGTCGGTTCAAGTATAGTTTATTATGATGATCCCAACAAATTGGCAGACAGAATGAAGATAATAATCGGTTCGATGGCCGCCGGTAACAATTCACCTGTTTTGAGAAATGATTTATCGCAAATTAACGATGAGCTGTTAAGAATAGGAGCAATCGATAAGACAGCTCATGAGAAATTGTATAAAAAATATTTAGCGTAATTAAAAATTAAAAAGGTTTTCGTATAATAAAATGAATGTTAACAGAACGCTAGTTTTCAAATCTATAGATGCAAGAAAACAAAATCCGAATAATAAACCGGGAAATTTTACTGTAAGGTTTACTCCTGAGCTGTTATTGGACGATAATAAAGAATGTTTTTTGGCATTGGATCATCTTAGTATGACTGCGAGTTGGCATAACATTCGTCCCGAATATGATAACAACAAACTAAAAATATCAAAAGATAAAGGTCAAACGTACGAAACGATTACTTTTCCATCAGGGGTTTACGATTACGAAGATATAAATGATTTTATCCACAAAACGATTGGAAAAATACCCAACACGGAGGAATATGGAATTAGCGTATTGTTTGATCTTACAACTTACAAGGTATTTATTCAATTAAATGAAAATTTCCGCATCGATTTCCGTTCGAGTGGAAATTTTAATATTTTACTCGGATTCGAATCGAAAGTTTTAACGAGCAGCGGTTATGGGGAAAATTCCCCTAATATCAGTAACAGCATCGATAATCTTTACGTAAAATGTAGTTTGTTGAGCGATTCGATCGTTTCAGGAAAGCGAAGCAATACCTTATTCACATTCTCAACAAATACAAAAACAAGGTCTTTACCTTTTGAAATCTACCCGAGAGTAAATTATTTATGGCATAAGATGAATAGAAAAGACATATCCGAAGTAACCTTTTACTTGGCCGACGATGAAGATAGAATTGTTGATCTGAACGACATCGATATTTCTATAACTGTAGTGTTAAAAGAAGTATAGAAATTTATTTAGAATTTATAAAACTTAGACTTGGACTTACGTCATGGAAGAACAAAGAAGGATTAGAAATTTTGATACAGGAGAAATTTCTTATATTAACTCTGTAGAGTATGGTAGCGGTTTCTTTGATACACTTACAAAAATCGGTTCCAAATTGACAGGAAAAACAGCGAGTAAATTAGCTAGTAAAGCAGCAGAAAAACTTATTGAAAAAGGTGCTGAACAGGTCGGTCAAAAAACCGGTGAAGTTCTTGGTGAAAAAATTTATGACAAGTTTTCATCGAGAGGTAAAAAAGAACCTTCTGCTGCTGCACCACCACCGCCAGCACCACCGCCGCCACAAATTTCAGGCGAAACAAAAGGAGTCGATATTATCAAATTTTTAAACGAAGAAAACTCTAAGAAGGAGAAGAAAGAAGACAAATTTCAATACATCAGAAATATCGTAAATGATCTGATTTAATTTTAAAAATAATTTCTTATTATAATTCATAATAAGAATGAGTTTCAGAAATCCGGAATTGGTCAAACGATATGAATACGTGTCCTACGATTTGGAAACACCGCTAATCGATAATGTCGCAAATAATAATAGACAGGTTAAGAATAATTATCGATTCACAGTTGATAACTCTTCAGAAGCAAATCCGATCGATTGGTATAACGCTTATCTGGAGGTAGATTTCAAACTTGTTACGCTTGCTGATAGTACAGTCGGAATAGTAGCCGGACCAAATAACGGTAATCAAGATTGTACTACAACTAACGGTCATACATTTATAAGACAGATTCAGGTTGAATGCAACGGAATGACAGTTTATAATAACTCAAGAGCCAATGAAACATCGAACGTACTTTCCCTCTTAAAATATACAAAAAGTTATGCCGACACGATCGGCAAAGATCAGTTTTTATATTTAGATTCATCCACGGGAACAACCGAAGCGCGACCGGCTCAAGCGCTATATAACGAAGGTTTTGCTAGAAGAAAAATCTTGACGGATGCTGCAGCTATTAATAAGATATCGATTCCGCTAAATCTATACAGCTATTTTGCAGCTTTCAAAAATAATCTTCACCCGAATATCAAGACAAATCTTCTCATAGAACTTGAAAGCGACAACAATATAATTTTCAGAAAAGGAGCTGCTCCAAATAGTAAAGTGATCTTAACAAAATTAAGATTGTGGTGTCCAAAAATTATTTTCAACGGTTTAGGAATGAAACAGTATCTTGAAGATTATCTGAAACCCAAAAAATGGACGTATTTGAGAGAACACACCGAAATATTACAAACATCATCTGTAAATAGCTCCTTTCGAATAAGTACAGGTATTAGGAGACCGAGGCATGTTTTCATCTGGGTTGTTCCCGAGGCAAGTTATAGTAATCAGGAGCAAAATATATTTACTTTCAAAACATTTGGAATCGGAGCAAACAATCGATATTTTTCTAGAGCACACTTGCAAATAAATAACAGCATCCGATATCCTCAATTAGAGATGACATCAGATGAGGAGTCAAGACTTTACAGAGCTTTGTTATCCTACAGTTCCGCTTACAACGACTTTTTAAGCGGAACAATAATTGACCGATCAAATTTCAGAAATCTTTTTGGAATTCTATACTTTAATCTTAGAAACCAAGAAGAAGATGTAAAAGATGGTGTAGTTTCACTAACTTTTAATTATGAATTGAACGGAGCAAATCCAACAAATTATAGATTAAATGCTTTAGTTTTACATGAAAAAGAGATAGAGTTATACACATCATCTGGAAAAATATTAATAAAAGCGTAAATCTAATTAAAATTATATTTTGTAAAAATAAAAATGGCTACAGCGTATTTTGCATATGGAGTAAATTTGTCTCAAGGACAGCTACATAAACTTAAAAAAGCATATGACGATAATTCAGAAATTACGATAAGGTTGAGTAAGAGTAATTTGAAAGGGTCGCATGAGTTGATGTTGACAAAAACCCAGATTAATAAGATTAATAAAGCGCTAAAAAACGGTACCGGTACCGATATCAAAATATCTAAAACACAGATTCGTAAAGCGATCACCGTAGGTGGAAGTTTGTGGAGTTCACTGTTGTCACTCGGTGCAAAGTTGTTACCTTTTGCAACAAAAGCGGCAACAAAGGTAGTACCTTTAGCTACAAAAGCGGCTACAAAGGTACTACCTCATTTAGCTACAGGAGCGTTAGGCGCTTTGGGAAGTCTCGGTATCGATAAGATTTTTGGTAACGGAATTACGGTACCGTTTGATTTTCTTCCTCAACTATTAGCAATCAAAGGATTAACAAAAGGGCAAACGCAAGCAGTGAGAAAAGGTATGCAAAGCGGTAGCGGAATAACATTCAAACCTACGCAAAGACAGATAAATGGAGGATTTTTAGGAACACTTGCTGCAATTGGAATTCCTATGGCTATCGAATTAGCTTCAAAACTTTTTGGAAAAGGATTATCTGTAAGTCCAAGAGAAGGCAGAGGATTACAGGTACCAAAAAGAGAAGGTAGAGGATTACAGATCTCTCCAAAATATCCATACCAACCTCCGCCTTTTTACGGATCATGGGGTGAAAAAAACCCAAATTTAGGGATGTACCGCTAAGTAATTTTGACCTCCTTGAATGGGTAAGATACTTAAAAATACCTGATTTCCAAGGTATTTTTTCGAGAGATCAAACGGTAAGTCATATTCATAAAACAGGTTGTTGTATAATTAATCTCGATGATAAGATAGGGAACGGTACACACTGGGTAGCAACATTTGTAAAAAATAAAAATCTCATATATTATTTTGATTCGTTTTGTTTACCGCCACCACAAGATTTCATTGATTATGCTAATAGCTTGCGCATGGAATATCAATATAATATCGGTTACCCGTTTCAAGCTATAAAATCAGTAAGATGTGGTTATTATTGTTTATATTTTCTTGATAATATTTACAAAAAATCATTTTATGATTGCTTAAGTAGATTCAAAATC
This sequence comes from Cladopsammia gracilis, assembly GCA_022457155.1. Classification (NCBI taxonomy): domain Eukaryota; kingdom Metazoa; phylum Cnidaria; class Anthozoa; order Scleractinia; family Dendrophylliidae; genus Cladopsammia; species Cladopsammia gracilis. Next base: position 473,102 of record JAJGOT010000286.1, read on the forward strand.
GATAATCAAAACTACAATGAAAAGTTTATTAAAAAATATTTCATGTAATTAAAATTAAAAAGTTTTATTATACAGATCGTATAATAAAATGGAGTCGTTAACGTATTGCGTCAAGGAAAAAATAAAAACCGGTTGTACCGAACCATCCGGTTATATGACAGCTAAAAATGGTAGGCCTATGTTTTGGTGCACTTGCGCTAATTGCGGAATCAAGAAAACCCGTTTCGTTAAGAGTTCGGAAAACTAGTTGGGCCCCCACAAGGTGGGGGCTTTTTTGATGTGGAAGGTAGTCATAGTCTTGGAGAGATAGCTATGAAAGCCGGTATGAAAGGTCTTTACAATTTAGGAAAAATAGGTGCGTCAAAAGCCATCAAATCAGACTTTGTAAAGAAAAAGATTAGATCAGCCGCTGATAAGTATATAGATCAGGCTTTGGATAGTTTCACGGGAGACTTATCGAAAAGACTCGATCCGCTTCACCACGGTAGCGGTGTCGACATTCATAAAATGATCGGTAAATTACCGAAACCGAAAGGCGGTTGGACATTACCCGGACATAAATACACAGGACCATACAATGACTTGGATACACAACTGTCGTATGATCCGGAAACAGGTAAAATACTGGAGATCTACGATAAACCGACGGGTGAAACGGATGCCATAGCGATGCAGCATGACGTCGATTATTCTGTGTGCGCAAATAAGCCGGAACCGCGAAAATGTAAAAACGATGCGGATAGAAAAATGGTGAAAGCTTTGGATAGCGTGCCCTATAGTGATCGACAATGGGGTCACTGGTTAGCTAGAAATACTATCGACGTAAAACAAAAACTTGGGTTGGGAAACGGATAAGGCCGCCGAGTAAAAACGTAGAGACGTGGCAAGAAAAGCTAGCAGATGAGTTACATAAACCTATAAGGCGAAAGTTTACTCGGCGGCGTGTTATTGTAAACGGAATCGATGAGATATGGTGCTCCGACCTTGTCGAGGTGCAGAAATTAAGTAAGTGGAATAAGGGATATCGATATCTTCTCATGGTGTTAGATGTTTTCAGTAAATACGGTTGGATTGTACCATTGAAGAATAAAAAGGGAGAGACCGTTAGGGAGGCGTTCAATTCGTTATTCAAGAAAGGAAGAAAACCGAAAATGCTGTGGGTGGATAAGGGTAAAGAGTATTACAACAAGAATATGAAAGAACTGTTGGATAAAAATAAGATAGTGATGTATTCGACAGAGAATGAAGAAAAATCTAGTGTTTGTGAAAGATGGAACCGTACGATAAAGGAGAAAATGTATAAACAGTTTACCGTTCAAAACAATACCGTGTATTATGATATATTACCGATGATATTGAAAGAATACAATAATTCAAAACACCGAAGCATCGGTATGACACCTGTGGAAGCGTCGAAGAAAAAGAACGAAAGTGCTGTTTACTTAAATCTGTACGGTAAGAAGAGACGGATGTATACTAAGCCGAAATTTAAAGTTGGGGATAAAGTTCGAATATCAAAATATAAACGTCCTGTTTTCGATAAAGGTTACACACCGAATTGGACTGAAGAGATTTTTACCGTCGATAAGATTCGATACACTAACCCTATAACTTATAAACTGAAAGATGAGCTGGGTGAGGAGATAACGGGTTCTTTTTATAAGGAAGAGCTGCAGAAGGCTAAACAGACCATCTTTCGAATTGAGAAGGTGATTCGACGAGATGCTCGAAAAGGTAAAGCGTTAGTGAAGTGGAGCGGGTATAGCGATAAATTTAACTCTTGGGTAGATCTGAAAGAATTGAAAGATCTGCGGTGAATAGAATTCTTTTCATTTCATGAACGTGAAATGAAAATTTAAAATGGTATTAAAAAAATCTTGAGCATAATTCAATTACTTACGTATGGATTCAAAAACTGTTGAACAGCTTAAGACATTTGCACGTGAAAACGGTTTGAAAGGTTTTTCACGTTATAGGAGGAAAGCGGACCTGATCAAATTCATTGAAAGTAGTATAAATACTCCCCCACCACGCGGTATCGTAACTTTTATAGATGAACCGCCACCGCCACGCGGTATCGTAACTTTTATAGATAAATCCTCTCCACCCCGAAGAAGAAAAAGACAACCCTCACCATCTCCGCCCCGAAGAAGGAAAAATAGACAGCCCTCTCCACAACCCCTAGAAGATCATCCGTTAGAATCTGAAGATTCTGAACGTAAACGACAAAAGAAGAGACAAAAGACCCGTAAAACAAAGAAGGAGAAGAAATTGGAAGAGGTCGAAAATAGATCTGAAAGATCTGAAGATGAACAAATTTCGACAAATAATAAGAAGAGACAAAAGAAACTAAAGAGGGAGGCTGCCCGTCTAACAAAGAAAATCAGCCGTGCAAAAAACAAACGTGGCGCACTGTTCTTACAAGAAAAACTAAACCAAGTTTTGAAAAAGATCGATAGCCGAAGATTACCCTATGAGATAATCAAGATAGGTGAGAATACAAGTAACAAGTTCAGATCGTTTTTCGATATATTCAAAGTTAAGATAGTAAACCCTCGTGAAATATTCGATATCGATAAATTACTGCTAGAAATAGGGCTCAGAGTAATAAAAGAGAGAGGGTTACAAAACGGTGACAAGATTCGATGGATACTTAGTCATCCGAGTTGGTATAAACCGGTCAGTACAAAACGAATCACGATCACAGATCACCTTGGGACGGATCTCGTCGAAGAGATAGCTAGATTCATTGAATACAAGGATGTGCCGCTCCTCGAGGTCAAAATAGAGATTCAGTCGGTAAAGGTTCCCCGGGGAATGGGCCGATTACGTGTAACAAAATTAAATGCCAGCGACAAAAAGAGTATAATCACAATCAAAAATAATGACTCAATCTGTCTTGCGCGAGCAATAGTGACGGCTCGTGCAAACATAAATAAACAAAAATGGACAAAAACTCAGCTACAGGATGGGTTCAATAGGTCGAGAAAACTGCAGAAAGACGAAGCTATCAAACTTCATAAAGAAGCTGGAGTGGAGATCAACGAGGAAACCGGTTCAGATCTGGAAGATGTAAAGAGATTCGCGGAACATCTTAAGATTCAGATAAACATTGTAGACGGCGATCAGTTCAATGATCTGATTTTCACAACTGAAAATGAGCACGATGGACAGATGATATACCTTTACAAAAACAAAAACCACTTCGACGTTATCACAAGTATGCCAGCGTTCTTGAGTAAAGATTATTATTGTCACACCTGCAAAAAGCCGTACACAAAACGCGATTGTCATAGATGTCCCTCAAAATGTACAGCATGCTTCAAGTACTTTCCACACGGAGTGAAAAAGTGCTCTAAACCGCCAATTCCATGCGATAAGTGTAATAGGTCTTTCTTTGGAGTAGATTGTTTTATGGAGCATCTTCCACAGGACGAAACACTAAGAATCCGCAAACTGAAACATTACGGAAACATGTGACACCGTTGCGGAAACACGACGGCGAACACGTGTTTCCGTTGCCGGTTACGTGACGTTTAGCCATGTTTCCGTCGCTGCGGACACAGCGGAACCGGACCACTTTTTCTGTATGTTTCCGTCAGTTTTCCGTTGAATGAAACGTGTGTTTCCGTAAGCGTTATTTCGTGTTAACACTTGCGGAAACACGAGGTAACGTTCCGGAAACATGTTTGTTTCGTGTTTCCGTTGACGTAATCTGACAACGTCAGGGGCCGGAAACAAAAGTTTCCGTATCGGAAACATTTGATTTTTAAATGTTTCCTTAGTGTAGCGTGAATTACGCCTTTTAGCATTTGGGGACAGCTTAAGCTTGTTATTCTTCCTACGGTCTGAGAACTCGTTATAGCCCCAATAACACAAATACAACAGTGATATTTCATCACAACTTCATTTATTTAATTGTTATACCATTTTACAGTCGTACCGATAATACTTGACAATGAACTGTTATTTTTCTAACCGATGTGACATTTTTCATTTAAACATAACGTGCCTGAAATACGTTCAATTTAAATAAACACCCGCCAGCGAATAGATGAAAAACGATCCAAATTTTCAGCTGAAAAATCTATATTTATAATAACGGTCACTGTACATTTATACAATGAACTGAATACTACGCGCTCTGTCATTGGTCGTTGCCTATGATCTATCAGAGTACAGACGCACAGCTGACGTCATAGAAAAACTGTTTGCTTTGTTTTGTCCAACATCGCGCACAGTTTTGAAAATGTTTGCAAGATTGATTGAGCAAGTGAAAGCCTCGAAAAATGTTTAGCAGGAGCTGTTTACAAGCAAGAAAAATATGAAACCAAGACGAAGTGTTCTTGGCGACTTGAAAAATACCTAAACTGGAACAAATCTTCGAACAGTCGAGCGCTACGAGTCAAGTTCGTAATTTTACTCTTTTTTACTTTTCTGTTCATTGTATAAAACAAATAGATTCCATTTGGTCGTGTGTCTGTTCAGTTACAGATCACAGAAGACGTCAAAATGTGGTAAGAACATCAGTGACACACTCGCCGCCACTTTTTTGTTCTTACCACATTTTGACGTCATCTGTCATCTATAACAAATGTCATCTATTCCAAATGGAATCGATTTGTTAAATAGAAGCCGATCTACTTATTGGTCAGTGCGAACTGCCCAACGAGGGCCTCCGTTAGTTGGGCGCGAGCGAGTTGATTCTTCATCGGTCCGTCTGACCTTGGCACTTGTGCGACGTTGCCTCTCACTCAATCCTTCCAAATACGCCTCATCAAGTCGCGCTTTAATGTTGCTTAGTTTACTTTTCTCCCACGCTAACTTTCTGATCTTTCGTGGTTTGGGGCCGTTCCTTGTTTCCGCTGTCTCTTCTTCACTTTCCTCCGATGACATATACTCCACCGCGTTTGGGGAAGACAGAATCTCTCGTGCCTTCACTTTGTCTCCGTCGGAGAGGACCGTCGAGGTTTCTACACATGATAGGCGTCGAGAAAGTTTCTAAAATAAATATCAGAAAAAGACAAAATCGTCAAGACCTTGTCAATGCAAAGCTTTTTTTTTTGCCTTAATGCTACCATTTCTGTTACTTGTTTTGTCAACTCTTATGTAGCTAAAATGATCCTTAAAAAAGTAGTCAATAGATGGCTAGAAGAAAAGGTTTAATTCAGGTAAACTTTACTTAAAATTTAACTGAATAAGAAATGTACTATTACATTAGGTGTCGCAGACAGTACTTGATGACGTTGTAAAGCAATTGCACATGCATAATCGATGTAAGTGTCATTACAGACCATCAAACTGGTATTCGTTATGTACTTACCCTCTTTAAACGATTGCTTCGCTTGATTTGTCTTCTGTGCTCAATGAACTTGTTATTCGTCTGTCTTGTTTTATCATCCCGCATCGATCTCCAGTGTTGTTGCACAGCAGCTATAAGTAACAATGAGAATGTCCTGTGTTAGTCGATTTATTTTCCCGGTATATAGCTAGCACGAACTGACATGAGAGTGCATGAAGTGCGTGAAACTCGAGCAACTGTCTTAAGGAATTTTCTATCTAAAATTGTATTATATATATATATATATATAAATTCTATGACAGTTCAGTAGAATGGATTTCAAAAGCGCTCAACTCTAATTCATTAGAGGAGCAACGACAAATTTCATTGAATGCAGATCAGACTTCAGAATACAGCACTGTTTCGTATGGTCAAAATTAAGATGACCACACTCATCAGGCAATTTTAACGAATAACCCGTACATTTCGAAACTGGCGGTTATAAGCATTTAACACCGTTGCTATGCAATATATAAACAAAATTAGCTACGAGGTATATAAATAGACGCAATAACATACTTAAGCGGAATAAGGGGTTGCGTTACTGTGTGACAGCTACGTTATGAAGTTCTTGAGTATAAATCTGTTCCTGTGAGGGCATGAACTTGCTAGTTCGTTGCGTTTGTTAAGGCTACATAATTCTTTTTGACAGATAAATAAGATAAATAAGTGTTAAATGCTTATAACCGCCAGTTTCGAAATGTACGGGTTATTCGTTAAAATTGCCTGATGAGTGTGGTCATCTTAATTTTGACCATACGAAACAGTGCTGTAGCATTAAACGAATGAATATCTTCTGAAGTCTGATCTGCATTCAATGAAATTTATATATATATATATATATATTTATATATATATATATATATATATATATATATATATATATATATATATATATATATATATATATATATATATATAAATGTGGAGGTAAAGTCTACCTAGCTTGGCATAAAGTGCTCAATGCTGCGGTAACAGAGCTAAGTACAAGTAAGTTGAAGGATTAAAGAGGACACATCGATTCTCTGTGACTCTGAGTTTCGCGCCTAAGCGCTCGTCAGACAGAACTTTATTCAACTAAGAACATACCTTCTTATATACAAGAAAGTATGTTCTTATATACAAGAAGGTATGTTCTTAGTTGAATAAAGTTCTGTCTGACGAGCGCTTAGGCGCGAAACTCAGAGTCACAGAGAATCGATGCGTCCTCTTTAATCCTTCAACTTACATATATATATATGTATATATATAAATTTATAAAAAATTATTATTATTATTATTATTAGACTAGATGAAGACTTCAATTTATCCTCTAGTAGTTATATATATATATATATATCAGTTTCATTGTCTTCAGTTTATGAATTTATGTCGTTAATATGACCACTCGCCCGTAATACCTCGTGACTTAATAACTGAGAAAAGAGAATACAGAAGAACCATGCCTGATGTCTTTCTTGTTATTACAACTACTATTACTCAGTCAGCCAGTCAATCATTTTTGTATTTATTAGCTTTTTAATCCAACCATCTTGTTAATATGAGCAGATTTTGGTGGCCCGATGGTGCTAGGATTTGTGGGGTTCCACCCAGTAAACTGAACAATACATGTACATACTATTATGTTGGTTCTTTCATGCTGTGTTGGTTCTTTCATGCTAAACATTTTCTCGGGACAGGCCTTACTTTCTAACGACAAAAAATTGATTGTACATTTCGTGATGAATGCTTTGCGAAATGCATGGTGGTGAGTATAGAACTGAATTTTGCCTAATTCCAGCTACCTCATTCGATTGTTTTTTTTACTTAATCTGTACCACCTTCTTTCCATAGTCTATCATAATTTGACTTTTCCCTGTATATACATGTCGAGCCATTTAAAGAACAAATGTTAGGTAAAAATGGACTTACCCTTAATGGCTGACCTCGTCCACTTTTTCTTGCCGTAAACTGACCGGACTTCACTTACAACTTTCTTGGCCATGGCCTTATTTGATGAACTGTCGAAACTGCAATAGAGATAATGAATACCAGTAAAATAACTAAGTAAAGAAGAGGAGTATCATTGGGGCAGTGAAATATTTATGCAGTTGTAGCTTTAAAAAAATCAACCTTATGCAGCAGGTGACAAATTAAATTAAGTCACAAGTAAGAAGTTAGAGAAGCAAGCTACATGTATAAATATATATATACACACATAGACACAACATATATAGTGTTTCACGCAGTCGTAGGAGTGGTCGATACAAAAACATGCAGAGCGAAATTCAATTTTAGAACTTTCTTTCAGACAGTTACTCAAGTTTCACAGTCTGATGATTTCTTAGTGCGTAAAACTCAAGTAACTGTCTGAAAGAATTTTCTATCTAAAATTGTATATATATACAAATGTAAGGACGGAAAGTTGTAACTCAAGTTTGACGCTCTAAGCGATCATCAGACTAAAACGTTCCGCATGAGCAGATGTCAGTTTAAGTTTTAAATTTTCAAATTCAAGGACGGTTGGAGCGGCGCTTCTTCTGTTTGGTTGTGAAGAACTTGTTTTCGTGGCAACAATTTGTAACGAGTTCAGATTTCTTGTTAAGAAGGGAAACATTGCGAGCAGTCAAGATGCAAAGTTTTTCAGACCGATAAAATTGCAGCGGGAAGGGTTTCCTTTGTAAGCATTTGCTTTCTTGATAATACGCCATTTAATTTCGTAGCTGGTGTTGCTGTTTCATAAATCCCAGATGTGTTTTTAAAGTATTGTGTCATGCGAATGTTTTCGCAAAAACTTACATTGGAATGACAGAGAACAATTTCAAAACAAGATACAACAACCACAAACTCTCTTTCAAAGACTGAAAACATTTGCCTGACACTGTACTTTCAAAACACATCTGGGACTTACAGTGTACGAGACAGCAACACCGGGTACAAAATCAAATGGCATATTATCAAGAAAGTAAATGCTTACAAAGGAAACCCAAGTAAAGCAATCTATATATTGTTTATTCATTTATATGTATGTATATATGCACACACACTGATTTTCAAAAACATACTTTTGTATTCCCATCAAATAGGTGATGAGATGAGACTACAAAAGGAATAATTATATGTTTCCCAAATAGCTATGTTTTTGAAAATCAGTGTATATATTTATTTATTTATTTATTTATTTATACATGAATATAGTTAGCTAATCCAATCGGATTAAAAAAAAACTATTCCACTATCACCTGGCACCATCCAACTTTGGGTGGATTCAAGCAAGGTATGTTTAAATGTTCATAAACCAGTTAATACTAACAGTGTTTTACCTGGTGCTTAAATCAAACTTCAGCTGGTTTTCCTGATCCTCGTTTTGCTGTTGGTCCTTTGAAAGTTCCTTGCACACTTTCCTAACAGCATTCTTGTAATTTTACAATTACAAAAAAAAGCAGTGTCAAAACAAACTCACACTAGGATTATAGCATCAAACCAGATCAATTCATGTGTCACACCAATCTCTCTATAAAAACTGTTAAAAAGCATGAAATATCGCCTAAATTTGTAACCGACGCATTCATATCCCGAGTGGGCTCCGTTCGTGCATTGTTTACAAATTTTTGTGTGTGGGCTGTAATGGCTGCTACGTCAATGAAACCACCCGACATTTTTCCACACGCCAGTATGTGAGAACTAATCCGCTGACTATTATTATAAGGGCATCTCACTTATTCAAACACCATGAAAAATTTTGTTGTGATTACATGACAAATTTCAGCCCGGGCTGAGATTTCAGTCCAGGCACCAAGTTTGAAATAGTGCGGGAAGATTGCTAACAAGAATTAAAATGGTGTCACTGGGCATGCCCAAATTCACTTTTCAGCCCGGGCTGAAATTCTGATGCGATTACATGGCGAATTTCAGCCTGTTTGGTCGGGCTGAAAATTAAAACCGGGCTGGAATTTTCAGCCCGGGCTGAAACTTTGTTCATGTAATGGCTAACTTCATTTTATGGGGATTTATTTCGGAAGCCAGGCTGAGATCTCAGCCCAGTCGACCGGGCTGAAATCTGGGCCCGGGCTGAAATTCGCCATGTAATCGGCCCCTAAAGAATGCTCTTTACAGCTGTCCGACCAGCCTTGCATTTAGTTTTAAGTTGTCTGGAAAATACATGTAGCCAGGAGCCATAATCGGGGAATTATGGTCCTGATGTAGCGAGTCTGGAATAGGTCTAGGATAGGGTAGGGTTTTTCGGTGTTTAGTCTGGAATAGGGTTGTAAAATGCAGTTAAAGTGGTCCAGTACAGGTTAAGGGTCTCAGAGTCCCAGCAGCACACCTCCACCAAAAAATTTGCAGAGTACCCTCCCGGGGGTTGTATCATGTTAATTTAAAACTTTCTTTATAATCACGCATTGTTACACATTCTTTCATTTATTTTTTCAACCGACTGTAGCAATCAATATATTTTTTTTAAGTCCGAAATTGTTCTTCATTTCAAATAAAGGAATTTATGTTTTATTAATATTGGTCAGTTTTTAAAGAGTTTTTGTTAACAAGCACCTTCGTTCCCCGATAAGCGCCGCCTTTGAACAAGCGGCGCATCAAAGAAGAAGAAAAGCACCGCGGCACTTATTTTAAATAAAGCGTCCCGTCGAACCGCGTGATATAAAATGTCCAAAAATTAACTGTTCGGTAGGACTATAGTAGTCCAGCGTAGTCTATCTTATTTGGAGTGCTCGGGTTCTGACGGTTTTCTTTGTGGATTACATGTAGTGTAGACCAATTTTCTTGTAAATAAAAAAAAAAAGACAACCGAGGGTCCCGATACGAATCGTAGTAGTCTTGAATAAATTGAAGCATGCGATTCTTTCGTCGAACCTGTTGGACCTACTTTAATTTGAAACAAAAAAGACCAGTTTGTTGTGTAGGCAGTGTATCTGCGATTTCAGTTTATTGTCACCTGTGTCAGTACTGAGAAGGGAGAAGGAATTTTGGCACATTCTCAGGTTACCTCTCAGAAATGTCACACGCTTTTCGCGTCTCATGACTCTTTGTTTAAAGCTTGAACTACGTAAGCTTAATTCGAATTTGTGCGGTGAGATACTGGGTTAGATATAAGAACTTAAATTAAAGTAAGCTTACTTACCGAACACTCAGGATCGCAGCTGTCCTTAGAGCGTTGAAAAAGTTGTCTCCTCGGTTTTTTCTTAATATCAGCCATTTCACTTCTCAGTTGTTGATTTTCTTTGCGAATTTCTGCAACTTCTGCCAATAATTGCCGCATAAGATCGCGATCTTCTGGAGCAGCTCTCGGGGTTTCTTCATCAAGTATTCCAATGTCTTCATTTTCTGTGTTCGGTGATTCCATAATACCAGATAGTACTTGAATTGCCGAGTAGTCGAAATAAAACAAGATACTTGACAGAGACACGTGGGAAATGGTCTTCCTCTCCAGTACAACGCGACCTGATACATCTGTTGTCAATGGCAACCGATCGGTTTTGAGCCCGCGAGGCCCGCGTCATTGTGCGCAACAGCATATGCGCAATTATTACAACTTTTCGTTTGTGGCTTCTTCTTCGAGATTTGAATCTTTTACAGTATATATAAGCTTATTGGTGTATATTTACAAGGTATGCCGAAGAGGAAAGATTTGCATGGCGACTCAAGCGGTAAAAAGAAGCGATCAAGGTGTAGACAACGTTGTGGTCACTGCGATCAGCTTCTTAGTAATTCGCAATACCATGAGCACCGTAAACTTTACTTTGATCGAAGTCTCAATCAGTGGAAAACCGTGGAATGTATAAATAAGATGAAATCTTCTGCATCTGCAGCTAAAGATGTTCCTGGATCAAGCTCAAGTGAAAGCGAAGGTAAGCTTCACATGTTATTCTGTTATTCAACTCATCACTGCTATTTGGGACTCGAGGCCACTTTGCAGAACGAGACAAAACAATAGACCTCTTTCATAATGGCGGCCGATTTATTTATTCTTTTATATGTATGTTAATTAGCCTCACTGGCCTCATTTTAGACTAAAAATTCTTTTGAATTTTGCACATGTTACCGAGGCCAGTAAGGCTAATTAACATACATATAAAAGAATAAATAAATCGGCCGCCATTATGAAAGAGGTCTATAAGCTGCGGTATTTCAAAGAGATACAGATTTCCTCGCTTTCGTTAGTCCATCAAGTACAATGTAAATGCAAGCTTATTATATAAACTGGCGATTAAAAAAGATACAGATACCTACATGTACATTCGAATCCCTATTAATCGACCAGCTCCAAAACGTTTGTCAGTATATACTGTAATCCCGGCGTATCACATCGAACGAAATCGAACAAACTTTCCATCCAACTCAATCGAACGAAAGAGTTTGATGTAGTTCGGTCATCGAACGAAATCGAACACAAACTTTGTTTGTGAGTTCGATGCCTGAACCAAAGTGCATTAAATCAAACAAAATCGAACGGTCATGGTTCGATTTAGTTAGATTGAGTTCGGAATCCGAACTTTGAGCTAAAATACAAAATAAAGAGTCTGATCACCGAACTCAATTGAACGAAAGAGCTTGATTTTGTTCGAAAACCAAACGTTCAATATGATATGCCAGGTGTAAATATATAAATATATAAGCGGTAGTCCTGATGAGGGTTCAAGACCTATTATTTTTACCCTTATTAAGTCAAGCGACCAAGAATTTAATACATATAGTTTGGCCTTGTTTTAAAAACGCTAGTCACGGAGAAGAATTTGAAATATATGTACATGTAGAAGGTGATGACTGATAAAAAACATTCAAACACATTTATTGAAATGTGGCAAACCTACAGAGTGTGAAATACAGAGTTTGTGTGGAAAATTTCAGAGATTTCAATGTCAAATAATTAACAGTTATGGCTCTGTCAATTCCAAGCCCGCTCATCTCATCGCATTTGTCGGGCATTTTTCTTTTTTTAAATGTTGGAAATGCCCGACGGTGGGGTCAGCTTATACGTACAAATCCCTACGGTGGGGCATCTGGAAGAGTGCAAATGCCTGACCCATGGGACAAGATCAAAAATTTATTTTAATGATTATTGATGGAAGCATTGTTCACAAATAAATGGATCTTTATTCATGGTAGGAATTCTTTTGTTTTACCTCAGTATTACTTATACCTGTTCCCTCATTCTTTTGACTCCAATAATTTCCTCTCGATTCTTGTTATTAATGTTGTTAAAGTTGTTAATTTTGATTAAAATTATGCTTAAGTTCAATCCATTTAAGGTCTCCGTTGATTACAATGCTTTTTCAAGTAAGTTGCCATTGAGTTTTTAAATAGCCAGATTCTTCTGTTGCGACATATCCTGATAGAAAGACACCACGGCCACGAAAGTTGGCAAATAAAACGTTACTAGAATATTAAAGGTCCCACTATTTCTTATACAACAAGTAGCAAATGAAAATTCTGCCAAGCTAAAATCAATTTATTGTACACAAATTGAGAGTTCTATATGATGAGCTTTCAATTTTGGTCTGCATAAAAAATAATGACTACACAAATTAAAACACAGTAATGTCATTGTTACAAGTGTTTTGTGTCTTAAAAAGTTCAATTCAGAATCAAAACAAATTAAACAAACACATGGCTACCTAAACAGGGCAGCAAAAGGTATGAAAGAACTGCAGCAAGGACAGTAAGTCTTACAAAAATTCAAAAGTTCAAAAATTAGGGTTACATGTACGTAGAAGAACTTTGGCTTCAAGGGTTTTAAGCTAAACAAGGAGGAGAGTGTTTACAGTGAGAGTAGATACAGTTGTACAGTGTATGTATTATTAATGACCAAAGTGTTTTTGTTATAGATGAAAACTTGGATTCGTGTTCTTTTCGGCCAGCTACATGTATTGAAGATTTACCTGGGAGTGATTCAGGTATGTGTATGTATTTTTTATTAAGAAATTTGGAATTGGTATGATTAATACATTATTACTTTATAGGGTTAAACCTGTAATGCATGTAGATCACACAACATTGCAGGATTGTGTTAAAAAAGTGTTTAGAAAATTGTAAGTTTATGTTTGCTTTGTAATTTATTCAACATATTTAATTTGCATTCCAATTCTTGTTGAAAATGCTTGAATGACAACAAGTAAATTAATATTTTCATTTTAAAAGAGTAAAGAACCGGTATGTAGAAAATTGCAGATTGAACTAAAACAGTTGTTGCAAAAAAATGAGAATGCTCTGTTAGCAGGCGGATACTGTTGTGGCTCTCGTAGTGGCCAAAACTTTTGACCTCACTTGGAAATTGCTTGGTTAGTGAAGTAAATAATCAATGGTGGCGTCTTGAAAACAGAAACTAAGTTTTACATGTACCTTCTTTGCATCCCACAGATGAGTGCAGCGGATCTGAATCTTACTTTGCTGATCAACAGGTACAGTTTCATTTTTTTGGCACTAGGGTTTGCATCATCTTGGGTTAGGTGTATCATATATGTAATTAACAGTTACATAATAAATTGTCATAAAATGTTCCAGTTACATGTATGCCCCGGGTTCTAATTATTTTATCCTGTCACATTAAATCCCAGTATAGTACATGGCTTAAGGTGGCTCCATATTGTTCCGCCCTCTCGTCTTTTGCATTCCATTACAGCTAGTCCGATGGTGTGGCTAAAAATCTTTTACTTGAAACCAGTAAATCTTTTATCAGTCAACAAAATGGTATCCAGATGATGTCATCATTCTTTGCCATGGCAATGCGAAAAGAGGTCAAAAATACACTATTTTGGACCATTTCAGGCTAATACTGTAACTTATAAACTACACGGTGAAAGTTTTTGTTTTCGATATATTTTGGTTTGATTGGCAAGAGAAACATTTTGAAATTTTTTTAAAAATTCTGCACATGGAGTTCAGAGCTACCTTAAATTTATGTTAAAATGACATATCTCTGAGCAAAACTAGAATTTACACTTCCATTTTACCTTTAATACCACTGTGCCAACAAGTTAGAAACACTGAAAACCTGACTGAACACTTCAAAAGAAAATACAAAACAAATGCGAATAACTAAAATCATATGAGTGACCATCGGTCCATTTATGGACAGCAGTCTATACTTCATGTTATACTACATGATCTATACACAACCTATAAATTGCCCTCTGTTGTAGGGCCAATTTCTATGCTTTATCTACATAAAGTACCATATTTTATGTTGGCAAAAATCTGAGGACTAAAAACAGTTACTGTTTTGTCTGATAACTATAAAAATAAAAATCTGCCACAGAATAGCTCTCTTGCTGCACAATCTACCCTGAAAATTCTGCATAATTTTCAATTTTTTAAACATCTTATCAGAAGGCCTGTCATTTGTAAAGCTTTCCACTTTATTTCCTAATAAAGGTGCCAATGGAGTCTGACGAGTCTGACCACAGGAGCAATGAAGATGAAGATGAAGGCACGGACTATGTAGACTCAGAGTCTGGCAGTGATATTGAGGATCTACATGTTCTACAATCTGAGGAGGTAGAACTGCCACAGCCTCATCCACCCCGTACTAACCAGCAGCATACACAAGCCATTGTGATTTGGCTTGTTTACTTTATTTTAGTTTGGCAATACAAGAACTATATTAGTGACAATGCCATTGAACAATTATTAAAATTTATGCAACAACTTCTATCTTGCATTGGGGAACTGATTAAGAACCACACAGACCTGTGTTTAGTTCTTGCGACAAATCTACCGACTACCCTATACTCAGCAAGAAAGTTACTGAAAATTGACCGGGATAATTTTCAACAATACGTTGTCTGTCCAAAATGCACCAAGCTGTATGATATGGACAAAATTGTCATCAATGATGGTCGTCGAAGTGTTGCAAAGACTTGTGACAATGTGGCCTTCCCACGATCAAGGCGTCCAAGGATTTGTGGCTCACAGCTTGCTCAGAAGGTTACTCTAAAAAATGGAACTACCAAGTTTTATGCTGTTAAGACTTATTGTTATAAGAGCATAATTGAGTCACTGGAAGCCTTACTGAAACGGCCTGGACTTGAAGAACAGTGCGAGAAATGGAGAACCAGAGCTATAAGTAATGACTTGTATGCAGACGTGTATGATGGGAAAGTGTGGAAACAGTTTGGCAACTGGAAGGGTACAAAGGAATTTCTTAACTTACCTCGATCATTTGGATTGATGATGAATGTTGACTGGTTCCAACCATTTAAACATCGCAATGATTTTTCTGTTGGGGTAATCTACATGGTTTTAATGAATTTGCCAAGAAGCATCAGATTTAAGAAAGAAAACGTTGTTTTGGTTGGTATTATTCCAGCCCTAGCACATGAACCAAAGTCACTTAACCATTTTCTTGAGCCTGCAGTTGACGAACTTAATGCTCTGTGGAAAGGTGTTAAGGTAAACACTTTCAATAGCCCATCTACCTCTGTGGAAATTCGTGCAGCTCTTTTATGCTGTGCTGCAGATATCCCTGCAGCACGGAAACTTTGTGGATTTCTTGGCCACAGTGCGAACAGAGGATGTTCGCACTGTTACAAGTTCTTCCCGGGTGGGTTTGGAGAAGCAAAAGACTACAGTGGCTTTGATGACCGAGACCAGTGGCCAAAGCGAAATTCAGACCAACATCGTCGGGATGCATACAGAGTGAAAAACTGTACATCAGCAACTGCATCTGAAAAGCTAGCAAGTAAACTTGGCACTAGGTACACAGTTTTATTAGAGCTTCCCTATTATGCTAGTATAGAAATGTGTGTTGTTGATCCTATGCACAACTTATTCTTAGGGACAGCTAAAAGGGTTTTTTCTAAATGGATTGAAAATGACATCATCTCAAAAGCTGGTCTAGAGACAATTCAAAGCAGGATTGAGCAGATTTCTTCAATATCAGATATAGGAAGACTTCCCGGAAATATCAAGTCCAATTATGGTGGATACACTGCTGCTCAATGGAAAAATTTTGTTCTTCTGTTTTCAATGTATGCCCTGAAGGACGTACTTCCAGATCAACACCTTCATAACTGGCAATCCTTTGTGTTAGCCTGTCGTCTCCTCTGCAAGCCTTGCATCACAAAAACAGAGTTGATGCTTGCAGATCGTAAACTTATGGACTTTCTAAAGGAATATGAGAAACTTAATGGAAAAATGGCCATATCTCCTAATATGCATCTCCATCTCCATCTTAAAGAATGTGTACAAAACTATGGCACCATATATGGCTTTTGGCTTTTTAGCTTTGAACGTTACAATGGGATATTAGGATCCTACCATACAAACCGTAAGACAGTTGAAATACAAATCATGCGGAAGTTTATGACATCTGGTAGTTTAGCAAGCATGCAGTATTGTCTCCCAGAAGAATATAAAGAACTATTTCTTGACAATTGCACAGCTCAGTTAGAATCAAGAGGAGTTTCTGGGAAAATCACAGAATTGCCACAATTTATGATGGCCTCTTCTGGCTCATTAACTGGAAAGGAATCTGCATGGAAGGATTTGACATCAATTTGCTTTGAAAATGCTTACAAACTAGTAAGTCTGGACCAAGATGAACTGAGGACACTGCGTGTAGTTTACCATACCCTGTACCCAACTGTGGCAGAATCATCATTGACAATGGCTACTCTATGCAAGAAGTACAAATCTTTATCAGTCGCTGGTGAGAGGTACGGTTCCATAATGGGTTCTAGACTATGTCCATATGCTCATATCATGGCATCTTGGTGTGGTGACAATGGACTTGTTGACCCTGGTATTATGAGGCCTGGAATTGTTCGTTATTACATAGTTCACAGTGTGGAAATTCACAGAAAGCAATTTGTTCATGTTTTTGCAATTGTGAACTGGTTAAAGTCATCCGAACAAGACTTTGGTTTTGGAAATCCACTCTCTGTATGGCTTGCAAAAGACTTTGAGAATGCTGGACCAGCTGTTTTCTTGCCTGTACAAAGAATTCACTCAAAGTTTTTGTCTGCAGAAAAACTTATTTCAGGACAGAGATATTTAATTGTGTCTCCCATTTGCAGAAGAATTTTGCTATAAGGAACTCCATGAGTACATGTGTACCAAAGGACATTGAATTTTACCTACAACAACTTATTGTTATAATACTAAAGACGTGGCTCACATGTATTTCTGAAGTGGAAAGTGTGCATATCGGAAAACTGGCCTTGCACTGTTAATAATATAATGTCATGATTTTGTCATACAATTTTAGGTATTTTTACACCCAAACTAAAGAATACATGTAACTAGCCATTTCCTTTCTAGACCAACATTGCATTTGTAGAGACTACATGTATGTAGAGAATACATGTAACTAGTCTTTTCCCTTCAAGGCCATCGCATTGGATTTATATAGACTGTGTACATGAAGGAATTTTGTATCTTTTTAAGTTTGAGTACTTTTGAGCAGTTCTAAGCAAGATATGCTTGCAAATGTTTAAAACAGCTTTTACATATATATTTGTATTTGGTAGTGAAATATTTCATGAAATCAACAGTGATTGCAGTCTCAAGTCAGTTAACTGAATTAAAATTTGAAGTTGTTTAATCTCAAGTTTAGCTGTGATCATGTTTCATTTTGGGGCTGTCAGAACAAGCAAATCGCAGCAGTGATTTGAAGCAATGACCCAGACACAACACAAAAAAATGTCTCAGCTGCTGCTTCAAATCCAGCTGTGATTGGCTTGCTTTGAAAAAAGTAGATAATAAGTTTAAAACAGTTTAAATGGTTTAAGTGTCCATGCTCTGTAATGATGGTCTAAAATCACACATCTGTCCCAAATGTGGCAATGGTTCCATTGTCACAAGTGGCTATTATATAAACAAAATGGTCTCAAATGACACAACAGGTTTAAATGTGTGAACTAGTTTAAATGACACAACTGCCTTATATCACCAAATGGTCTGATATCACACAACTGTCCTAAATGTGACCACCGGTTTAAATGGCACAACTGGCTAACATCACCAGATGGCCAAAAACCACACAACTGTCCCAAATGTGGCAACCAGATAAATGACACTTAACTGGCTTACATCACCAAAAGGTCTTGAAACACAGAACTGTCCCAAATAGTGCAACCGGTCCAAATGAGATAACTGTCTGTCTTTACCAAATTTTCTCGAATCACACAACTTGCCCAAATGTGGCAACTGGTTTAAATGACACAACTGGCGTACATCACCAAAAGGTCTTAAATCATAAAACTGTCCCAAATAGGGCAACTGGTCCAAATGAGGTAACTGGCTGTCTTGACCAAATTTTCTCAAATCACACAACTGGCCCAAATAAATGTGGCAACCTGCTTAAATGACACAACTGAGCTGATCAAATGGTCTCAAATCACACAACTGGCCATAATGTGGCAACTGGTTTAAATGAGACAACTTGCTTTTATCACCAAATGGTCTGATATCACACAACTGTCCTAAATGTGACAACCGGTTTAAATGACACAACTGGCTCGCATCACCAAA
This sequence comes from Cladopsammia gracilis, assembly GCA_022457155.1. Classification (NCBI taxonomy): domain Eukaryota; kingdom Metazoa; phylum Cnidaria; class Anthozoa; order Scleractinia; family Dendrophylliidae; genus Cladopsammia; species Cladopsammia gracilis. The sequence continues at coordinate 491,907 of JAJGOT010000286.1, forward strand.
AGATCACAAATCACAGAATGCTCCCAAAAGTGGCAACCGGTTTAACTGACACAACTGGCTTTCATCACCAAAAGGTCTCAAATTACAGAACTGTCCCAAATAGGGCAACCAGTACAAATGAGATATATGGCTCACTTGACCAAATTGTCTCATCACACAACTGATGCAAATTTGGCAACCAGTTCAAATGATCTTAACTGGCTGATATAAACAAATGGTCTGAAATCACACATCTGGCCCAAATGTGGCAACCGGTTCAAATGTCACAACTGGCTTATATCACCAAATGGTCTCAAATCACACAACTGGCCCAGATATGGTAACCGGTTTAACTGACACAACTGCCTTATATCACCAAATGGTCTGAAATCACACAAATGGCCCAAATGTGGCAACCGGTTTAAATAACACAACTGGCTTGTATCACCAGATGGTCTCAAGTCACATATCTGGCCCAGATGTGGCAACCGGTTCAAATGTCACAACTGCCTTAGATCACCAAATGGTCTGAAATCACATAACTGTCCCAAATGTGTCAACCAGTTTAAATGACACAACTGGCTTACATCACCAAATGGTCTTAAATCACAAAACTGTCCCAAATAGGGCAACCGGTCCAAATGAGATAACTGGCTGTCTTGACGAAATTTTCTCAAATCACACAACTGGCCCAAATGTGGCAACCAGTTTAACTGACACAACTGGCTTATATCGCCAAACGGTCTGAAATCACACCACTGGCCCAAATTGTGGCAACCGGTTTAAATAACACAACTGGCTTGTATCACCAGATGGTCTCAAGTCGCATATCTGGCCCAAATGTGACAACCGGTTGAAATAGCACAACTGGATTGTATCACCAGATGGTCTAAAATCACACATCTGTCCCAAATGTGGCAACTGGTTCCAATGTCACAACTGGCTTATACAAACAAAATGGTCTCAAATCACACAACTGGTTTAAATGTGTGAACCAGTTTAAATGACACAACTGCCTTATATCACCAAATGGTCTGATATCAAGCAACTGTCCTAAATGTGACAACCGGTTTAAATGACACAACAGGCTTACATCACCAAATGGTCTGAAATCACGAATGGTCTGAAATCGCACAACTGACCCAAATGAGCAATGGGTTCAAATGACACAACTTGCTCGTATTACTATTTTATTCTTAAGATTAAAAGCTCCTTCTGAGATTTATGTTCTTAGGCCTAAGGAACAAATCGGAAATCCGTTCCAGAAACGTAACGGAAACAAAGAAAAACGGAAATCTACTGGCAGAAATATGACGGAAACATGACGTGAAAATTCCGTTGAGGAAATATGACGGAAACGTGACAAGATGAATTTTGCGCGTTTCCGTATCACGGAAACGTAACGGAAATACGTAGTTCTATGTTTCCGTCACGTTTATGAAATACGGAATCGTGCAATTTCATCCTGTGTTCGTGACAGATCCAAATGGGGAGCATGTGACACTGTGTGTAAAAAAGTAGGTAAATGTTTGAAATGCGAGCGTACAATTACATCTTCTAAAAATGATGGCCTAAAGAATCACAAATGCGGATATTCAAAATGTAGTAATTGTAAGAAATACTGTGATATGAATGAACATCTTTGTTTCATGTCTCAAACGGAATGTAGGGGTGGAAAATGTCAAGGTTACGGATGTAGACCTGGAAATCTGTGTTATTCTTGTTTTACAAGAACCGAGAAATACATGTTCTATGATTGTGAAGCGACTCAGGAGACCGATGTTCATGAGATCAATCTAATCGTCTGTCACGATTTTTATGGAAATAAAAATACATTTGAAACGCTCGACGAATTTTGTAAATTTATTTTTTACAAGAATAAGCATGTGGGGTATACCTTCATAGCTCACAATGCAAAAAGTTACGATGCTCAGTTTATTCGAAATTGGTGTATAGAGAACAGAGTGAAACCCGATATTATTTACAACGGAACAAAGATTATGTCTATGAAGGTTGAGGGTGTTAGATTTATTGATTCTATAAACTTTATCGCTGCGGGGTTATCATCGTTCCCAAAGACATTTGATTTGAAAGAGTTGAAAAAAGGGTATTTTCCACATTATTTCAACACAAAGTGTAACCAAAACTATGTAGGACCGATTCCTGATAAGAAACACTATGATTATGATCAGATGAAACCTTCAGCGAGAAAGGAATTCTTAAAATGGTATCAACAACGTATTGATGAAAACTATGTGTTTGACATGAAGAAGGAGTTGAGAGATTACTGTGATAGTGATGTAGACATCCTCAGAAGAGGTATGTTGATTTTTCGAGAACAGTATATCGAGTTAGGTAACATCGACCCTCTTCAATATATAACCATCGCTTCTGTATGCATGACCATTTACAGAAGTAACCACATGCGTCGTGAAAAGATCGCTGTTGTAAAGGAGATTACACGTGGAGAGAACTACAGTAAAAGTAGCATCGCTTGGTTAGATTGGATTTCTCAGAGAGATGGTGTTAACATAAAACACGCTCTGAACGGTGGTGAAGAGACTTTACCAGATATCGGAAAGGTTGATGGGTTTTGTGGGAATACGGTCTACGAATTTCAAGGATGTTTTTGGCACGGTTGTGAGAAGTGTTATACATGCGACACAATCAACACAAAAAATCAGATGGATATGTTAACTCTAAGAAAGAGGACGGTAGCGAAAAACGATAAGATTAGAGCTGCCGGGTATGAGCTGGTTGAGGTTTACGAATGTGAACTGAAAAAGGAGAAAGATTTTAATAAGTTTCTAAAAACGTGGAATCGGGAATTTGTAGGACCTCTTAACCCTAGGGACGCATTTTTTGGTGGACGAACAAATATAACAAAACCGACCTACACATTCAAAAAAGGTGAGAAAGGTAGATATGTCGACTTTGTTAGTTTATATTCAACAGTACAGTTCTTCAAGCATTATCCGATAGGTCATCCTACAAAGATATGTAATCCTCCTCAAGAGTACGATGAGAACTGGTTTGGTTTTGTGAAATGTAAAGTTTTACCTCCAAGAGGTCTTTATCATCCTGTGTTACCGGTAAAAATAAAATGCGATAAGGCTGAAAAGCTGCTATTTCCGCTCTGTAGAGTGTGCGCTGAAAATAAGATTCAGGAATGTACACATACAGATGATGAACGATCATTCATCGGAACATGGTGCACAAATGAGCTGAATGTGGCGATCTGTAAAGGGTACAAGGTTGTAAAGATATACGAGGTGTGGCATTTCCCTAAAAGATCAGATGATCTTTTCAAGAGCTATGTAAGAAAGTTCATGAAGATCAAGATGGAATCGAGTGAGCTGAAGGTTGGGGAAGGTTGTACATATAAGAGTGTTGATGAGTACAAGGCTATTGTTAAATCAAAGTTAGGAATCGAGCTTGGTGAGATTGAGTTCAATCCTGGAAGGAGGGCGATAAGTAAGATCTCTCTGTGTAGCTTATGGGGAAAGTTTGGTCAGCGTAATAACATGAATCAGACTGTGTACGTCACTGAACCAAAAGAATTTTACAAGATCTTGTTAGATGAAAGCATAGACGATCTGAACATTCAGTTCTTGAACGAAGATATGGTTGAGATGACCTACAACCTGAAAGACCAGTTCGTTGACAATAGTAATAACACAAACATATTTATTGCTGCCTTCACAACCAGTCACGCTAGAATGATGCTGTATGAGGTGTTGGATAAGCTCGGTGATCAGGTTCTCGGTTTTGACACCGACAGCTGTTGGTATATCGAACGTGAAGGAGGACAGCGAATCGAAACAGGTGACAGCCTCGGTGATCTAACCGATGAGTTAAACGGACATTATATTACGAATTGGTGTGGTTCTGGTCCAAAATCATACAGTTACAGTACAAGTAATGGGAAGATGGAATGTAAGGTCAAAGGTTTCACTCTGAATCACAAAAATAGTCAAAAAATAAATCAAAAAACGATGAAGCAGATCATCGAAGGTCAAAAGGAACAGATAACAACCGTAAACGAACGAGCGATAACTCGGGATCCTTTAACAAAACAGGTTGTAAATAAGTACCAGAAAAAAGACTTTCGGATGTGTTACGATAAACGGTGTATGGTGAAGACCGAATCTGGTATCGAGACGTTTCCGTACGGATATTAATGAGTATCGATTAAAATATATACCGTCATAAATTATAACGACAAAACACACTGAAAATGGTAAAATGTGCTATAGTGAATAATTATAGGCGATTCGTCTATAATTATACGATATTACATCAAATTAACGACAAAACACACTGAAAATGGAAAAGTGCCGTATAGTGCCTTACATAACTACTCATTACTTAAAGCGGTTAAAACAAAATGGAACGACAGTTCCTGTTCGTTTAAAAGCGGAACTTATCGTGGTTTGAAAACGGAACAATAGTTCCCATTCAGTTGAAATAGGAACACTTTGAATAGGAACAAACTTGTTCCTTTGTTACACTAATAGGAACTTATTAAACAAAATGGGAACGACAAGCAAAAAGGACCTTTTGTTCCTAAAAAGATGATAACGGAACCAGTTGTTCCTTTCCACCTCAATAAATAGGAACTTCGTGTTCCCAAGTAATACAAAGGGAACCAGTTGTTCCTTTTCACCTCAATAAATAAGAACTTCGTGTTCCCAAATAATACAAAGGGAACCATTTGTTCCTTTTCACCTGAGAGTAAATAGGAACACGAGTTCCTATTTACTACAAAAAGGAACCATTTGTTCCTTTTCACTTGAATAAATAGGAACCATTTGTTCCTTTTCACCTGAGTAAATAGGAACACGAAGTTCCTATTTACTACAAATGGGAACCAGTTGTTCCTTTTCACTTGAGAGTAAATAGGAACGCGAGTTCCTATTTACTACAAATAGGAACCATTTGTTCCTTTTCACTTGAATAAATAGGAACCATTTGTTCTTTTTCACCTGAGTAAATAGGAACACGAAGTTCCTATTTACTACAAATAGGAACCAGTTGTTCGTTTTCACTTGAATAAATAGGAACACGAGTTCCTATTTGCTACAAATAGGAACCATTCGTTCCTTTTCACCTGAGTAAATAGGAACACAAGTTCCTATTTACTACAAATAGGAACCATTTGTTCCTTTTCACCTGAGTAAATAGGAACTCGAAGTTCCTATTTACTACAAATAGGAACCAGTTGTTCCTTTTCACTTGAATAAATAGGAACATTGTGTTCCTAAGTACTACAAATAGGAACCAGTTGTTCCTTTTCACCTGAATAAATAGGAACTTCGTGTTCCCAAGTACAACAAAAGGAACAATTTGTTCCGAATTTGCAAATCTTTGTTCCTTTTTTGAGCTATTTTGAAAAAAATAGCTCATTAGCAGGCGCAAAGGTTGGTTTGTGATGTTTGTTTGTTAGTATGTATGTATGTATGTATGGATGGATGGATGTATGTCTTGGGTTATGTCACACCAATCAGATTGTCTCTAGTATGTACACCGTGTACTATGTCAGCCAATCAAATTCTCGCTTCTAAAATGGTATTACTGAAGGTCAGAGAAGGGCACTTGGCATGAATTGAAAATCAGCCATCTTGGATGTTCGCGATTGTTGCCTCAAACACTAAAAGTGTAACGTTTTGAAGATTTGTTGGTTGGGAATTGTGCAGTAATCCCGACTGGCTTGCTAACATGGCAATATCAAGGGCATTTATTCGGAAATACTGCCTAAAATGTGCTCTATGCATGAATTATACAATTAATGGTCTGCGAGGGATGAGACGTCCAAAAAATGTGGACTGCGGTTACGTTTATAGGTGAGCTTGTACTGAAATAAGAAAGTATAGCTTTATTTCAAAAACGGCAAGCGGATTTCAAATAATGTGATGTGGAATATGAATTGGATGTTTCAAACCTGGGTTTCAAGCGATTACTATTTGAAATGGTATCTTTTTTGTCAGTCACGTTGTCTGCCCGTGAAAATGTTTAACTTTGTCCTTATAGAAACTTGTCCGGGATGCATGGAGTTCAACAGAGAAAACTTAATGCAATCCTGAATATACAATTTAAAGTATTTAAAACGTTTATCTTTCTGTGAATTAATGTGAGCAGATGTGTAGGTTATTAATTGTATGTCCCAAGCGATTACTACAAGCGAGTAGCGACTGTATTTTGTATGAGCAGTCACGTTGTGTGCACGTGCAAATGTTGAACTTTGTCCTTATAGAAACTGGTACGTGATGGAATTCAACATGTTTTCGAGAAAACGTTAATTCTTATGGTGCGTTAAAAAACGCCTGTTCAAAAACTATTAGTTGCAAAATTCATTTTGGATGCGCTAAGTTTCTGATTTAAGACTTTTCTGGTCGACATTACAGGAAAAGATGTTTGGTTCCAAATGTTAACCTCAAGGTTGTGGTTTTGAGTTGAAAACAATTTAATCTAATTAGTTTCTGTTTCTATTTGCACGATTTTTTGTGGAGAATAAAAACAGTTGTTTGAATACTATTAGTTGCAATTTACAAGGAGGCTACCAATATTCATTTTACATGCGTTTAGTTTCTGTTAAAGACTTTTCTGGTTGACATTACAGAAACAGGTGGTTCAAAGAATTTTTGTCACTAATTTAATTAGCTTGTGGTTTGGAGTTAAAAACTATTTAATTTAATTAGTTTGCGGCCAAAGGGAACCATTTCCACGTTTCTTTTGTGAATAATAAAAGCAACTTTTTAAAAAAAGACTAGAATTTTCAGAAAATAATAATCCTTCAATTTGGATGCATCAAATTTCTGTGCAGGACTCTTCTGGTTGACATTTAATACACTGATTACAGAGACCAGTTGCTCATTTCACTGGGGCCGTAGTTTCGTCATAAAATAACTCCGAAGATCCCGTGAAAAAGCTAGCCAAAACTTCCCACCTATTTTCATACCCTAATCCTTTAGGCTAGAATACAAAAGCAAACTTTGCATTTTTCCACCTAAATAGAGTTTTGGTCCCAGTGGGCCCGTTTCTCGAAAGTCCCGGCAACTTTTCGGGCCCGCAACTCATATTCAAATCAGAATCTATAAAATGGTGACGCAGTTCGTGATCTTGGTAGTTTTTGGGGGTAGGGGGCGAGCCGGAGGATTTGAAAAACGTATATCTGCAGGCGGTTATGTGTGCTAGTTTTCTTCCACTGTTTTGTTGCTTTCACCATTTCATATCATTTAGGGAATTTTCAAAATAGCTCATGCACGCAATGCGTGCCTATGTTAAGAATTTGCGAAGGAACAAAAGTTCCTTTTTGTACAAATTTAATTTGTTCCTAAAGTAATTAAAGGAACAAAAAGCAAAAACTAGCGGAACACTTGATTTTTGAAAAACCTCTTATATTTTGAGTCGCATCACTTAAAATCCTAAGTTGAAAATGTTTAAATGTGAAGAGTAGCCCAATAAGACCTAGCACAAAATACCAAGTTAAAACGTTGTGTTTAAAGCCAAAATTCTTGCTATCATTACTTTTGGGGAATGTATATGATTATTATTATTATTATTTATGCCTCCAAAAAGAAGCGATTATTCATGGGGGAGGAGCGGGACGATAACTCGAAGGATGTCTAATTATTATTCAAGGAAATACGGTATTGCTTTTATAGAATCAACTACAACGAGAAAAAAATCAATGAAAGAAAAAAGTAATTATTCACCCTCCGAAATCTGATAGTGGTTTGTGACAAATATCTTGTTCGTAACTGCAGGCGATCAGCGGTCTATTTTGTGCGGTCCTCTGAGGGAACAGTATGAGACCAAGGTGCTTTCCATTATGCCAAAATTTCCGGAAATTTCGGTTGGAAATTTCATGAAACGGTCCGGACCAAGCGACCGGTCCAAGTGGACAACCTCTAGGGGTGGTCCTCTCGGACCGAAATTTGCCGTTCCTTTTTCACAAATTCTTGTTTCCAGTACCGCTCTTCTATCTCCCTCACTGAATTCACCATCATGGCGGCCATGACAAACAAGGCTACTTGTTATCAGTGTTCTATTTGTGACTATAAAACTACAGATTTGACAGTTCTGCTCATGCATCCATGTTCCACGATTTCCAGTAGGTGACTGTAGTTACTGGCAAAGACAAGTGATGAAAAGAAGAATGAAAACGCCGCGATAAAATCGCCAAAACAAGCGTGTTTGTCAAACGGAAAAATGTGGCAGCACTTCGGTCTACAGAACGAAGAAACTCTCAAACTTCTAAAAGAACACTGAAAATATCTCGTCATCAAATACTGCAAGTGGTTTTTGGCTTTTTGTGTGCTTTAGTGGCTTCTTGCCGAACTTTGTGCATGGGTGAGTTTAAATTTCAATCGCACCTGACAATACGCAAAAATTGTTTTCATAGAATGCACTGCAAAGACAAACATTTTGCAGAAGAATCAAGGTACACTTTTAGCGTAATTCTGTAGCTTCAAGTTTGTTCTTATTAGAGCCACTGCCAGAAACGATAACTCTGAACTTAAGTTTATAACCAGACAAGAACTTGATCAAACCGGGCTAAGTTAACTTAAGCTTATATGATACAGTTTGCCGATGGAAGCCGTTTCAAGTTGTTTTGCAGCTTTATGTTTTTCATAGAGACGTTTTCTTACGAAGAGAAGTACTCTTTTGTTAATGGCTGAATTAAATTGTTAGAGTTAAACGAATTTGCCGAGTTACTCGAGTTTTTATAACTTACAGCCCGAAGCTAAATACCAAAACAATAAGCATGTAAGCATACTCGAGAAAATTGAAGGGCCGAGAGCATAACCAGCCTATGTGACTTTTTATTAATTTTTTTTTTCTCGCCCAGATTTGCCCATTTTTGGCATGTGAACTACAAATTAGTTGCAAAACATTGTTCAGAATTTTTTCTGTTGTTTTTTTCCGTCGTTTTCGAGAAATTCCGTATGCAAAAAAAAGATCAAAGGCTCCTATTGTAACGCAATATTGCTGTAAGCTTCTGTTTTCACACTGACACGGTTCGTTTTTTTAAATTAAACGTAAGGATTTTTTACGAACGCAAAAAACAACAAGTAAATCACTTTAATAATGTCCAGTTCGGGTAAAAAAAAGGATGCTGAGCGTGAATCCAACCCGGAGCCGTCCGAGCGCAGATCCCCGAGCCAAACCACTAGACCACCGAGGAACACATGCTCAGCGCAGACTAAGTTTTATTATTTAAAGGTACGTACTTATCAAAACGCGTATCTCGATTTGAAAATCCTTTCAGATCTATTTTAATGTTGTATTAAAGACTCGATCCAAATGCGAAACATCTTTCGGCCGGCCAGCAAGAACTCACTTCGATTTACCAAAGCTGTATTTCAAGTGCCCGACCACGCACAGGGGACCCATCTGCCACTGTCGCAAAGCATGTCGGGGAATCCTACGACAAAACCGAAATGGAGTTCCCGCCCGAAAATTATTGCAAAATACTATAAGTCTCAAACCACTTCGGATATCGGGTATTTCGACCACGGCACGGGATAGGAAATGGCCCACAACTCTCAACACTGCCCCTTTTTAACCCGTGAATATACGCGCATGCGTAATGAACGGGTTATCGGTAACGGCGACTGATATGCAAATGAGTCACTCGCTCACTCCTTCCATCAGCTGTAAACTTAGTGACGTAATGCTTTGTTACGAAAGCGTTTTGTAACAAGAACAGTGTGAATCCAGCGATAACAATAACTAAATTGGTGTAAACGAATATAAACAACAATAAGCTTAAAGATGTTTCGCATTTGGAGTCTTTAATTGAACGTTAAAATCGATGTAAAAGGAATTTTCAACTGAGACACGCGTTTTGATGGTTATCTATTTTTAACCTGTGAATATACGCGCATGCGCAATGAACGGGTTATCGGTAACGGCAACGGATATGCAAATGAGTCACTCACTCGCTCACTCCTTCCATCAGCTGTAAACTTAGTGACGTAATGCTTTGTTACGAATGCATTTTGTAACAAGAACAGCGTGAATCCAGCAATAACAATAACTAAATTGGTGTAAACGAATATAAACAACAATAAGCTTAAAGATGTTTTGCATTTGCAAATCGATCTAAAAGGGAATTTTCAACTGAGACACGCGTTTTGATGATATCTACCTTCGGGTAATGAAATTTATCCAATTTCAACTCAGTGGTCACGGTGGTCGAGTGGTTGGTTTAAAGTGCGGATTTACAGCCGAAAGGCCCAGGTTCGAATCTCGTTCGGGCCGTTCTTTTTTTTTTTTTTCCTTCGGACTGAACATTATGAAAGTGATGTACTCTTTTTTTTATTTTTTGCGTACGCAAAAATCCTTACGTTTAATTAAAAAAATATATTGAACCGTGACAGAGTGAAAACATAAGCTTACCGCAATATTGAGTTACGCTAGCATTTCAAATTCACGGGTTGGCTCTAAGGAGCCTTTGATTCCTCGCGAAGCGAGGGCCGAAGGCCCGAGCGTAGCGAGGTTAATAAATTTGGCGGCCGAAGGCCGCTCGGGTGCTCGGGTCTCGGGAGCTGAGCCGCGCGAATTCGAGCGAAAAATATTATTGGTATTTGCAGAGAATCTGTTGCTTCATCTTGAATATTCATGTTTTGTAATCAATTTTGTAATTCCCATGACCTGTATCCAAAATATAGTATTGTTACTGCTGGGAGAATCTCGTGCCACTTTCACCATTGAATTGTTATTTTTTGGACAACATCACTTTTCAGCAGCAGTAATCTCCTGTGATCTCAACCATTCAAACGAATAGAGAATTGCATTACCAATTGTTTGATTCCCAGTAAAATAAAACAAAAACTATAGCAGTATGTAAAGGGAACAGGAGATACCACTAGCTCACAAGTTTCAAAAATGGAATTTAATTGAGACAATCAAAATAAACAGAACACCACTGCATATTGTCCTGGACCGAATTAAGATGGGGGGCGGAGGGGGGGCAGTCCCATGGCAGTCCCATGGCAGTCCCATGGCAGTTACATGGCAGTTACAGCGACCCACAGCTCAAAACCTAACACTGACCAACACCATCTCTCCAGGAAGACAGGGCACAAAGTACAAGTTAAATTGAAGAGACTGAGAACGAAAATGTCTCAACTTTAAATGAGGTCATTGCCATCAAGCAACCCAACCTCTCCATTTAAATCAGAAATTCCATCTCTCCCTCCCACATCGCTAAAATTTTGCAGTGCATCCTCCCCCAAGCTTCGCGAGGTTCTGCGAGACACGTATTTCTAGTTAAGTAATGAAATTTATCCCTTTTTAAGTCAGTGGTTTAATATGGTGGTCGAAAGGCCCTGGTTCGAATCCGCTCGGGCCATTCATTTGTTTTTGTTTTTTTTTGTTGTTGTTTTTTTTTTTTTCGTTTCTTTTTCTTTCTTGTTTGGACTGAACATTATGAAAGTGATGTACTGTATTTTTTATTTTTTGCGTTTGTCAAAAATCCTTAAGTTTAATTTGAAAATAAATATGGAACCGTGACAGAGTGAAAACATAAGCTTACCGCATTGCGTTTAAACGTGTTACGCATTTCAAATTCACGGGTTGGCTCTAAGGAGCCTTTGATCTGATCCGAAGTGATTCCAGACTTCCTGCCGGCTCGTCTTGCCCAACAAGGTCCGTTTTTCCCCTCGAGCGCTGAATGGTACTTCAGACACAATTAAGGACAAGAAACACGACTCGTTTCTTTGAGAGGTGCTAGAGACTTAAGGATTTCCGGACTTAATGATGTCTTTCAATCATCGGACGGGCCTCATACACGTTGGCTTACACACATGCTGCAGAGGCGATATGTTGCCGTGGGGAGCTCACGATAGATAAGCGAGCCAGGCGTGCGTAAATAACGGTATTTTCGTTCAGGTTGTTGGCACTGGTCAGAAGTATTGCAGTCGCGTATTCTCACGGCCAAACTGCTTTCAAATGGCTTCGCAATTGCGCTCTGAATGTACAGTCAAAGCACTGGAAAGCCAGAACTCTGCTTTTTTCAGGTGAAATTAGTCAAATTCGTTAGGGTTAGTGCAAATTCGACAAGAGTTTATGATATTATTCGTTGTACGATAAAATGAGGTAAATCTGAGCGAGAAAAAATAAAAAAGTCACATAGGCTGGTTATGTTCTCAGCCCTTCAATTGTCAATGCTTTTTGATTCTCAGCTAATCAGTTTTTTGCTAAAGTTATAGCTTAATTTCATCGGAGAGTTTTTGTAACCTGATATGTTAACCCATTTAGCTCCAAACGTTTCCTCTGGATAAATTTTAATGTTGAAAACAACTTTTGTAAGCGTATGCTAGGCCGATGTTGGAACTCTCAAATTTAGCGGGCCGTACTGAAAAATACGGCCCGCTAAATTGACCAATCACAGCGCGCGTACTAACTAAGAGATATAATAAAGAACAATATAACACAGTATGCATATAATCATCCTCTGAATCTTTTAGGAAATAATGGATCTTAAATACTAATGAATGAAACGTTAAAACACGTTGTCATGTTTCCGAAATTCCATTGTGTCGTATGGTTGATGCTTTATGCTTTTTTCCCGATAACGTTTCTTCCAATAGGTGTATAACTAGCCGTGTTAAGGTTACTGTGACCTTCGGGAGTACCTTCCGGAAAATCTTTTGTACGCGCGCTAGTTTTAACGAAATCCCCCAGAACCATATATTACTGTAAAGCTAATAAATTGTAGATTCCGAAAATAACAACTATTTTTCCTTTTACTGTTGAGGTAAGCGTGTGCGAGCCCTCAAACGCAAAACTGGCAGTGTTTGCTTTGCCTATGTCACTCAAGAGTTAAACGGCCAACAAAGTGTGTGAGGCTTTTTCGATATTTCCATTGCTTCCCGAGTAAATCCACTTTGAAGTTGGACAATAAAAAATTGTTCTATGTGCGTCACATTCTGGGGCGCCACCAGAAAAGTATTTGGGATTTTGTAAAAGTCGCACACACTTTGGTGCATTTATATCCGTCAAACATAATGGCCAAGTGTCGTGAAAATCTGACAAATCTACATACATATTGAACAGGGGCAATTCTTGCAAAAACAAGCCTCGAGTTTTTAGCCTCGAAAGATTTTCACAATCTTCGCACCTCATTGAAACGGCTGTCAGTCGTGTTCGGGCCGCCAACCAATAAAATGCAACATAGAACTCCCTGAAGAGTATCGTGATACAGTATAGTTTATGTGAATTTGGTCAATTGCCGATTAGTACGTGGAGTTATTCAAAGGGTAGAAATCATGAAGAAAACTACAAACCCATTTGCAAAGCAAATTCCATCTCACACAGAGGCTCTGTTTTGTGGAACGCTTTAACACCTTATTTTAACGACGTAAACAGCAAACAGCTTATTTGAAGAAAGTGAAAAATTCTAGGACACTGAAAAATTTTAATTTTAATTTTAATATTGAATCCCCTCAAACCATGAAACACATTGGGGATGATTTTTATGTATATTAGTGGGAAATCGAGTTATTATGTATTTATTATGTATGTATATTATTATTAAGTATTTTGCGTATATGTAAATTAGCTTTTTAACATTTAAGGTGGCTCCAAGTAGTGTTTTTGGGTCACACTTCCCGTTTTGAATGCGCTTATACATAATCTAACTTTAGCTCAATGAACCTGAATTTGATACCAGATGTTAGGCTTGGATGAAAGTTTTGGATGATGCTCTCTTTATGCTTATCGGCGTTTCCATAGCAACGGTAAACAAATATGGTGAAAAGCAGTTCCTAAATATCTTTCGATTTTGGGGCTACTCGCGACAAGCGAATAAATGCGCTATAATCTACACAGTGTAGCACACTAAATGGAAAAATTTCAAACAAATTAAACTGTTCGATTTTGAATAATTCGCTAAAACATTTTTAACACGTGTTTTTTCATGTTTGAAATATAAGTGGTCAAAACATTCCATAGGTCTCACAAATTATCATTAAATTACCACAGAAAGTTTCCTCAGACTTAAATTATTACTCCCTGCAAATAGCTCTGACTAATTCCTCGGCAATAAAGAGATCTAGCTTTTCATTCAAATGCAGTTTAAAAAGAGTGAAAACGCCAAGCAAATTTTTTTCGTTTTCACTCTCAACATTTGAACCTTGTTCCCCTTCGTGAGCGTCAATCCTCGCTTGTGTTTGCTCGATTCTGTTTCTCAGGCTTTGCACCTCATCTGTTGCCTGTTGTCGTTTACAGCAAGTCTTTCCGCCTCCAGTTGTTTTTCTGCTTCTCTTAACCTTTGTCTTTCTTCTCTTATGGCTGTATTGTCTTCAGAGATAATCTCTTCCGCGCTTGGCCCAGGAGCTCCATTGGACCTATCTGTAAATGATTTAAGAAGGCCTGAACCATCTTTCTTAAAAATGTCACACAAGCTAACGGCTTTCTCCCAGATTTTGGACAAATTGCAGAGCAAAACAGAGGCAATGCAATTCAAAATTATCTAAACCGCTGGCGAGGACGATCTGCGTCTCATGCTTTTAAACCGCTACCCTTACTGAAATGCCAGAAACCATGGCCTCGCTTGTACAGGAAGTTGAAAGACTTTTGCCAGACATAAAAAAATAATTGAAAAGGTCAACGACGCAAATTAAAAAAAAATATTATGTACACAAACTTATCGGCAATGGGGGTCACGTTTGAGGATGAACAAGCCGTAATGAACGATGTAATGCAGATGCTGGAGGCAAACCCAGGTAACCCCACGCCACTATCGGTGCCCTTCCCATCCAACGACACTCCAGCTCAACGTGAGAGGCTGGCAGTTCTGGTCTCAACTGGCGAACCAAAAGAAGCTATTGGTGTTCAGCTCACACACGAGCAAGTGAAACGCCTCACAGACAAGCAGGTTGCAAACTACTGCAAAGCTTATGTAGGCAACAAGACGATAGAGTCACTGATTGACAGCTTTCTGATGCTTGTCAGTAAGGGTGTTGGCATTTTTGTCTCCATCGATGATGTGGAAGCACTGCAGAAAGGACTCAAACATTACTACATCATTAACAGTGAGTTGTCATCCCTTGCTGGCAACATTGCACTGCGATGTGGACGATGGTTAGCGGCAGCCAATGCTGCTCTGATCACAACAAAACACATTGTTTTTAAAGCTGGCAAGGAACCTAGTGAGGAACATAGTGAGGAACCTGGCGATGAAGCAATGTAAGAACCTGGCAAGTCCATGCAACCGTCTTGAGGTAAGTCCTCCTACAATGTAAGTGATTCCCTAGTTCTTTTCAATAATTTTAAAAAAGGTATTATATATCCTGATGGAGACACAACCTGAACAAACTAACTCTGCTTCTATCAGTCGAATGAGCAATCCCATCACCTCTGATGCCCCGCAACCAAGCCTACAAAAAAACCCTAGCCGCGTTGCTTCTGGCAAAAGATTTACAGTATATAACCGTCAGGCTCGCGAAGCAAAAAACAACAGCAACAAAAAGCAAACCCCACAACGACATCAACGGAGCTCCCACCTGCCACTGCCTCGTCATCTATATGGAAGAAGAATCAAGCAGCAACATCTCAGGCTACTACATTCTTGGGATTGGCGGCTTAATTATCTCCGCTTTTGGTGTGTACTACCAACGTCAAGCTATTTTGAACGCTATTGGACGCAACCGACAGAAGAAACACATCTGAGCAACCAAGCATAGAGGAGGCCCAAACTATTCCCACCTCACAGCCGCACACACGGCCAGCACCAAAAATAAACTCCAACATTCGCAGCATGGAATAAAAAACTAAATTTATAATATATATATAGGCTGCCATGTCTGACAACAAGCTTGTGAAAACCATTCTTGTCGCTGCTACAATTACTGGCCTTGTCACTTGCGTTGGTTGGATCGCTAAAAAAAACGTCAAGGAGACAGTTACCGCTGATCCAAGCTCGAGTGTGATGAACTACGTGAAGTTCACATCGACTATGGCGGGAAGTATTGCGTTCAAGGTACCAAAATATCCTCCCTTCGATGTCAAAACAAACTTTTTACACCGCATAAGTCTCCGTTTGTTTGACGGCCAGCATTGATATTATGGCTGGAGGAGCATTGCTCAATGCCACCTCATTCATTGGCGGTAATTATCTCTCAAGCTACCTATCTGGCAACGACCCAAATGCCGCACAAGAAGAAAAAGTTAGACACGACAAAGCTATCGAGTCCTACCGGGCGACCTATACCAAATATCAAAAGGACCGAACCAAGCTTCTCGATTGGATTGCAACAAATGATCAAATCAAAGATCAGGTAAAACAAAATTTCACTAACACTGACTACGCTTTCAAACTCTACAACCAAGCTCACCAACACGACCAAGTCTCTATGCCCAAAGAGCCTAAGTTCTCTGACTTCTATAAGCCAAGTTAGCAGCAAAAACAAGGTGAACTCCTGTTTGTCGGTACTGGCGCTCTTGCGCTTGGTTACGCTGCCTTTCGCTTCCATTGAATAAAAATAGAATTATTAATTATATACTATGAATCTCGGCAATGTTATCAGATTCATTAGGTGGGCTGGCCTCACTTACTTTTGGCTTAAAGCAAACTACTACTTCTCTTGTGTCGTAGAAGTCGTGCAGGCGGTTTTCCATGTCTTTGTAGACATCTGCTGTTTTGATCTCAAGGAGCAGGCTGTCTGTGTCTGTGTGAGGTAGATCACAGCGTGAGCTGTTCTTTAGCTTGAGATAATTGTAGTAGAAGTTGTACATCAGGATTTTGCTCAAATCCGGTATGTACATGCCTGCATGGACTGGGCGTTTAAGAAAGATTTTATCCTTGTGCATCTGAATTGCAACAAGGCTTTCATCAAAGACTGTACTCTTGCGTATAGTGGGCTTGAGATAAGCTTATTTTACCTTATCTTATTTACCTCATTGGAACGAACCAACCTCATGTCGGTGCAGTTTCTGAGGTTCTCCATGGGCTTGCCGAAGACTGAGTTGTTCGTCAGCTTGAAAAAGTTCTTTTAAAAGTCTGAGATGGCTTGCTTTCTGAACTCAGTGTTGAGCCTGATGTATGGTTCCATCCAAGCCTTCTGCTTGAACTTTAGGATCTTGTGGACCCTTTTCAACCTCATCCCTAAAACTGCTATCACACCGGGCTTCCCCATCGTGCTATGACCGTCCCGACTCAAAAATTTGAAAAATCGGGTGAAGTCGTGGCCAAGTCGGGAAGGTCGTGGTGTGATCGGGGTTAGTCGTGGCCAGTTCGTGAGCATCGGGAACGGTCGGGAGGGGTGCCACGACTTTTTAGGTGGGAGCTTTATAATCGGGAAACTCTCACGATTATCAAAACTCGTGGCTAGAACGTAGTGAGGACGTGGCGCGGTCGGGATAGTCGGGGCACAATCTTGGCTCAGTCGAGGTGCAGTCGGATTGGTCGCGGCCCGATCGTAGGCGCTTCGAGGGTCTGACATCTCTCGACTACACTACAACAGAGCCACGATCAGGCCAAGACTCATCTGACACAGCCACGTTAGAGCCCCGATTGCGCCAAGAATATACCACAACTGAACCCGATTGTGCTACTACTCACACGACTTTACCACAACTCACACGTTCGGGCCACGTAAGAGACAAGATATAGCCACGACAACCACGTTATAGCCACGACATCACCACGTTTTATAAAAGGTTTACCCACCAATGGTATAAAAGTCAAGTTTTTGGATATTGTCATCATTTGCAGAGAAGACAGCAAGCAGTACACAGCTCACCACTCACCACTCATCATGTCTCTTTTCAATGAAAACAATATTGAGTTGATCATCATGCATCAGCTGTTACATTTGAATTATCTAGATGAAGAGACAGAAGTCATTAGAGGAATAATTGAAGGGAGCAGGCAGAGGAGGAAGCCAAGAGAAAGGAGATGTTGGGTCCGCCCTTGGTTGGATGTTGGTAGAAGACTACAGTTTGGCCAGTTCCACCGTCTGATGCCTGAACTGAGGCATGAAGATCCTGCCTCTCATCAATTTCTTCCGTATCCTACCACAGATGTTTGATGAGCTGGTGCAAAGAATAAGACCAAGAGTCACCAAGATATACACCAACTACAGGAAAGCCATAGAACCAGAGATGAAGATAGCAATTGCTTTGAGACATCTGGCCAGTGGTGACAACTACTCCAGCATGAAGGTTAACTTCAGAGTGCCACAGAACACCATATCTTTGATAGTCAGAGAAGTCTGTCAAACAATTGTAGATGAATTCCAAGACGAAGTCATTAAATGTCCCACTACCTCTGAAGAATGTAAGGCTGTAGCAGAACAGTTTGAGAAGAGATGGAACGTCCCCCGTGCAGTTGGTGCCTTAGATGGGAAGCATATTGCCATCAGAAGACCTAACAGCAGTGGCAGTTTACCATAACTACAAAGGCTTCTTTTCCATTGTGCTGCTGGGCCTGGTTGATGCTGATTACAAATTATTATGGGCTGACACTGTGGTTTTGGTCATGTCAGATTCTCAAATCTTCAATGAATCAGAATTGAAAGAGTGGATCCTTGATGGTTCTATTGGTTTTCCAGCAGTAGACAAGCTTCCCAATGATGACAAGGACACACCATATTTTATCCTGGGAGATGACATCTTTGCACTATGTACCTATCTGATGAAGCCATATTCTGAAGCCATATTCTCAAAGAAACATGACTGTCCAGAAGAGAATCAAATATATATATATAGATATCCTGAGCCTAACAGCGTCGCTCTTTGAACAGAAAGCCGATGTTAAACTTAACTGAGGTGAAAGGTCGGGAGCACAAGAATAAAATTGACGACCGGGCTATCTTTTAATTTTAGCAATTCTCAAAAACAGACTTACGCGACCGTTTGCACAGTACATTAGACCGTACAAAAGTTCACGAAAATAACTTTTTCTCCGTCTAGAATAATTAGTACGACTAATTTCCAAATAAAATACACCTGCTGCTTATAAAAATTGTCCGAGAAACTGATTTGGAAATCAAAATTGCAAAAAATACACAAACATATTTGCATAAGACCACGCGAGTGAAGTATCCAAGTCTTGTTTTGTTTTGTTTACATAAAATCGCTTTTCAACATATGTAATGAATGAACAAACACATAAAAATGGACAACACAATCTTCTTTCGAAAAATTTTATTCAAATCTCCATACGTTTATGTTTAAAAGCAAAACGCGAACCATTAAGAGCTCATCGAGGCCGAGATGTCTCCGATGAAAGAAATCAAAACAACTGAATTTAATTGAGCGCGTTATAAACAATTCTCCCGAAAACTAGCGAGAACACAAAAAAGTCAATCACAGATTGATATCAACATAAATTCCCATCGAAAAATGTATTTTGTTTTACCTTTAAGTCCCTCCACTGCTTGGAAATTGTTTAAATCTCCGCTTCTTCAGTTCTGAAACCCGAAGTGACAAACATCTTCCCGCATTGCTCCCATCCTCGAAGCAAGATTTTATCTCTGAAAGCTCTTCTATTTCCACTATAGCGAATTCTGAGTATCCCTTAATTAGTATCCCTGTCTTGAGTAGCAAACCACGAAAAAATTCAGGAGAATAACGACTTTAATTTAAACGGTTTTCTCCGCTAAACACAGCAGTGTTTTCCCAGGTGACGTGAAATTGCAAAGATTCCGGTTGTTGGGTGGCGTCATACGCGCATGTTTTGCGACGGTCTACGCGCCCGCGAGTTAACCCTTAGCGACGGCGGCGGCGGACAGCGGCGGCAGGCACACAACGCGCCCGCGAAACATTCCGTTAGCCATGACCATGAAAAATGACGAGCATGGGTTCTATGGTTCTCTGGTTCTATGAGTCTGGCGCTCCGCGCGGGCCTTCGGCCCGCTGAGCTCCGCTACAACTACAAAATCTCAAGAGGGCGTAGAGTGGTGAAAAATGCTTTTGGCATTCTAGCACAACGTTGGCAGATCTTGCTGAGTACCATGATGCATGCACCATGAAATGTTAGACTCCTGGTTGATGGTTGTATATGTCTTCACAATTTGATGAGGATAAGTTATCCAGCCTTGCAAAATGCTGCTCTTGACAGAAAGGATGAGAACCACAGAATTGTTCCTTGTGCCTGGAGAGAAGTAAGCTGGATGCATGAAATCTAGATGATCAAAGGAGCTACACGTGCCACCACTACAGGGAAGCAGCAGCAAGAATATCTCAAGCATTACTTCAATTCACCCGCTGGTTCTGTGCCATGGCAGAATGACATGATATAAAAATCAAACAGTCCTTTTTTGGACTACCCCCAACGGCCCTTTTAAGGGCAACCACAACTTCCAAAGAAAATTATCTAACCAAAAACAAACAAACCAAAAGTGAAATAACAAAAGCTAAAGTCCCCCCAAAAATCATATCTATAGAAAAGCCTAAGTTTAATAAAATAAATAAGGTTATATCCAACATAAAAACAACAAACCATCAAATGAAAATATAATTGGTTGGACTGTTCTTTTAATGTGGAATATGACTTTAATTATTTTAGTAAACTTGGGCTTTTCTATAGATATGATTTTTTGGGGGACTTTAGTTTTTGTTATTTCACTTTTGGTTTGTTTGTTTTTGGTTAGATAATTTTCTTTGGAAGATGTGGTGGCCCTTAAAAGGGCCGTTGGGGGTAGTCCTAAAAAGGACTGTTTGTAAGAACTCAAAACGACTGTTTGTTTGGTGATGCCGAATACTAACTGAAGAAATCACTGTCATTCTGTTCACCAGGTTGCTGTGGACCAGTAGCGAATGGCAGAGAGGGTGAGCTGAGGTTCACGTCTGGAGTGTGAATTGTGCTGCTGAGCTGACCAAGTAGAGTAGTAGCAGTTAAAGTTGCAGTGGTTGGAGGTGAAGTAGTTAATGCCACTGGTTGAAGTATTCTATACTGTGGCTGGACTTGTCTTGCAATCCAATCTAGCTCCTGCGAATGCCAAACACTTCTTGCAGGATGTCTGTTGTTCATGGGCTCTCTCTTTTCTGCCACCATCCCTTCTTGGCCTCACATCTAGCAACACAGGAGTAGGGGATGATGGAGTAGGTGTAGTAACAGGAGTTGTGTAAGCAGCAGCAGCACCATCACTAAGTGATCCATTGCTGCCTCTGGGTAAGATGGAGCAAACCAGAACCAGACTTCTTGTTGTCCTTGAGGATCTTTCCTTAACGAGTCCTCACGGACTCGTACCATGTCTGAAGGAGTTTGACATCCTTCCCCAACTTGGCTGCAATCTCATCCCACAGGGCTTGCTTCTTATTCTTGTCCCGGTAATCTTGAAGCTTCTTGTTGTACAGTAGCTCGTGATCCGTCAAAAACTCCACCATGGCCTCTTCCTCTTCCTCATTCAGGTCCGCAGCCACCCTCACGCGTTTCTGTCTTGGAGGTTGACAAGGACCAGGTTCAACAGCATCACCACCATCACCGGAAGAGTGGTCAGATTCACCATGGTCAGAAACACTGTTGAAGTTGAAGGTGTTTTTCTACGTGACTTAGTCTTGGCCTGGCCCTTGCCCTTGACTGGACTTGCCTTGGCCTTTGCTGCAGTTCCCTTCTTGTGAGGCATAGTGATGTGCTCTGTAGAATAACCCACACTAGAATGAGGTCTGCTTGAAAATCGGCTGTATATATAGGTCTTTGCGAGGTCGCGTGGCTGTCACGTGGCTCTGTCGTGGCGCAATCGGATAGATCGTGGTTCTGTCTTGGCACGAACGGGTAGTCGTGGTACTGTTGGGGCTCATTCGTGAGAGTCGTGGGGATAATCGGGGTGTCGTGGCTGAAACGTGGCTAGATCGGGACTGTCGGGGCTCAGTCCTGGTACAATCGGGGAGAGTCGTGATAACAACGGGAATGTATAATTTTTAAACCGAAATTCGGGTATTTTTACACGATTCTACCCCGACCCATACAAATTTTACAAGAATTATAGAATCGGCGTTGTCGGGACGGTCGTAGCAGTCGTGGAGTTTGGTGTGATAGGGGTTTAACTCAAGGTATTGCTGCAGATTCCTGTAGTGCAGGACGTATCTGGTTTTGTCCTTGATGGTTAGGAGCAGCTTCTCAGTCTCATCCTCAGCTTGGCCCTGTAACAATGCCCTTTGGTGGTCGGACATCACGCCTTTTCGACTCTGTTTTTCTGGTGCAAGAGAATAGGCGTTGTGCTCGTCGTGCAACTCCTCTGGATACTCCAGATCCATCTCGAAGATGTTACCCCATTTTCTGGTGGGGGACCACTTCCTGATTTGGTGTTCTGTTGGTATCACTTTACACCAAGCAAACTTACCAACTGGAGATGTTCACTCATTGCCCAACCGTATAGGTTGTTTTCATCACGATATATGATGTAGCTTGTTTCCTGATCTTGGTTGTAGTCTTCAAGACAGGGACTGTTCGCCTTGCAGTAGCGTCTGCTCTCCATTGAAATGCCACCACACATTCCCTTTTCAACGAATAGGTGCATGTTGTAATCTGTGAGGAGTTACAGACTGATGTCTGTGTATTTCAGGAGAGCGTCATAGCTGAGACCTGGACTTGTGTAGTAATGCGCAGGGTTTAGGCCATAATGCTTCAGGCAGGTTGTTCTGAAGTTCTTGACAACATCCGCCAGCAGAAGCAGCACGTCCGTCTTGAGGTATAGGTCGTGATAGTCGTCAAGGGTTTTGCACTCAAACGCCTTCCACAATGCCTGCACGTGCTTGTAGTCTGCGTCACTGATGTGTTCCATTTTAAGCTTGCTATAGAACGCATCTTTTTCTAGCAGTGCCTTCTCAGTGAATCGTTCCCAAGAGCCCCCAAGAGTCCATGTACTCGTATGGGTAGATTCCCTTCTGAAGTAGGAGCTTTAGTTTGTCGGGATCCTCTTCATACTTGCTAGTTATGGAAAAAGACTCTGGACTGTTTGATTTGACTAGGTTATCGAGACTTCACTGCATGAACTGGCAGCTGTCGATAAACGAAGAACGAGATGTACTTCTCCATGGTGGTTGGTATGCACTTCAGCTCAGTCTCGACATTGGCTATATCACTTATTAGGTGATGTGCATCGTAGCCTTTCAATTGTGAAACACAACTGGGATTACCACATTATCAGGGTTGATTCGGTGCCCCGATAATTGCCTGTTATGTGGCAGTGTTCTTTGACAGAGTCCCTTATACGCTTTCTGACTAAAGACTCGCCACAGAGGAGGCAATCATCCTGTTGGAAGTGAAAGCCTTCTTTTTGCTTCCTTTCTTTCCTTGGGCGTCTTGGATGTACATCTTGTAGGCGTTGGAGTAACACTTGTTGGTTTTCCAGTGAACCTGTGAGACCTGCGTATTCTCCAGTATTCGGATCGTAAACTTCAACGGATTCCTTAAAGTTTTCTTTGTACAGGCTTTCATGGCAGATGATGCACTCATCAGCCTTGTTGTAGTTTGCCCAGTATTCCCTTGTCATGGTAAGGGGCTTTTTCAACATTAACCTGTCCCTAATACCCTCTCTGTTGATTGGATGCAATGTAAGAATATTCTCACTGCATCCGCACCTCTGTAGTGAACGGGACCCAATGCTTCGCCTTTGGAGCAAACGATGGTATAGGCAAATCCACAAGGCGTGTGCATATCTGTCGTGGTTGTGCTGCTTTCTGTGTGTTCTGACTTGCGACCTTGGGTTTTTGTGACTAGACGTTCGAAGTCTGCGTAGATGATGTAGGGGTTTTCATCTGGTTCTGATAGTTCTCAAAACGCAGGATGTTTTCACCCTCCTTTGGCATTTCGATGTGAACTGGCCGACCTTTGATGCCTCTGCAATAGACCAGGCGTGTGTTTCTCGAAAGTCCCGAAAACTTTTCGGACCCGAAAAGCTGTGTTATGTGCAGAATGTTTACCAATAAAGATTCAGTTTTTGTTGATTTTGAAAGCTAAGCAATAAAATCTAACGTTTACTACACAACTTAAGCTCATTCGTGGACTACAAACTACAAGTCTTCGGGAGTTTCGAGAAACGCACACCAGGTGATCGTCAAGAACACGCTGCGATGAAAATCCTTGAAGGCACCTATCGCAGAAATGTATCCTTCTGCCTGCCTCGTACTGTCTTGTCATTTTTCAACTCAAAGACGTTTAAAGCTACAACCTCAGACAATAATGTTGGAACACATGCCGAAATGTATCTCCCCCACCCTTTCTCAAAGTTGAAAACCGTTGGTATTTTGAGTTCGCGTTGAAAATCGCTGCATATTTGCAACTTTGGAGAGGGGAAAGGGGAACAGGATTAAAAAATGTCAAGTGTTCCAACGATTAAGGGCTGAGATTGTCTATAGAACTGATAAGAGGGGAACTTTGGAGAGAACTTATGACGCAAAGGTTGACACATCTGTTTATGCGTCACGTTGCTTATGTGTTGAATTCTTGGTTATTTATGTTGAATTCAGTTCTAGAAATTAAAACACTGTCTTCTTCTTTTAGCTAGAAATACTCTAGCTAAAAGAAGAAGATGCATATGCTCCCAAGGGCAGGCTATCGAGAAAGAAATCCGACGGACTTACCGTTGGCTGAACTTCAAAGGAACGAAAGGAGGGAACAGGTGGAAGCCTCTTAAAACTGATGGTCGCTATCCGTTATGGAAAGGGTGTAATAATTTGTGAACGTTACGAGAAAATGTCTGGCTCGTACTTTGCAGATTTCATTGACAGAAACTTTAATCGTATGTTTGAAGTAGCAGATAAAGGACCTCGGCGCATTTTTATTCAAGACGGAGATCCATGCCAAAATTCGGCAACGGATAAAAGAGCTATCAACCGCGCTCAAGCTGAATTGTTAAAATTGCCCGCAAGAAGTCGAGATTTAGCGCCGATAGAAAATCTCTTTCATTTTGCAAACGATTTGCTAAGAGATCAAGCTAAATTATACCATATAACCAAGGAGTCCTTCAAAGAGTTTAAAAATAGTCATTGAGACAATAACGGGCATTCCCGTTGAGAAAATGAACAATTTAATTGTATCGATGAATAAGCGACGACATGATATAATTTTAAGTAAGCGAAATCGCCTTAAGTATTGATTGTATCCTAGATGCGTAATACACGAAATGTAACGAATAATTACAATCTGCTTTGAATTAAGAAAGTAGTTGATCATGTAAGCAGCTGTGGAGAAACTAAATGAACTCTTATCCTGAGTGCAACGTAATGGCAAAGTGAAGACAACAGTTAGCGAAAAAAGGACCTTTTTGTAAAAAAAAAGGGAACGAACGAAAATAAAAACTACCCAACCTAACGATGAATGAACTATTTGGCGTGCTAATTTCAGCGCATCGCGACTCCGAAATGGCAGACTATAAAACTGCTCGTGTTGCCATGGTACCGGCGGTTAACCGTCCAACGGTTAACCATTTTGGACCACCCGTTTTCAGACGGAATAGAGGAATATATTGCTTTATTTTCTACGGTAGTGACAGTTTATAACATAGATTTGCCTTTCATTCGGATTTTTGATAATACTTAGCCCTACAAATGTGGAAAATTCACTTTTCAAAATGGTTAACCGACACTTTAAAAGTAAAAGTAGACTATTAACTAACTTCTTATTATATTATCACGGTTAACCATAATACAATTCTTGGCTCTGGCGCAGTTTTAGCACAAATTATTGCATAACCATTATATTCAGTTTCAGTAATTCAACAGCAAGTTTATGTTCAAGTAATTTGGATAATTATCCCTTTTGTGAGTTTTCGATTGTCTTTCAAAGTAACGGTTAATCGTGGCGGTAATTCGTTGAGTGCACCTCTACTATCGTGTATGTCACGCAAACATTATCCCGGGCAATACCTGTTTCACTTAAATAGCGATTTGGTGATATGGGATTTTTCCGTGGGGTGTTAAGCGATGCTTTTAATGGTTGTTAGAAGGAGCAGTAACAAGTTCAGCGAAACAACGCGGGCAAGGTTGAATTTCTTTTTGGTCCGACAACAATTTACCAAAGAGTTATGTAAACAAAGTGTCCCGTGCTTTTAATTAGTGCAAAAGACAACTAAGAATTCGCTACTAAAGTTGCATGAGTTATTAGCAATGTCGCCTTTTATTCTTTCCAAAAATAACCTTATAACAGACCGTAAACATCCTCTCAAAATCGAAGGTCTGCACATAAATTCTAAGTCCCTTAACACAGCTCACGTTACGTTCTTTAAATTCTCACTTATAGACATGTCTATAGAACTGATAAGAGGGGAACTTTGGAGAGAACTTGTGACGCAAAGGTTGACACATCTGTTTATGCGTCACGTTGCTTATGTGTTGAATTCTTGGTTATTTATGTTGAATTCAGTTCTAGAAATTAAAACACTGTCTTCTTCTTTTAGCTAGAAATACTCTAGCTAAAAGAAGAAGATGCATATGCTCCCAAGGGCAGGCTATCGAGAAAGAAATCCGACGGACTTACCGTTGGCTGAACTTCAAAGGAACGAAAGGAGGGAACAGGTGGAAGCCTCTTAAAACTGATGGTCGCTATCAGTTATGGAAAGGGTGTAATAATTTGTGAACGTTACGAGAAAATGTCTGGCTCGTACTTTGCAGATTTCATTGACAGAAACTTTAATCGTATGTTTGAAGTAGCATATAAAGGACCTCGGCGCATTTTTATTCAAGACGGAGATCCATGCCAAAATTCGGCAACGGATAAAAATGCTATCAACCGCGCTCAAGCTGAATTGTTAAAATTGCCCGCAAGAAGTCGAGATTTAGCGCCGATAGAAAATCTCTTTCATTTTGCAAACGATTTGCTAAGAGATCAAGCTAAATTATACCATATAACCAAGGAGTCCTTCAAAGAGTTTAAAAATAGTCATTGAGACAATAACGGGCATTCCCGTTGAGAAAATGAACAATTTAATTGTATCGATGAATAAGCGACGACATGATATAATTTTAAGTAAGGGAAATCGCCTTAAGTATTGATTGTATCCTAGATGCGTAATACACGAAATGTAACGAATAATTACAATCTGCTTTGAATTAAGAAAGTAGTTGATCATGTAAGCAGCTGTCGAGAAACTAAATGAACTCTTATCCTGAGTGCAACGTAATGGCAAAGTGAAGACAACAGTTAGCGAAAAAAGGACCTTTTTGTAAAAAAAAAGGGAACGAACGAAAATAAAAACTACCCAACCTAACGATGAATGAACTATTTGGCGTGCTAATTTCAGCGCATCGCGACTCCGAAATGGCAGACTATAAAACTGCTCGTGTTGCCATGGTACCGGCGGTTAACCGTCCAACGGTTAACCATTTTGGACCACCCGTTTTCAGACGGAATAGAGGAATATATTGCTTTATTTTCTACGGTAGTGACAGTTTATAACATAGATTTGCCTTTTAACGGATTTTTGATAATACTTAGCCCTACAAATGTGGAAAATTCACTTTTCAAAATGGTTAACCGACACTTTAAAAGTAAAAGTAGACTATTAACTAACTTCTTATTATATTATCACGGTTAACCATAATACAATTCTTGGCTCTGGCGCAGTTTTAGCACAAATTATTGCATAACCATTATATTCAGTTTCAGTAATTCAACAGCAAGTTTATGTTCAAGTAATTTGGATAATTATCCCTTTTGTGAGTTTTCGATTGTCTTTCAAAGTAACGGTTAATCGTGGCGGTAATTCGTTGAGTGCACCTCTACTATCGTGTATGTCACGCAAACATTATCCCGGGCAATACCTGTTTCACTTAAATAGCGATTTGGTGATATGGGATTTTTCCGTGGGGTGTTAAGCGATGCTTTTAATGGTTGTTAGAAGGAGCAGTAACAAGTTCAGCGAAACAACGCGGGCAAGGTTGAATTTCTTTTTGGTCCGACAACAATTTACCAAAGAGTTATGTAAACAAAGTGTCCCGTGCTTTTAATTAGTGCAAAAGACAACTAAGAATTCGCTACTAAAGTTGCATGAGTTATTAGCAATGTCGCCTTTTATTCTTTCCAAAAATAACCTTATAACAGACCGTAAACATCCTCTCAAAATCGAAGGTCTGCACATAAATTCTAAGTCCCTTAACACAGCTCACGTTACGTTCTTTAAATTCTCACTTATAGACATGTCTATAGAACTGATAAGAGGGGAACTTTGGAGAGAACTTGTGACGCAAAGGTTGACACATCTGTTTATGCGTCACGTTGCTTATGTGTTGAATTCTTGGTTATTTATGTTGAATTCAGTTCTAGAAATTAAAACACTGTCTTCTTCTTTTAGCTAGAAATACTCTAGCTAAAAGAAGAAGATGCATATGCTCCCAAGGGCAGGCTATCGAGAAAGAAATCCGACGGACTTACCGTTGGCTGAACTTCAAAGGAACGAAAGGAGGGAACAGGTGGAAGCCTCTTAAAACTGATGGTCGCTATCAGTTATGGAAAGGGTGTAATAATTTGTGAACGTTACGAGAAAATGTCTGGCTCGTACTTTGCAGATTTCATTGACAGAAACTTTAATCGTATGTTTGAAGTAGCATATAAAGGACCTCGGCGCATTTTTATTCAAGACGGAGATCCATGCCAAAATTCGGCAACGGATAAAAATGCTATCAACCGCGCTCAAGCTGAATTGTTAAAATTGCCCGCAAGAAGTCGAGATTTAGCGCCGATAGAAAATCTCTTTCATTTTGCAAACGATTTGCTAAGAGATCAAGCTAAATTATACCATATAACCAAGGAGTCCTTCAAAGAGTTTAAAAATAGTCATTGAGACAATAACGGGCATTCCCGTTGAGAAAATGAACAATTTAATTGTATCGATGAATAAGCGACGACATGATATAATTTTAAGTAAGGGAAATCGCCTTAAGTATTGATTGTATCCTAGATGCGTAATACACGAAATGTAACGAATAATTACAATCTGCTTTGAATTAAGAAAGTAGTTGATCATGTAAGCAGCTGTCGAGAAACTAAATGAACTCTTATCCTGAGTGCAACGTAATGGCAAAGTGAAGACAACAGTTAGCGAAAAAAGGACCTTTTTGTAAAAAAAAAGGGAACGAACGAAAATAAAAACTACCCAACCTAACGATGAATGAACTATTTGGCGTGCTAATTTCAGCGCATCGCGACTCCGAAATGGCAGACTATAAAACTGCTCGTGTTGCCATGGTACCGGCGGTTAACCGTCCAACGGTTAACCATTTTGGACCACCCGTTTTCAGACGGAATAGAGGAATATATTGCTTTATTTTCTACGGTAGTGACAGTTTATAACATAGATTTGCCTTTTAACGGATTTTTGATAATACTTAGCCCTACAAATGTGGAAAATTCACTTTTCAAAATGGTTAACCGACACTTTAAAAGTAAAAGTAGACTATTAACTAACTTCTTATTATATTATCACGGTTAACCATAATACAATTCTTGGCTCTGGCGCAGTTTTAGCACAAATTATTGCATAACCATTATATTCAGTTTCAGTAATTCAACAGCAAGTTTATGTTCAAGTAATTTGGATAATTATCCCTTTTGTGAGTTTTCAATTGTCTTTCAAAGTAACGGTTAATCGTGGCGGTAATTCGTTGAGTGCACCTCTACTATCGTGTATGTCACGCAAACATTATCCCGGGCAATACCTGTTTCACTTAAATAGCGATTTGGTGATATGGGATTTTTCCGTGGGGTGTTAAGCGATGCTTTTAATGGTTGTTAGAAGGAGCAGTAACAAGTTCAGCGAAACAACGCGGGTAAGGTTGAACTTCTTTTTGGTCCGACAACAATTTACCAAAGAGTTATGTAAAAAAAGTGTCCCGTGCTTTTAATTAGTGCAACAGACAACTAAGAATTCGCTACTAAAGTTGCATGAGTTATTAGCAATGTCGCCTTATATTCTTTCCAAAAATAACCTTATAACAGGCCGTAAACATCCTCTCAAAATCGAAGGTCTGCACATAAATTCTAAGTCCCTTAACACAGCTCACGTTACGTTCTTTAAATTCTCACTTATAGACAACCTCAGACAATAATGTTGGAACACATGCCGAAATGTATCTCCCCCACCCTTTCTCAAAGTTGAAAACCGTTGGTATTTTGAGTTCGCGTTGAAAATCGCTGCATATTTGCAACTTTGGAGAGGGGAAAGGGGAACAGGATTAAAAAATGTCAAGTGTTCCAACGATTAATGGCTGAGATTGTAGGTTGTTCTGCCTTTCAACTCTTGAGAGCTGATTTAGGGGCGTTAGGAAAGAAATTCCAGTAAAATCTAGATCGTCGTCTGTTGGGTGCTTGCTTGGTCTGTTGGCATTTTTCATGTCTGGTGAAGGAAACAACACAGCACATAAAGCCCAACGCAAGCATTGATCGTCTCTGTTTTTATGTTTATGATGGCCTGCTTGTCTTTTAACATTTTAGGAAGAGATATGTAAACGCCACCTCTGAGAGGTTGGTATCTACTAAAGTCAAGATAAACAGTATTGACTTTTTCAATGACCCAACCTGATGCCATGTTTACCCACTTTGCTACTTTTTTCCGTTATCGAGTTGATAACGGCGTCCGTTTGTTTGGTAACTTCAGATTGACTGAAGTGTGTTACTATTAATGGGCTGGGCAGCCTGAAGTAATGGTTGATTGTATCTGTGTCATTGACTCCTTCCTTTGTCAAGCGAATTTCAAGCGTGAAATTAACTTTAACAGGACCCAGTTCCGCCGCCTCTTCCCCAATCGTTCGAACGATTGTGGGCTTGTTCTCTTGGTAGAACAATGTGAGGTTTTTGTGGGATGGTGTTCAGGCACAGCCATCTTATAGCTGTGAAGCCAACCTTGAAAAGCCTGATTTCTCTGATGAAACTGGAGTGTAGCATCCATGGTGGATATATATAATAGGTATATAAAATGTTCAATTGGTAATACCACGTCCAGTATGGTAGGTGATCCGACCGCACCCAAGTGGTGTGTAGTATAGGGTGTGGGTGGAGCCGACCTCACCCCAAATAAGCATTTATGCACCCCAACGGAGCCTTCCTAGAAGAGTCCTAGAATACCTGCCCTCCCTCTCCACAAGCTCACGAGGCGCATGTCACCGAGTGCGCTTGGGGAGAGGGGAGAGCAAGTATTCTAGGAACGCTCCGTTGGGGTGCATAAATGCTTATTTAGGGTGAGGCCGGATCACCTACACCCTATACTACTACTACAATTATGCAAAATGGGGCCAAAAAAGGTTCACAGTACCCTTAATATAAAAACATACAGTAACATTGTGTAACACGTTGTTACAAGATGTTACAAAGCACTTGCATCATGCTTGCATGCTCGCGTTTATATGCAAGTTCAATACAGTTTTGATTCCAGAGTTACGTTTGCGAATTTGCTTTTACCATTTCATTTTCGCCACAAATATTAGTCTTATTTTAAAGTGTTCCATTCTTAGGCATAGATGAAATGAATATTCGCGCTCCGTTTCAGAATACTACATCAATTATTCTACTATAAATGAAAGGACTTATTGGAGTCAGGGCGCTTATTTCTGTTTAGACGTGATTATTATGTAACCAGTGCTCTTACCAACTAAGCTATGAGTTCAGCCAGAAGTAGGTTGTGATACAATGACCAAAAGCTTGTATGTACACCTGAATAGAACGTACACATACACCTGTGTTTCACTGTTTCGTATGAATCACAAACGTGTACATCATGCGGCCGCTAACACAATAGGGGCTTATTGATTAGGAACACTTATGCAATGTAAAGAGCGCTTATTGCAATAGGGACGCTTATCAACGGAAACGAATTTAAAGCGGGGATTTTATTAGAAAGTCGGCGCTTATTGTAAAGATGTCGCTGAAAGGAATCATTACGGCAATTATACGGCTATCGATACCAGATAATGCTATAACTATTGTTTTGTTTTATGTGATTAGTTCCTTCTGCTATTCTTGACCGAGGCCGCTTGGCATTTAAGGTCTACAACAATGCTCTCGTTGATGGAAAGGCATGCATAAAAAGAGTACCAATCATGATAATTGGGCAGGATCGGACAGGGAAGACAAGTCTGAAGAAGTCTTTAAAAGGAGAAAAGTTCAATGATAATGAACCAAGCACTGAAGGAATAGAGACCGACCTTTCATATTTTAACATTTCGGCGGAGATTTGGAGAGTGCGCAAAAAGGAGAAGATTGAAGAAGAGGACGAAATTTATTCAATTCTTTGGGATTTTGGTGGACAGTCAGTTTACTACGCTACCCATCCAATATTCCTTACAGAGGGAGCCATCTACATTTTAGCTTGTGACCTAAGTCGTAATCCACACGAGAAAGCTAACACTCCTATGCGAAAAGGACTGTACGAGAACAAAGAAGACATTTGCTGCAACAAGACAAATCTGGACTATCTTGACTTTTGGATGTCATCAGTTTATTCTTTGGTTTGTTCAGATACTACTCCGTCTGACACCTCACCCGCAAGATTGCCTCAAGTGTTTTTGGTATGCACTCATGCCGACAAGCCTTATGGTTGTTCTGTTCCCAGGGAATTGGCCCTTCGCATCTTCGGAGCTCTACGAGCCAAGGCTTACAAAAGGCATCTGTTTGATGACGTCTTTGTTGTCGACAACACAAAGTCAGGAAGCAGAAATGAGTGTCCAGAGGTAGTCCGCCTGAGAGAAAAGGTACTCACTGTTGCCCAACAACTTCCACAGATGAAAGAGGCCATTCCACTAAAATGGTTGCAATATGAAAATAAGCTCCAGCTCTTGCGCGAAGAGAATAAGAAGTGGATACCCATTAGTGAAGCCAGGCAGATTGCCTCTGATAAATGCGGGATAGACGATGATGAACAATTTTGGACGTTGCTTGATTTTTTACATGACCAAAGAGTTTTAATTCATTTTAACGAAACACCAGAGTTGCAAAACATGGTGATTTTGGACCCCCAGTGGCTCATTGATGTCTTCAAGAAGGTAATTACTATTAAGCAGTACGAGCACACAGAAGGCAGCGTTGAAGAGCTTTGGCTAAAGCTGGAAATGACTGGAATCTTGGATGAAAGGCTCCTAGATCATGAATGGAAACCGTTGTTTGACATGTACAGTGAAGAAACCCGCACAAGCCTCATCGCAATAATGGAAAGATTCAGCTTGCTCTGTTCATGGCCATCCGACGGCGCTAACAAGCAATACCTTGTACCATCCATGCTGATGTCGCCTCCCACAGTTGAAGTCAAAGAGGTACTTGCTTCCGTACGAATCCCTTCACTCTTTGTGAGGTTCCAATCGGGTCGAGTGCCCCCAGGTTTGTTTTCTCGATTAGTTCTGCAGTTTTACCAGTGGTCCAACGAAGAGTGGAAGAGCCAGATAACCCCCGAACTGTTCAATAATTTTGCTCTGTTCCACATTCGTCCTGATCAAGGGACATTTGTCATCTTTTTGTGTCATTCCTCATCTATCGAAATCGCCCTTCACGATGGAAGCAATTCTCTTGATGCGGAAGTGGCAGGTTATTCCACAAGTCGTGGTATTCATTGGCAGTTGAGAATGATGCTCGAGTGCATGCGTAAGGATTTCGGCTGGCTAAAGAACATGAGGTACGAAATGTGCGTCTGCTGTCCAGTGTGTCCTCAAAAAGGCTCTGTCATATGCCGTACTCATGATGTACGTGCTTGCGAGTGTCTCCACTTGTTATCAGAATCAGAGTTGCAAAACTGTCAGTACGTCTGCACAAAGCCTAGTTTATGTGTTGATCGCAGAATTTCCATCAAGATGTTTGCACCTTGGTTTACCTTTTCAGGTTCACAAGAAGGCAGGATTTTAACTAATCGGGTTAGTTTATGACTTTCCTCAAGTGATAAGTAATATATTGTATGTGATCACCAAGGCCACAACTTCCATTTTAAAGTAGTAGTTATGTTTTGAACAGAACCTTTATAGAACCGCCTGCTGCTGGGCTCCTGGATGGATTCACTGGATTTGCAACACCCTATGGATCACTGTGTTGTCATTATGATTGGTTGATTGGATCCTTATTACTCCGGTTAGAAACTGTTTCCTCGGAGATCCATAATGGTACTGATCGGCTGTTTTGCTCTTGGTTCATAGGCATCCACACTTCAGGGATTTTAACTCAGTTGTCCCTATTAATGTAAGTTTGATGTGAACGGCCATGCCATCTTGTTTACCTTCATCAACAGCGTCTTTCGATTACTTATAAACAGTGTGTATGCCTTGTTGTTGTA
Source organism: Cladopsammia gracilis (assembly GCA_022457155.1). Taxonomy (NCBI): domain Eukaryota; kingdom Metazoa; phylum Cnidaria; class Anthozoa; order Scleractinia; family Dendrophylliidae; genus Cladopsammia; species Cladopsammia gracilis. The sequence goes on from JAJGOT010000286.1 coordinate 526,085, forward strand.
GGCTACGGCGAAGAACCCCTGACGAAGAACCCCAAGCGTTATTGCAAAAAACAAGACCAATGAAATTGAAATCCCTGAAACCTGGATGCCTACCATTAAAAAGCACCAGCCAAACGGACCTTCGAGGAAACAGCTTTTAAACGAAGATCCAAATCCACCAATCACAAACAAGCACAGTGATACATAGTGTTACACATCCAGTCGACTTCATCACGTAATGAAGACCAGCAGTAAGCCATTAAAACGTCGCGTTCCACATCTAAAACCACCACAATGGATAACCATATTTTCAGGCTATGTACAGTTTATACAATTCGCAATCACTACACTCACGGCACTACCAATAAAAGCAAAAAATACAAAGAAAGGAAGCAGCTTGCCTGCGCAGTTAGCACTATAGCAATTCCAGGCGGGCAGGACATAATATAATTTTGTCCGATTAACACGACCCTTTCAGCAAGGCAAAAGATAAATAGATTTGTGATTATTCTATTTTTTTCTCTCGCAGCAAGCTGCTACTGGAAGTGATGTTGAAGAAAGAAGCAGTGTCTCTTGCAAAGAAGGTAACAACTCTTTAAATCTATTTACAACGTCAATTCTAATTGTGTTTTCAAAATTAGATAACATTAGTCATTGAATGAAAGTTTCTACCTCGTGATTAATTTAAAAAGTAGAGGGTGTGGGCTGTCTTATAGAGCCCTGAAGCCCTACATTTTTTGCTATCGAGTCCGGAGCCCCATATAGAGAAATGTGACAGCTGGGTACTCCCAATTTCCATTTTTTTTACCCAGATTATTTTGATCGGTTTAGTGCCACGCGCGAGATATTAGTCATTGCGGCTACCCTGTGAATCCGAGGTGAATTTAAGTTTAGTATGTATGTATTAACAAAGAAAAGAGGTTTTAGAGAGGAGGAAACAACACGTAGAGATAGATTTTATGATCATTTATTAGCATTCTGAATTGCTTTGTGGTGTGTACTCTTTTCCGAAAACTTTTCAATTTTTAAATGCCCAGCAATGCCTTTTTCACTTCTGCGAGTCTAAATTTAGCAAAAACAATTGTTTAATATTTGTAGCATATCGCATATGCAGTAAACGGAGGGTTCGGTGATTTTCTATGCCATCCTAACAACTGGCTAGCTATGCCATGCTGATGAGTCCTAACAAGGATGAAACAGCTGTCTCGTGGCTGCCACTGCCTTGTAATATAGCTGTGCTCATGCGTGAGTCTATAGTTTTTCTAAAGTTAGGAAACCAGGAGTTTTCCAATAATAAGTATTGGTTAGCTCAGTTGATAGAGCACCGGTCTGCAGAGTGGGAGGTCTCGGGTTCGAACCCCAGCCGGACCAACACTCAGGGTCTTAAAATAACTGAGGATGAAGGTGCTGCCTTTGCTATGACATCGGCAAATGGTTAGACCTTCACGTGGCTCGGATGACCACGTAGAAATGGCGGTCCCGTCTCCCATGGGGACGTAAAAGAACCACTGAGGACGTAACCCTGGCTGTGACCACCCTCAGTGTCACTTGTTCATGGGTGGGGTGGGTGAGATGAGATGAGATCAACAATGGACAGATAGCGGCTGCCTGTGGCGCCTTTGTAAGCTGACGTCCGATCTCATTCTCATAATTGTATGTAAAGCGCCATGAAACATGTGTGATATGTGCGCTATATAAGTCTTTGTATTATTATTATTATTATTATTATTATTATTATTAGTAGTAGTAGTAGTAGAAGTAGTAGTAGTAGTAGTAGTAGTAGTAGCAGTAGCAGTAGCAGTAGCAGTAGCAGTAGCAGTAGCAGTAGCAGTTGTAGTTGTAGTTGTAGTTATAAGAAGTTATAACTGCTCGGCCACGCTTCCAAAATAACCAACTGGTCTGCCTCCTACCAGTTGGGGTATTCTAATTGCATAATCTGATATTGTCTTTTTTGTTCCATTGGATTATCCCTGTAAAGTTTTTCACGGAATATTTCCTTTATTTTGTTTCTTTGTATCTTTGTGAAGAAACGGAAGGTAAATCACTCATCCTTCCTGGTGACGTTCTTGTGACCATTATGTCACCGTATAGCGATTGTGAGGATATCGTAGCTCAATTTCAAGAGTGTCTTCAGTTGACTGATCCAGCAGCTCTAGAGAATCCAGAGCCCGAGACTAAAAGATGGATTCGCTGTCTCGCCAATACCGCTAAATCTCAAAACAGAACGGACCTAGTGGAGTACTTGAGGACGATAACACCTGCCGGCACTACCGGTAAGTTCACAAAAATGTGAAAATCAAAACGAAACTCTCGTCCTTAGATTTGATGTGATTAAAAAGTTTGTAAACTGCGTAGTACTCGGATATATGTGGAATGGAAGGCCTGCACGTAAGACCCTATTTTTTTTTATTTCCCTACATTTGTGTTCATCTACGAACGCAGCATTCTTATTGGTTAAAAATAACACGCACCGTTGATTGTAAAAATAGCCAGGGCGAGTGACGGCAGCTTCGTCACCAGGTCCTTCTCCGCTTTCAAAATTGCAGGGCGGGCGTGATATCGTAGATTCAACTCGTCTCCAGGACCTTCTCCGCTTTCGAATGCGGTAGGCAGAGAAACCCCGGGACACGACTACCCGGTACTCCAAGAATCGTGGAATATTTTGTCACGTGACACGATAAAGTCGTTGACAATCGGGACAGTGCCACGCGTAGCGCTGTAGGAGACTGCTCTCAAATTGGTTATGAAAGCAGAAAGGCAGAAACCCTTTCATCTCTATTCTTTTAGCGCTTGTCTGAACTCTTGGAAGTTAAGAGAAAGAAGATTTCTTAATGAACAGTTTAAGGTCAGGATTTGTGATGTAATCGCAAACATCATGTTGTGTAATTCATTTGTAACGTTCGCGGCGTTGTAAACAACACGGTAATTTCATGCTGCTATCTGATGTCAATAAATTTATTTCTCCAGTACTTTCTCTAAAGCTGATTGTGAAGATAGGTCATGTGATCACAAAAATCATGCCGTGTAACTTACATCACCCATTATGCTGTTGTCTTTGCGGCATGTACTTACAGTGCCCGATTTTTTTTGTGACGCGCGCATAATAATTTGCATGGTCAGTACTAGTCGGCTGGGATTGGTCAACAGATTTAGCTTTGGAAATACTTGAGCCTCTTTGCAATATTCAGCTGCTGCCAGTCAAGTGGTTGGAAGTGTGAAGTAAATTTCAAGGTGCGATATAGTCAACAATAGCTCCAAAATTCGTCCTAACTATGACTCCATTGACTTTCTCATGTTATAGAAATATTATCTGAAATAGTTTGATATACAAAGCGTGACGAGCTGTCACCCCGCGAGGGACGGAATTCATTAATTAGGTCCTTACGTTCAGACTCTCTCTCTCCATTTCCCTTGCGAGCTCGCTTCACTCGCATGACAATCGAGTGAAAGCCAAATCAGTAGAAGAGCCTGAATCGCCAATGTGTTAAGAAACAATAACATTTGAATATTTACGCTATTCCGTAATAATAAAGGTTTTCTCCATATTCTAGCGCCATTTTCAAATGTGTGTAACTTAATTAGTACTGGCCTGGCTGCTAGAACTTGTGATATCTTTTGTCCCTTCATGTCATGCTGTTGATTGTTCAAACTAGGACCCTTGTTGGATGAGAAGCTTGATGTTCGATGTATTCCTTTCATGCTGAGAAAAGAATTAACATTCAGTCTCTGTGGTAAGTATGATTGCATACTTATTTTATTTGTCATAACAAAGGGCCGAGGCAACACACCAGGTTAACAAGTAGATACTCAAACACGCTGTGTACTGTGTCCCTTTGCTACATCCCGAAACGTAGATAGTAACGTATGGCTCGAGAGCAAATATAAACTAATTTAAAATAATGTGGACTTTCGACACACACCTTATATGAAAAGGAAAACATGTTGTCTCGAGCCGGAATCGAACCGACGTCTCCCCGGTTACCAATCGGGCGTGATAACCACGCTGGCAACGTGGCCACCTTACGATGTGAATGGAATTATACGAAGGCCATTCCATGAGACGTTTATCCTTTTCGAGGTATACGTGCATTTCATATGGCTACTAAATCCCTACACGGGATAAAATCTGAAGAAATGCTTCGAAGCCAGGAAAGTCCTAGTACAAGTCCTAGTCAGATTGCGTGCCAAAATATTTCTCGATTATTTGATCCCAGTACAATTATTTCTATTCTCCTGTTACACTTTTTTAAATTACATGTACATTCTTCCTTTGAGGTGGAGACGAATGGAAAATGTTTGCAGAAAAGCTAGGCATGTCTTACAATGAGATTCGCTTCCTTGACAAGAGAACCATCAACCCGTGTGACGTTGCCCTTGATCTAATGGCGAATCACCGCTTTATGAGTGTTGGAGAAGTCTACGACCAGTTGGTGAAAAGTGGGTTTCCAGGATCAGCTGATTTACTGTAAATAAGAAACTTTAGTCTGTTTCTGCTCTGTGCCACTGTCCAGATGGATTGGCTCGTTGCCAATGCAGCTGAGATCAGATACGTTTAGTTCGTAGTACGAGTTCGTAAAGGTTGAACACGAGTACGAGTTTTCAAACTTAGTGCGCATGCTTTATGCTTTAGATTATCGTGTCACACCAATGTTATTTCTATGGCCTCCTTCCTTAAAGTCTTCAACAGAAAGCAAAAATATGCTACTGTCCTGAGCAACTCTTTAATATTATAACGCTGTAGTTTATAGTTTGACTTGTGGGTGATCAATCAGTATTTTTAATATAAAGCATAGCACAAACATCAAGAATATAAATATAAGAACATAAAGAATTACAGCATATATTCCTGGACCGTTATTATATTTGCCATGTTAGCAATTTCAGTATACAAACAATACAACTATTAAAGTTGTATAGTTAAATGTTACGTGGTTTTTAGCCGTAATGCAAGGTGATATTAGTTAAAGAGAGTTAGCCGTTAGTCAAGTTCTTTCAATGTAGGACTTTCGTCATGACAGTTTATAAGGTTAAGTTTTTTATGTAAATTGTTTTGACGTAGCTTAGAATTAAAGATATGGGGCGAGTTTTGAATATGTAGTGTTGTTAAAAACATGGGATTCTATAGGTATTTTTTTTTATGAAAGTTTATATTTACCATTAGAGGCCAATACTGATGCAGGGCCGAATTGATTACCGCTTATAGAAAACGCGGTAGAATAGTCTAATTGTTTGGTTGATTGCAAGAGACAAAAAAAAATTAAGACAACGATAGTTCGTTTACATTTACAAAAAGATAAAGGAAATAAGGAAATAGCCTGCGGCGTTAGTCATTATGGTCATCAGCGAATTAAACAGCGATGATAAAACCAATAAGATTCGCATATTCGTAAAGGCCGCGGTGAGTGTTACAATTCTTATGTCGTGGCATAGACTATAACTGTACGAGTGAAAATTGTCAGGGCTGAAATTATAATACTTGGCAATTGCTATAATTTTGCTTTGTAGTACGCCTCAAATGAGTGCTTGCATTTTTTTGTTTCTTACAGAGCGCTAGCAATATATATTTAATCTGACAATTTTAGAGATAGCCAGCAATATACATTTTTAAGTGTTCATCTGGATAAATGTTTCCGCAGATATATCCAAAGTTTTGATACTCGAAAAAGTTAATCTTATTAGATTGTAGATAAAATTGTTACTTTACTTTTAACTTAAATTAGTAGAAGTAACAGACAAACTGCTCATAAACAAGAGAGAGTTTAAGCTGCTAGCGGTTGGCGTTTGGTGAATTGTGAACGTCGGGGACGACAGTAAAAAGATGGAGGCGTATTTATGATTTCTAAACAAATAGAGAAATTGATGAGTGAAAAACAGAACTAAGAAGTTAAAATCTCTATCATTTTTCATGTCAACCCTTTCATGACAACTGATATTCACCTACTGAAGTGTTGCATGCGCAGACGGACGTAACCGCTGTAGTCTGAGAGAGATCCATTTTAAGGGGGCAATGTCACCTACATGTATTTTTAGTATCACTTTGAAAAGCCCGAAACATTAAACATGTCAAAATGAAAAATTAAAGTCCAATCGTTTTTAACATTACTAGAATGAAAATGGATTGCAACTTGAAAAAAACATTAGCCGATTATTAAAGTTTTAAATTTCTTTCCCGTATCGTATAGAGAAATGATTCTATTAAAAGTTTAATTTATATAAATCTTTTCTTCCGTTGAGAAAATACATTGCATTTTTCTTTCGCACCCCAGTTTCTGAGAAAAGGTTCTTAGTCAAATACCAAGGACAGGTTACAACAAAAACCAGCAAAGTCCGGTGCCATTGTCCTTTTCTTAAAAAGTCCGTATTAAAGGAGGAAGTTGACTGTCTTTGAGTGTTTAGTTAATAATCATCAGTATGTATGTGGTATGGTAGTACTGAGCCTGTATTCAAGAAATAGCTCTTAGAACCCCTTTGATTATAAAAGAATTCCATGCTGGAGGCAGTTGATTGTCTTTGGTGCTTAGATAATAATCATCAGTTTATGTGTTAAATGGTAGTACTGAGCCTGTATTCATGAGATGGCTTTTAGGACCTCTTAGAGCCCCTTTGATTATAAAAGAATGCCATCAGGAGGCAGTTGACTGTGTTCAGCTGTGTGTTTGAGTGCTTAGTTAATAATCATCAGTACATGAATGTATGTGGTATATGGTAGTACTGAGCCTGTAGCTTTGATTATTATGCAAAGAGACTGAACCAGGGGTATAGAATGGTAAATTCGAGACTGTGCGAGACTGCGAGACCCTAGTTTAAAAATTCGAGACCGAGACTTTAGCGTTTCTATCAAATCCGAGCCCGAGACTATACCTCTAAAAAAATCCGAGCCCGAGACTCCAATTGCTGGAAAATGTCGGGCTGATATAGTACTAAAACAGCTTTAAACATGACTGAAATCTCCAGCGGAAGCTGAGATTTACGAGAAAAATTTACGAGACTCCGAGATCCAAATTATCAAAATTCGAGACTTCGAAAACTACAGCGAGCCCGAGATTCCGAGACACCAATTTAAAATGGCGAGAATTCGAGACTCGGTGAATATTTTCTGAGACGCATCATTTCCGATAGACCATTCTATACGCCTTGAACCGAAGTCCTCTTTTTGTGCTTTGGGAAAAGGTTTTGTGAATCGCTTGGAATAAGAAACCCATACGTGGATACAGAAGTCTACACGCAAGAAAATTGTTTCGAAAATTTTATCCGAAAGTAGCAAAGTTATTCAAAGTTACGAATTTGTTCTTTTAATTTGTAATACTCAGCCTCATGCTGTGAACCTGGGTTTCCCCGTGGACGTGTATATAAGTTAAATAACCTTATTTACCGATTGCGTAAACAAAGCCAAACTTAAACGTATTTGATGGAGCTCTTAGTGGGTAACTTTTTAATAAGTAGATAAATGCCGTTTAGTATGTGATGCTTGTCATCTTGACATCGATAATGGTAAACGACGTATAAACATTGATAAATATTCTGGTTGGCCTGATTGAAATTAGTCTAGACCCAGTTTTGTTAAATGCCAATTAAACTTTGTTTAGGCAATCAGCCTTAAGAATGAGTTTCTAATGAATGGGAACATACAAGGCGGTAACGTGAATGTAAGTTAGAAAGCCTATAAAGTGACTTAAGGTCTTGTTTTTATCTCTGAATTAAAGCTAAGGTTTGCGTGTTGATGTTTGCCTTTTTTATAGCAGGACAATACTGTTGCTCTGTAGGAAGGCGGTTGGGAAGAACTTTACGTGTGGGACGCAATTTTTACACAATAACATTTAGGTAGCTCCCATCTGTAATGAAGAAGGGTGTTCCTCGAAATGTTTGATTTGGGGTGTGTGGTCTGCTTTGCCAACTTTCAGACTTGCCCAGCTCGTTTTAAGATATCATCCACCTGGCAGGCCAAAATGCCCTTTTGGACTAGAATGTAAAACAAAACTGTCAAATTTTAAAACAACTTTAGACTGAAACAGCACATACCTCTAAAGTTTTTACAGGGTAGCATCCCCCCCCCCCCCCCCCAACCCTAATATCTATGCAAATCGTTTCAGACTCGTTCCCAGTCGCTATCTCTCCATGAGTCGGACTCCCTCATGGCCAGCTCCAGCTGTTCGCCTTATAGAGAGTTTAGATGTCGCCTTACAGGTAATGCGCGATTTGAGAGAGTTGACTGTAGTTCCATTAATTTGTTTCACGTCTTTATCACATTGTAAAAAGCCTTATAGAGTTTATATGTCGCCTTACAGGTACGTGCACGATTTGAGAGAGTTGACTGTAGTTCCATTAATTTGTTTCAAGTCTTTATAACATTGTAAAAAGCCTTATAGAGAGTTTAGTTGTAGCCTTACAGGTGTGTGCACGATTTGAGAGAGTTGACTGGAGTGTACTATATTAATTTGTTTCACGTCTTTATCACAATGTTAAAAGACGTCATATGGCTTTTTTTTGTTTTTGAATGGTACGTTTTTTATACTGGAAATAAACTCAAGAAAATCTATAGAGGTTATTCAGTGAAACGCTGTGCGATACGGCTGCATTGTTTTCTCGCCTCGAAACGCTCTCTCCTCCGCAGAGGCCTCCTACTGTCACGCTCCACGCTTGGTAAGAAACGCGCGGAAGCTGGGTATAGGTTCCCCGCGCTCTCGTTCACCTCGCGCCCATTTTCTCTTTTACTGTTTGGACAAAAGGACTAATGACACTAGCGTTGGCCGGCTGGAATGTTTTGTTATGTGTAACTTGTATCGTATCTACTTCAGATAAGTCTGGACAAAGGGACTAATGAACTAGCGTTGACATTTTGCTTATAAAAAGATTGTCCAGTCGAAGGTGCCAACTCTAGTGTTAAAAGAAAAGCATTTAGGTTTTTCTAGTCAGTCTTAGCATAAAAACCAACGTGGACAGAGGGACAAAATTCGTTTTCGGTGAATAATCTTCGGATAGTTTCGAATATAGACATAGTTTTCGGTGTTGCTTGACAGTCATTGAATATAGGTCCTCTTCGTGGACACTGTTCTTTAGGAGCCTCTGCGGAGGAGAGAGCTCGAAACGCGAAAAAATAGAAACAGACGAGTAAAAGTACCCACTTCGTATCACACAACTTTTCGCTAAACGTGCTAATGTAAATATTTTTTTTTATTCGACATGGTCATCTCCAATATAGTATAAGTTTATAAAAGAGTTTTTTTCTTCTGGCGCGAGGTCAGAATAGTGTAATAACGTGTCTTTTTGCAGTTGTTTTAGTGCGTATTCGCAGTTTTTGTGTGTTTGAGCGCGCGTTCGTACTTTTAAGCCTGATTTCCATATAATCGCAACGATCGCAGCGATCGTTGCGATCGACGATCGCTGCGATTCTTGCGACCCTTGCGATCATATGCAAACCAACCGTTGCGATCGTTGCGATCGCGATCGCAGAGATAGAAAAATTTCTATCTCTGCGATCGCAATCGCAAGGATCGCAACGGTTGGTTTCCATATGATCGCAAGGGTCGCAAGAATCGCAGCGATCGTCGATCGTAATGATCGCTGCGATCGTTGCGATTATATGGAAACCAGGCTTTAGTGCGTTTGAGCGCTCGTTCGTAATGTTAGTGCGTTTGAGTGCGTATAGTGCGTTATAGTACGTGTTCGTAAAGGGACACTTTCGAGTGTCTATCAATGCAGGAGTTTGCCTTTAAGCGGCTAAAAAGGTAAAAATTCCACAAGAATGGCAATTTTTACGAAATCAAATTTGTCAAAACTGTAATCCACTTCCATCAATGCAATCCTGCTTCTGTTTTGCTATATAGTGTTTTTTTATCCAATGAAGTTGTATATTTGGTGTTATTATTCGATAAGCATCAAAGTGCTTTAAATTTATTATGCAAATTAGCTGAGTGCACATTCAATGTGCACTCAGCTAATTTGCATAAGTAATTCTCATCATTTTTAAACATTATCATCTTTTGTGATACTCACCCGGTCTTCATAAAACGGCAAAGTGACGAACAATGGCATTAGGTTACTTATGCAAATTAGCTGAGTGTACATTGAATGTGCACTTAGCTAATTTGCATAATAATTCAAAGCACTTTGAAGCTCGTCGTAGAAAAAAATATAAATAACAAAGGTTGTGCCAGAATTGTAGTCAAAGTAAAAGTCTCTTGATAAACTAATGCAGTTGTATTTTTTCCTTTTGTTAAATTATTCATCGAGATCCAGGTAATTTTGTTCAATTTCCCGCCACTAAAAGCATTGACACACTTGATGCCGCCGTGGACCCCGGATGAAATGGCATGGCTTCTGTGTGCACGTGACAACTCTAGACTGGATACCAGTCTCCAGATCTCCGTTGCATTTACACTGCGGATTGAAAACATTTATAGATTGTTAGTAATCGTTAGTTTTTGACAACAATTTTTTACGATTTTCGAGATATTTGTTTCTTTTACAATAATTAGTTTGTCGATGCATTGCTTAATCAGACCACTTTAAAAAAAGAGTGGTAACCTTCGTGAAAGTGACTGTGCATTGGACTGTGGAAACGAAAAGGCGCCAAACCTTATGGTGTGCCGCGCAATGAAACTATTCTCAAAAGGAAAATAAAACGTTCCACAGTTAAATGCGCGGCCACTCGCACGAGGCCCACACTCATTTTCGAAATGGTCTATTGTGACCATTTAAATGAGAGCCAATGAGTACTACCGAGAAAAATGAAAATGTGGTATTGCTACTTTTAAAAACATGCGGTACAAGGTTATGGAATCAAGAAGTGCGATTATTCAAATGAAAGCTATTGAACAATACTTTTCTGTGGTACTGTTTATTATTCTGTACAAGGTGATTCTAACTTGACCTAACTTTTGAGTCTGTGGATGAAATCCTACAGTGTGGCCATTCAAATGAAAGCTATTGAGCAGTATAAGCACTTTCCTGTCAGGTACTGTTTATTGTGCTGTGCAAGGTTGTTCTATCTTTTGAGTCTGCAGTTATGCCCAGAAATGCGGGCAAGCATTGTTTAACGAGTATACTTCATATTTGACATAGATGTTTGTCGTTTTCATATTACATCATATGTGACAGAATTTCGTGTGCTTTGGGGTAAATTTTTTTAGGTGAGGACACTATGATGTCAGTCATAGAGAAGTGTGGTCCCCCTCTGCCTGCATTTTTGGACATACCTCTGAGTCTGTGGATGGAATCCTAAAGTGCGGTTATTCAACTGAAAGCTGATGAACAATACTTTCTTGTGGTGCTGTTTTTATGCTTTACAATGTTCTTTCTTTAACTTTGAATTGAGTCTGTGGTTGGAATCTTAAGTGTGACAGGTAGACCAATCGTATGAAAACTTAATTCAAAACTATTGAGTACTACTTTATTTCTTTGCATGGTGCTGTTTATAATGCTGGTCAACTTTATATTCTAACTTTTGAGTCCTCTGGAATGGAATCCTAAAGTGTGACAATCCATAAAAACAATATTAAATAGTATTTCCTCTGAGTTTGTTTATGCGTAAGTTTTTTTTTAACTTACCGGACCCCAAGGCGACACGACCCAATAGTACCCTCTCTCTGCATTAATAAAGGAAACAAAACAAAAACCTCACTAAGAGCCTCACATGATGGACAGGTTTACATGGACCCATTGATAACGGTCTATACCACAGTAAAGGGTTATCCTGTCAGTGCTAACGTGGTCGCTTTATTATAACTATCACTAACGTGGCATGTGTACCTATAACACAAACAAAACCAACTTTAGCATAAAAATGTAAGAGCTAAGAACTTCAGTCTATTTGCAATTGAGAGCCAGAGGTTTTTATGGCATACGATTTACCATTTTACCGTCGCTTTTTTACAATTTAGCGATTTCTTTCTAAACAGGGCTTACTGATGATAAAATTAGGAACAATTTATTGTCTTGCATGTTTCAATATACACCACGATTCTATGCCTGATGTTAAACAAACAGCCACGCCTGCGTCGTATCGCCATTTTTTTGGCAAACCGCGCTAGCTCACCCAGAACACACTACCTTACGGTCTTGGCTTTGAGCTTTAGGATCCGACAACGTTAATTGAAATAGCTGTACATGTACGTTAACTAAGATAATTAGCAAATCAACCATAAAAATCACTAAACTTGCTAAAATTATGAAGTAAACCCTCACTGAATTGATCCTTTCAACTCAATTGAGTCCAACTCATCCCCAGGAGCTTCTTGGCTTTCAAGATGGCGGGTCGGCAGAGAAACCCTGAACAAAGCTGCCAAAAAAATACAAGAATCGTGGAATTTTATGCCACTTCACACATGACAAAATTCCGTCTTCGGAGGTTATTTCCAGCGATTGGAAGCCATTTATTATTTTCTTGCACTCTAGAACCCTGTTTCAAGTGGAACGAAGACCTTTTATCACTTTCCACGCAACAAAAAACTATACGATTCTTGGCCATTAAGTATTTTGGCAACGCTGTCCAGGGGTTCACTGCCCGCCCGCCGGCAATTGTAAAAGCCGAAAAGGCCCTGGGGTCGAGGTTTCATAGATTCGTTACCAGTACTCTCGCGTTTTAATGCAACTCACTTTCTACGTCATCTTGACTTCTGTTTATTCCATTGTCGTCTATATTGTCTGAAATAAAGTATTACCGCATTTAAACAATTATATACCAAAATATCTCAGTTATTCAGCTCTGGAATGGTTTGTGTTTGTCACTAACTCAGTGTGACTGAAAACAAAACCAACATCTCTAGAGAGGCAATATCACGCCGAGTTTGCTATTTTTTGGTCAAAACTTTGCACACATTTTTTACCAAACATCTTTGCTATTAGACCATAGGAACAAGAAGAACAAATCAAGTGAAGCACAGTTTTTACCGATTTTAAAAGGCTATATTGATGAACAGATGTTTTTTGATCAACAGTGAATTTAAATCGATACATAGTCAACCTTGAGTCGACTGATATTTTACCATCGTTTGAGGCCCCCGTCCACACGTATCCGTTTTCGTTTGAAAACGCAAAAGTTTCTTTCCGTTTTTCAAAATCTCTCCGTCCACACGTAGTGTTTCCGAATCGTTTTTGCCTGTCCGCACGTACACGCAAAAACGACTGAAAACGCTTCAAATGCCTCTAAAGAGCATACGCGCCACTGATTTTAGCCGAGCCTGCGAGTTGTTTGTGGCTTTTCATCGCTTTTATCGCATGCGCAGTGGACTAAATTCGACCTCTTGACGTCATCGTTTTCGAAAAGTTCCGTTTTCAGGTGTCCACACGAGAACGCGAAAACACCGTTTTCAAAAGTTTCCACTTTCGAAAGCGTTTTCAAAAGTTTCCGTTTTCGGTGACCGTTTTCATCGGATACGTGTGGACGGGAAGCGAAAACGGAAAAAAACTTTTGCGTTTTCAAACGAAAACGGATACGTGTGGACGGGGCCTGAGTCTGTGGATCAAGTTATATAATGTAACCATTCAAGTAAAAGCTGTCGATCAGAATTTGCCTGTGTCACTTAATATGCTGTACAAGGTGGTTCTAATTTTTCGTGAATTTATTGTTGATCAAAACCTATCGTGCGACCATATGCATGCATCAGTACTTTCTTATGGTATTATTCGTTTTTCATTTATTATTATATGTTTCAAAACAGGTATCTGGATTTTTCTTGAATTTTGCTTTTGGCTACTCTTGGGAGTAAAGTCAGTAAAGAGCTTTGACAATAGCTTCATGGATGGAATTCACGCTATAACAATTGCTTGTAATTTACAGGTAAAACCTACCTTCTGCCTCAAAGACACTTTTGGAGTAAGCTACACTACACATAATTAGAACAACTGCAAAAAGAAGAACTGTACTGGGCCTCATCTTTTCTTCGTTAAAACTGATTGATCGCCGGGAATCGATTCTTGTGACGTTATTGTTTCACTGAGATCCACGTGCTGCAAATAATATGCCGATCTATTTACAATGATGTTAATTTATAGGGTTTTCTTAAACAAAAGGCGGAGGCGAACAATTAAACAAGAACACACAAATTGAACATCTGCAAGACAAAGATGTGATTATGATCTTCCCTTAAGACGAAACCGCGAAAGTGGCGCGTGGTGACCGGAAGACATGCGTTGGTTTAGTGGGCGCGACAAAATATCCTTACGTGCTAAAAAAGGCAATTTCTCAAACTTAAGTCCGAATAACTTAAGTAAATTGTTATTACAGAACAATATCTTGTACAGTGGCGTTGTGTTCCCTTGTAAAATGGAACAACTTTGATTTCTCAGAATAATTTTATTAAGGTTAATCCTTTTTTAAGTATGAAGGGCTTGTTCGTGCCGTAAGCATTTGTTTGATTAGCTCTCCAAAGTAGAAAAAAATTAATTCTATGAATTGATGGAGCAACAAGTGAACTTAATTTCCGCAGCGGCAAGCCTTAAAAAATACTAACTTTTAATCCTTTCACCGGCAGAGTCAATTATGGAGACATGTCGTGTAGTTCTAACTTTGCAGTCTGTTGACGAAATCCTATGATGTGACCATTCAAATGAAACCTCTTCAGCAGTTATTTTGCATGGTACCATTTATCTTTAAATTTTTACAAGATAAATTTTGAACTTTTGTTGATTTTTTATTTATTTATTTATTTTTCGCACTCTTAGCTTGGAAGTTGACTGAGTAACTGTACAAGCGTAAGCGTGCAACGAAACAGTTTCGGCCCACGCGGATCAGAAGCATAATCTGATTCAAAAGTTTGAACTTTCCTTTTCTGCTTACGTTTATTCACAGTTTTCTCGCTGGTGACGCAAACCCGCTCTTATGCTTTAATTCGCTCATGCACGTTCGCGAAATTCGGGTTAAGATCTTTTCGTCAGGCGGTGCGCACGTACCTTTCTCGTATAAGGAAACCAAACTAATTTACAGTCAATTAAATGAATCCTGCATAAGACAGAAGTTCTTTTTTTATAAAATTAACGCCGATATTTATTCCGGTAATTCAAGCTGACAACAACGGACTGAATCAAAGAAAAAAGATAAAATTTGTTTGACAATAGCTTTTTCCTTTTAATTATTTGACCTGTGAAAGCTCGGAAGCGCTTCTGAAATGGGGCAAGTGTTTATAAGCGCATCGGATTTCCCATGTTGATTTCTTTGTCTTTTATTCTTTCTAATATTAATGAGCGTCAGTTTTTCAGGTCATCTCATTGTTGGTAAAGCGTTTAATGTCACATCCAGATTATTTTCAATTTCCTATCATGATTAACTTTATCTTGAAAAAAATAATTATCGCCTTTTAAGTTAAAGTGCCCCACTTATCGACACTCATATATCATTCATGAAAACGGATTATATCAATTAGTCAAAAATATTACTCTTTCTGGCGTGCAGTTTGAAACTTAATTATTTTCTAATTTTAAGGATCTTTTGACGGCCGTTAATTGTGGTCAGTAAAAAACATTCTGGACTTTTCTCATAAAATGACAATCATCGTGTAACTTATTCATGCTTAAAATCCGTTTTCTCAATGTTTTGGGGAAGGAAATGTCTTTATTGTACACAAATGTCATGTAGAGTTGGCTTTGTTCAAGCTTTTTATTTTCCATTTTCAACCCTCTCACTACCAAAGGCAGTCAGATCGGACCGAAATTTATAAATAGTGCTGCTGAAAAGCGGCCTAAGAACGTAGCAATAAATTGTTTTCATTTGAATGTTTTCAATGTCTTTTCTGCTTTTCGATGAAAAGTAAACGTCCCTATTTCAAGGAAGACTAATTCCTCGTTGGAAATGAAAATACACATTGTATAACTGAATATATAATCGAGCGTTTCGGTGAGAAATATTTAAGTTGAAGCAAGGAATAGACAAAATTTTACTGTATATTTCAAATTTCAAATTTAAATTTTAAATGTTTATAAAGTGTAAAATTTTAAATTTTTATAAAGTGTACAGTATGTTTTAGTTAGGTTTAATATTGTAGCTGATCATGAAAAGCCTTTATATAAGGAGCGACAATAGAGGATGTATGTATATATTTTCTTTTATATAACCAAGCGGAAAAGTGAGTGAAATGCTATATTTTTAATCCCTAATCAATCGCTGATGACCATGAATAACATCAGATCGAAGCACATGGTGAGCATTCCTATGGGTTATTCATGAGTTATTGCTTGAACACTCAGACAAAAACATCATACTGATTGGTCACAATTTAAGATTTTATCCACGTCTGATATTTTGAATCACATTCAACTCTTTCACTCCAAAGGCCAAACCTCGAGTTGTGCCTTGCAGTCCCAACTTTTGAGTCTGTGAATGAAATGTTACAGTACAATGCTAAGGCAATTTAAGGTGCACTAACTTTGACGTAAATTAAAGACTGGCTTTGCCACCTTTAACATCCGTGTCAAATAATTGGTAAAGACGGTATTTGCCACGATATTTAACATATGTCAAAGGTGTATGGTAACGAAAAGTGAAGATGTAGGATGTAAATATTATGCTCTGAAATTACTGAACGAAATGCCGCATCGTTGAGGCATATGTGAGGATTGTATTGAATGATGCGACGAACTGCGTTGAATTCTACGTGCTATATAGTTTTGGACCAGTCTTGATTTCATGCCCCAAGCTTTGTAATAAAATACGATTACTGAATATCCTTGAAACACTAATTCAATGAATAATAGCACGTCTCCCCCCCCCCCCCCCCCCCCCCCCCGGATCGGTTCCCAGAGGACCAAGTCACTACCAACCAGCTCAGGGTGCGAAATGCAGTGTCCAGCCAGTCAGAATCCCTTTCTCCTGATGTTGACGGAGAGACTAGGCAGGTCACCATAGGTGGCTTTGCTTCTTCTGATCCTATCCTACCATGAAACAATGAGGACTATCCTGAGCATGCGAGTGTAGCAGCCGTTAAGCCGAGTCGCGCGCTCTGGCGAGAGCGTCCATGCCTCCGAGCCGAAGGGTAGAATGAGGTCTTCCGGCATGGTGGACTTCCAGATGTTCTTGAGGTCGTGGAGAGCTCTCCAGGCTTGTTGTTTCTTCACTTGGATGTCTTTCTCAGTGGAGCGGATATAGTAGCCATGGGGAAAGTCCTTGGCAGCAAGTAATAAACCATCTTTGGTGGTGACATTGACTTCCTCCTTGATGTTGAAGCTCATGACCTCTGTTTTCTTAGCGCTGAGCCCATAGACCCACCTTCTTGCATTTACCCTCCACGCTAAGCAGCAAAGCCTGTGCCTTCTCAACTGAGTCTGTCACAAGCACTATGTCATCGGCCAAGTCGAAGTCAGTCTGGACCACAGGACCGACTCTTCTGCTCTTCCTAGGGTTGATTGTGAACCTGTAATGCTCCTGTTTCCCTTCAACAGCCAGTCGCAGATCATAATTAAAGATGATTATGAAGTAATGATAATATGAATTAAAAATAATTACTGATAATAGGAATACATTGAACAATACAATAACCATATTGAAAAAAATTGAGACTTAGAGCAAGCGAAAAGACCTGGTCAAGGGTATTGGAGAAAGTTCGCAAGCACAAGCACTCAGCTCAAAACGCTGAATATCAGACTTTAGAAAAAGTAAAACTCAAGAGACGGTTCACTCAAGCAAGTTAAGGCATGGTTTACCTGCTTATTTGGCATAGTTTCATTTGAAAAGGAAGTCGTCGTTCAATGTTCCTAATAATTTGCAAGCAATATTGTTTCAGTGGCCTAAATAATATGAAACATTTGTGACGTCCGAATATCAGTCACGTGATCTGTTATTAAACGTTAACGGTTAAAATTATTATTATTAAAATATTCAGGGTAAAATGGGGAACATTAAATCAAATCAAATTAAAGCTTTTTGAGCACCAATCTTTTGCATCTTAGGTGCTGGTCATGGAATAGCCTTGTGAGCATGTCCAAGTTTAATAGCAATGACGTAATTAGGGTAAATAGGTCACGTGACTTAAGAAATAGCTTAATAACGCCTAATATAAATTGCAGATACCACCTTACAAGGCAGAATAACAATGCTGATACTCTACTGGACAATTTAGTAGCACATATTTTTAAAATTATATTGCAGAACCTTTCACCATTTTAGAAAACGCATTTTGTGACGTCACTTACAGCGCATTGTCACGTGATGCTAACTTACACTCTCATATGATTAGCCAAGTCAGATGTAAATCCTACTATTAGCATCGAACTTTGAAGTTAATTGTATTGATCAATAATAAAGGATCTCTAAATTCGTCGCGGGGGGTCGTTAGAAACGCCTTAGTCATGCCTTAACTTGCTAGAGCAGGAAGTCGACAAGTAAGCTATATAGTGTAAACCACGTGTAGCATCCAAACTAAGAACAGACAGCACTAAGCAGCACTCATCCTATTCCTCCACACCCGTCACGTGACCTTTCGGAAGGAAATTATTTCTAAGTTTCGGAATTTCATGCATTTTACGAGGTACAAATGTTACAAATTATAACGGACTTATATTTAAGCCATTTAACATTAACTAGTACCGGCTTTTTTGACGCGCGGAAATCAAATAGCTTATGCAATCATTATCATTTGAACACGGTTTCAACTTTATACAAACCGCCTCATTTTTTATCCAAGTCAGTGCGCACCGCTAACTAAAGTTGAAAATAACATAACCTTAGCTGTTATATGCCAAAGTTGTTACAAAAGTCTCAAGTCGCCATGAGTTTTTCGTTAATTTATCAAGTCTATGATGGTCTTTCTCCTTCGAGAAGTTTGTATGCACTTCTTTTAAACCGCTAATGATTTAGGAGGAGGCTTTCTGGTCGTATAAACCCTACAAAATCTAGAAATAAAAATTAAATGAAATGTAAATAAAACTAATTTTACGAGAAACTGATTAACATTCAAAAACCCAAAAAGCTATTTACATGCAACGCGTGAACGGCCGCAAAGATTGTTACTTGGTAAGTTCTTACCTTGTATCGCGGAAAATATGCCTCCAAGGTAAACTGTTATATTCTTTAGCTGAACAGCGTGTAATACTTCTTGTAAAGGTTTCACTATTTCTTAAGCATTAATTTGCTTAAATTTTGAATCGACATTAGAAGAGTTTGTGAAGAACGGACTGAACGTGATAAAAAATTATGCAAAATTAAGCGGGAATTTCTTACGCTGGCTCGACGGCTTGCGGCATCTCTTTCTTTTTTCTGAATGGTACTTTTTTTGTCTCAAAAAGTTATGGAAAAATGGTCTTTTGGGAATGGAATCGATAATTTTTCTTGGACAAATTAATTTATTTAATGACAGTAAGATGTTTCGACCATGAAGGTGATGTTACATGGGACAATTTTTAACGCAACATTGTTGGGTTAAAAGTCGTCACCGTGTCCACCGCGGTCAAACGTCCGAGGCTTTTTTTGTTTTATTTAGTGTGATTTTATTTAATATTAAATGGAAATATGGGCAAGGATGTATACAAAAAAAATAATTGACGTTTCTATCTTTTAATTTTTCTCAAAATGATGAGCTTTTTTCCGTTGAAAACTGACCAAAACTCATTTGCGTCTGATCAAAATTATGTTGGCAAATGGCCGCGCCGACAATTCTGCAGTTCACAGTTTTTAAACGCTTAGAACTTTTTTAGTAAACTTTCAAAACGTTTAGTAAATTGACAGTGTATTCGCAATATTGTATCATACTTCAAACGGTGAAAATGACAACCTTATCTTTTAAGTACTTTGCTTAACGTTTGCAAATTTCTCTCCTCCACCCCCCCCCCCCAGCCCCTCCCCGCGTACGCCTATGACTGCATAATTATGATTTGCTATGATTTCTAGAGTACTATTGCATCATCACACGAATCATCCCATATGCTGTGGTTGTTTTGCTACAATAACTGATACTGAAATCATGCGTGTGTCTGACCGCAAGCTTCCTTGTTTTCGATCTTATACAGGAAGCTAGCAACAACGTTCTTTAAGAATTTTTTTGTTTTGAATTGCTGCAACCGTTCTCGCACACGCAAGGAGAAAAGATTGACGTATAACTTACAGATAAAGACAGTTTATTGAAAAGCATAACTATTGATCCGGACTACAGTTGTCGGAGGAGACGTAAAGAAGAAAGGGGAGGCTGTATACTAAGCTAGGTCATCACAACCGAGAGTCCGAGCTACCTCATATAGCCGGTGGGGTCTGAGTGAGTGGCCTATGGTATTTTCTGTAAAAATGGTAGTTTCTTGGTGTTGCGGATGGTGTGATCACCAAATGACGTAAAACAAAAGATTCAAAAGACACTGAACAATACCCACACCAGAACACAAAAGCTAACCAACAATGGCTTCCGCAACACCAAGAAACACCCTTAAAAATTGAACATGGAGTACGATAAAATATATAATCATGGTATAAAATATTTATATGTAGAAACATTTTTAACCTGTAGGTGCTTGAGAAGAAGAAATGGATCATGCAGCGTAGTTCCAAAAATTAATGCCCAAGGCTTGTTCATAATTGCTTTCTAATAGCGTCATTATATGCAACCATTTATATCTCTGGAATTTTAGAATAAAGGATTTTATCTACAAAGCAATTGACTTGCTGTACGTTCCGTAGATATTGTCTGGCCTGCTCGCTTTCACAAACCGCTTCGTTATACCGGCATAAAGTTATTCAGCACATACCTCATTTTGGAAAATTGCCTGTCTTCGCGACTGCTTGAATTTTTATTAAGGTACAGTGTATATATAGAACGGCAATGTTACTGACTTTTTTAAGAAAACGTTGCATGGCTTTGCAATTGAATTGCGTGTCGCGCGGGAACAGTATTTTTCCGCAACTGAGAGATTAATATATATAGATAGCCCAAGCCTAACAGCGTCGCACTTTGAACAAGCTTAACTAAGGTGAAACTTAACTAAGGTGAAAGGTTGGAAGCACAAGAATTAAGATTGACGAAGGGGCTATTTTCAATTTTAGCAATTCTCAAAAACAGTATTACGCGACCGTCTGCACAGTACATTTTTATAGACCGTACAAAAGTTCACAAAAACAACTTTTCTCTGTCTAGAATAAATAGTACCACTAGTTTCCGAATAAAATACAGTTTATGTTTGTCAAAAATTGCCCGAGAAACTGATTTGAAAATCAAAAATTGCAAAAATACACAAACATATTTGCATAAGGCGATGCGAGTGAAGATAGAACTGTACTATAAAATCAAGTCTTGTTTTGTTTACATAAAATCGTTTTTCAATCTATCTAATGAATGAACAAACACATAAGAATTGGACAACACAATCTTCTTTCGAAAAAATTTATTCAAATCTCCATTAGTTTACGTTTAAAAGCAAAACGCGTACCATGTAATTATAGCTCATCGAGTTCAAGCTTTCTTCGATGAAATTCAAGAGATAGGCACGTTTTAAAATCAATTCGCCAAAACTAACAATAACACTAATAACAAGTCACTCACAGATTGATATCAACATAAATTCTCATCGAAAACTGTAATTCTGTTTTACCTCTAAGTTCCTCGCTTGCTTGGAAATTCACATCTCCGCTTCTGGTTCTGAAATCATCTCCCGCATTGATAAAAATGTAATACATGAAGTTCCTCGAAACAAGATTTTATCCCTGAAAGCTCGTCTTTTTCCACTAAAGCGGCTTCTGAGTATACCTTAATTAGTATCCCTGTCTTGAGTAGCAAACCGCGAAAAAATGCAGGTAAATAACGAGTTTAATTCTCCGCTAGGCACAAGAAAACAACTAAAGTGTTTACCGAGCTCACGGCTGTGTGGCCGCGCGAAAAACAAAGCCTTGCTTTCAAGATCCCGGATGTTGTTCCAACACGGCGGGCGGCCGGCGGACGGACGGACGGACACGCGCCCGCGAAACATTCCGCTAGCCATGACATGAGAAATCACGGCGTAGGTTCTATGAGTATGGAGCTGTGCAGCCAGGCCTTCGGCCTGGCAAGTGCTCCGCTATTACTAGCTGCCTCAACATTTACCGTAAATGAACGATATTTTTGTTTTTCGCCGGATTTCACCCAAAAATCTTGAGTTTTACACGAGTAAACGTAAGTAGCTAGAAATGGGGCATAGATGGCCTAAGATGAGCTCGCATAACCTTCCCTGCTGTTGCTTAAGATTTTTATAGTGATCCGGATCCGGAAGACTAAATTCGAGGGCTGTTCGCTAGACCATAGACACAATGAAAAAATACCTTCTATAGAATTCGGCTTTGTTTATCGACTAAAAATATAACTTACATCCGGCTATAAAAGCTTTTATTCCCGTAGAATTAACAAGGGTGTTTGAGTTTCAAGAGCTGATGTTTTCGCGTAAGATCACGATTTTCATTTTGATATTTTGTTTTATCATTTGTTATCACACTGAGGCCTGGAGAAGACGTCGCCGCGGTTGGTGCACGCCACGCCACTTTCTCTCAGTTAGTTATGTACATTGACGCGTTTCATATCAAATCAACAATTTCATGCGAGTAGTAAATTACATTCCGTATCAAAACAACTGTTATCACAGTTAAACGACGTTCTCTGGTCGATTTCTAATGTTGTGTTCACATTCAGCACAGAAACATGTTTAGAGAAAACATGTTTCAACGAAACACGTTTTCGTTTATAGCTTACCAGAGAGTGCATGCCTCAGGGTTTTATCCTCTCGTCGCTCATTATTAATTCTTTCTATATATTTCATGCAGGTCCGTTTCGTAAGACTTAAACTGAGTGCAAAAGAACTGCTTTATTTCGAGCCTTGTCGTCTCAGATTAGCCGCATTTAGATTCGATCAAGATTCATTGTCGTCGTATGGCCACACAGAGCCGTAGCGATGGAACATATCTAAACAAGAGCTTCTCAGTTTATTAGTGGCCTACGTATTCAATCCTAAAATATACTTAAATCCCACACCGCAATTAAAAACTAATTTATCAATCCGCGTCTTTTAATGACACTAGTCATTGAAAGACGCGGTTTGGAAAGTTCAAAGTGCTTCGTAATGCTAATTGTTAAGCAAAAGAATGACGTGAGTTAAATTAGATTATTTGAGATATTAGATTATTTGAGTGAACGTCTCCAACTGGAAGCACCTATTAACTAACTAAGGTAAATTTCAATGCACATATTACCTAGTACACAAAAAGCGACAGAATGATCCTACTCTGTCCATTCTTATACGTTTCGCTATTTTAGTTTAACGATTGTTTATTATTGCTACGTTATTGATAATTATTTAAGCCGGTTAAGATTTTGTCGTAGTCATTTTAGTATTCAGTAGGACTGTCGCCAATTCTAGTACGGTTGGACATTAACACCACTCCTCCGATTACATAACCTCCAATGGCTTCATCAAACCATTCAAAATATGGATTTCCGTTTTGAAGTATTTTTCACCAAAAAAAAGCACTTCTCAAGTGTCCGTTGACGGTTTCAAAGTGTCCGTTGTCCGTCTTAGAGAGGTGTCCGTCTTATAGAGAGTTTAGTTACAGTAAAATGACTGAAAAACGGCAGGGACAAACACCAGATGTCCGTCTTATAGAGGTGTCCGTTAAGAGAGAGTTGACTGTACTATAAAAAGATCAAGTTTGAACGTTGTCTTTTCTAAACAGCTTATTCAACACGGCATATCTATCAACAGTTTCTTCATATCAGCAACATTGCTTTGGAGATATAGCATTTTAAAATTTGTGACCGTGCAGCTGAGCGTACATGTGCGAAACTAAAACAAGTGTTTTTCACTCAGTTAAAAGACTTTTCTAAAACGAGGATCGATGCAAATCAGAGGTCTTTTGAAACTTTGAACAGAACAGAAACAGTAATAGCTGGGCTCCTGGTAATGAGAAAATTTGGCTGTTTTTCAAGAATTTCTTAATTTCTTTTATTTGGCATTCCCTGCAATACAGTACTTATCC
This sequence comes from Cladopsammia gracilis, assembly GCA_022457155.1. NCBI lineage: Eukaryota > Metazoa > Cnidaria > Anthozoa > Scleractinia > Dendrophylliidae > Cladopsammia > Cladopsammia gracilis. Next base: position 549,969 of record JAJGOT010000286.1, read on the forward strand.
GCTTATAAGAACCTAGGTTTTTTTTTAAGTTAGCCTAAACAGGTTCTTATATAAATAGTGCTTAGTGTAGATTTATGCTATTTAGGTTCTTAAACCGGTTCTTATTTTTATAAGAAAGATATGATACTAGTGCCTGGTAGAAGGGCGGCATGTATATTAATTTAATGCCAAAACCGGCCTGGCCTTTGGACAGTACTGTATGCACTGTATATATACCAAATTTAGAGATTTTTATAGTACATACATGTTTAAGTTCACTACAGTACTTTTGAGAGTCATGTCTTTTATCTTTGCCTGAAGATCTTTAAGGTTCATTTTCTAAAATAAGAACCTGTTTCAAATTTTAGGCTAAATAGGTTCTCATGTGAAGGGAGTCTAAATTGATATTTTTAGGCTAACATTTGTACAGGTTCTTAAATTCTAGGTTCTTATAAACGGGTAAGTACTGTATCTCCACTGTATCTTTTCTCTAAGGTTGCTCTCATAGCCAGAAAACAAACAGCATACGAAAATGAAAACGATCTATAAATAACAAAGTTGCAGTTTATAATAAGTTATTTCTCGGCTAGTTGTGACTGAACGTGATCCGGATCCGGAAGACTAAACTCGAAGGCTTGTTCGCTAGACCATAGACACAATGGAAAAAATATCTTTTAGAATTCGGCTTTGTTTATCAACTAAAAATAACTAACATCCGCATATCAAAGCTTTTATTCCCGTAGAATTAACAAGGGTGTTTGAGTTTCAAGAGCTGATGTTTTCGCGTAAGATCACGATTTTCATTTTGATATTTTGTTTTATCATTTGTTATCACACTGAGGCCTGGAGAAAACGTCGCCGCGGTTGGTGCACGCCACGCCACTTTCTCTCAGTTAGTTATGTACATTGACGCGTTTCATATCAAATCAACAATTTCATGCGAGTAGTAAATTACTTCCGTATCAAAACAACTGTTATCACAATTAAACGACGTTCTCTGGTCGATTTCTAATGTTGTGTTCACATTCAGCACAGAAACATGTTTAGAGAAAACATGTTTCAACGAACCACGTTTTCGTTTATAGCTTACCAGAGAGTGCATGCCTTAGGGTTTTATCCTCTCGTCGCTCATTATTAACTTTCTATATATTTCATGCTGGTCCGTTTCGTAAGACTTAAACTGAGTGCAAAAAACTGCTTTATTTCGAGCCTTGTCGTCTCAGATTAGCCGCTTTTAGATGCGATCAAGATTCATTGTCGTCGTATGGCCACACAGAGCCGTAGCGATGGAACATATCTAAACAAGAGCTTCTCAGTTTATTAGTGGCCTACGTATTCAATCCTAAAATATACTTAAATCCCACACCGCAATTAAAAACTAATTTATCAATCCGCGTCTTTTAATGAAACTAGTCATTGAAAGACGCGGTTTGGAAAGTTCAAAGTGCTTCGTAATGCTAATTGTTAAGCAAAAGAATGACGTGAGTTAAATTAGATTATTTGAGTGAACGTGTTATTTTCTCCTAAAATTTACATGGTTTGTATTGTTAGTCGAACCACTTCCACTGCTTCTATGGAAAGAATAAATCACTTCACTGTCAAGAACGATCAAGTGTGTTCTGGATTTATAGTCTACACGCGTCGCTCAAACAGAGTACAATTCATTAGCCCTTTCACTCCCAGAGGCAATCATGGATGCATGAAGTGTAGTTCTAACTTTTGATTCTGTGGAGGAAATCCTGTGAAACCTCTTTAACAGTTCTTTTACATGGTACCAGTTGTTTTTCAATATTTTACAAAATGAATTTTTTTTTTTAATTTTGATCTGTATGCACTCTTAGGAGGCATAGCAGGGGGTGGCCCAGTAGACAAGCTAGACGCATTCACAGTATGGAGGAGGAGCTGGCGCAACCTGAACTTGCAAGGGCCTGATTGGTGGATTGGATTGGTCATCATTAGATCTTAGCAGCTTGTACAGCAAGTAGATCAGCAGGCAAAGAACTACTCCTCCTCCGGTGCATGAGCCCCCGATAACAATTCCGCCTGAGTTTGTGACAACCCTTGGGTATTCATCAGGTGTCTCGACAAGAACAATCTTATCTAAAGAAAAAGGAAAGTCAATAAATCAGTTTTAGATTTCGAGCTGTTCCCCTGTCCCGTGCGAGACGCGAAACACACACGCTCGCACGCAAGCTGCAAGCGGCTCAGTCAGTTCCCTCTCTTTGGTTAATGTAATTTCTAGTCTAGAACATTTAGGTGGTCACAAAAAATTTCTATAGGGGCTGTTATACTATATTAATGGAAACGTATGAGCATTTCATTGCGAGTTTGCCATTGGTGTCTCTTAGAGCGTAAACTAAGACGTTGCTACGGTCAACAAAGTTAGCGAAACAGGAACGAGAGACTAGCTACTAAAGTTTCTACGATTTGAGAGTGCAGATGCCGGTTGTCGAAACTGCATGACAGCCAAGCAAGAGCGAGAGTTTGAATTCTTGTCGATTCCAATGAAAACTTGAGTGCGAATTCAACACTTCGAGAGTCTCCGTGAATTGTCGACAGTCTCCGAGAATGTCCAAGAGTTCCCGAGTCGCCAAGAACGCACGAGAGTCCCCGAGAGCGCACGATAGTCGCCGAGAACGCATAAAAGTTTCAGGGAAAACAAGAGTTAGGGATTGAAGTCGTTTGATTCAGATTTAAAACTTACCTTTTCGACTCTCGAATCCACGTCCATACACTGCGGCGCGTCCGAAAGGAACAAACCAGTGGCTTTGAACAAACCGATTATAGCTTTTGTTTGAAGATACCTCGATAGACTGTTTGTTTCCGCATCTTAGCCGTAGAAACTGAGTGGTAACTGTTCATAAGACTCGCAATCCTTGGTTGGGCTAAGGAGGTAAGATGCTACGAAGGCCGACTTACATGATCCGGCAATCAATAGAAAAATTGTGAAGAAAAACATCTCCTAATGTAACGAAAAGTCAACAGCTATTTTCTCACGGTATCGGTTGTATTTGGTCTGCGTCAGAGTCAGTGACATCTGAGTATGCCGAGTGATATAATTAAGTGGCAGGGAGGGGGTGGGGGGAAGGCGGTGGGGGTGGGGGTTGCCTTAGACTCTGGTAAATGTGGTCTGGGTCGTGTGTTGTATGGATCGTATCTTTCTCACACACGCATATACATGCACATAGATCACAAAGTAACAAAGGAAGTTGTATGAATTTAGCCTGCGACTACGTTCTCTTGGGGGACAAGTAGGAAAAGAAATAGAGAGCTGGTTGCCGTGTCTCAGGAAAAGTGAATATATGCATCGAAAAAGTCGATGCAAAATGCTGGTTGGTGGAAATTAAAGACTGAGATATCATGCGGTATTGTATGTAAATCCTCAGGAGAAATTTCAAATCCCAAGTGAATAGTAGGATTATTATAACCCGCTAAATTGTAGACTGTTTAGTGGATGTGAAACAAACAATGGTGAAGATTGAAAAAAAAAGCGTCAAACGTAGACTGATCGCATTGACCTTTGCAGGCCAACATATCACGTAATAAATGATCATATTGCGGAACTCAAAAATAATTTTGGTATTTCATTTATATCCACAGCTGTAGGTAATGATGTAAAAAAAGAGATGTTAAAATCGGCAAAAGTTTAGCCAAATTAAAAATGATTTCTTGAACTTTCAGCATCTTGCAGAAATGACAAAAACTTTTAAAACTCAAACACGCATCAAACACATTGTTTAAATCATTCATCCTTCAAACATAATATTATACCCTTAAGAAAAATACACGAGTCAAAAAAATTTCCAAAGATTAGACGCGCACCGTCTGTTACCACACAACAGAACTCGCGTGAGTCTTTGAAATTACATTGCTGAACTTGATTTCCGTTAATGACTATTTTCTCATCAGGTGGTCGTTATGGGTGTCATTCATACTGACTAAGACATGGTTGCAAGCTGCGCTCTCTCTTACCCCCTTCCCGCTTCAAGAGAGCTTGCTCGCCGGCTATTTAAACTATATTCACCAACTATTAATTTCTTCAAAGTTAAAAACATTTTTTTAGTGTTAACGTTTCTTTATAATCGAAATTAAGACATGAAGATCTTGGCTTTTAAAAACGTGATGGAATTCATGAAATGAGGATTAAGTTTACATTGTTTTTTTTACCAAAACTTTGACTCCGATAAAATGTCATTACGGTGGTCCTGATCTAACTGCACGTAAACTGTTTCAGTGTCCACAATTCTTTCTAGCTTTAGAAGTGAAGAAAGGCTGTTTTGTTGGATGACATTTAACTTTTCATCCATCGCACACTTTAACGGCTACCATGATGCGCTTTTAGATCATTCCTAAGAAGAAAGGAAGTTAGCTCTGAACAAGTTGAGAGGAAGCCAACCAACCAAAAAAGATTTAATTTCAAACAGTCTGGACATGTTGTCAAACAAGTCAAGTGTTCGGTAACATTAAACAGTGCACAGTAAATACCGCATTAGTATAGGAATTTACTTCCGTATATAAGCTTTGGTCCAATTGACGACGTTCGATTTCAAACCTGAAATACTGTGTTTTAGTGTTTCAGTGTACACACTTCTTTCTAGCTTTAGACAGTGAAGAAAGGCAAGAACGAGTTCAACGTTTCTAGCAGTATGCAGTTTGCTAAGATCACAATTCTCTTCTTGCTCGTTTTGTCCATCGTTTTTAATCACACGGACGCTTGGTTTAGCAGACGGCGCCGCCGTAAGTGCACGCCTCGCGCATGTGAAGTCAGTTCTTGGTCTTCTTGGAGCTCGTGCAGTGCTGATCAGTGTGTACAACATGGATCACAACGTCGAACCCGAACGGAAGTATCCTCTCCAAGTTGTGGAGGATCAGAATGCCCTGAGTTGGAGGAAACACGGCAGTGCTATGGTACGAGAACAGTAGACTGTCGGCTAAGCTCCTGGTCTGAGTGGAGCGCTTGCACGACTCCATGTGGCGTCTCTGGTACCCAATCTAGCGCCCGTCACAGAATAAACAACGAACAGTGCGGTGGAACATGCACGGATATGTTTCGTAAAACAAGAGCATGCCCTGATCTCAGCTGCCTTAACGGAGGAAGTTTGGAGGATAAGAGTTGCTTCTGCAAGAAGGGTTTTTCCGGAAGTTGTTGTGAGAAAAGTAAGTATCTCTGCAGAAATGACCATCAAATTCCACAAACCAAAATTTCATTCAATTTCATTCTCGCCAACCATTATATTTAAATTATAGTTACATGATGTTTGGGAGCAGACAGAGATTGTTTTTCTTTTCACCTTCGCGCGGGGGGAGACGATTTTCACTCGCGCACGAGTGATCGCCTGCTCGACTTTCCCTGAGAGAAATGAGGGCTTGTCATATTTTAACTGCCTTGTAGCAAAATTAAACAACATCCAATTAAGGGAAACCAAGTGGAACCACTAGTGTTTCGTATTTCTCTCTTGGCTCTATCTCCCGTACCTGTACATAACACCTATTTGACAGGGGAAATTGTTTTGCTTTCATACTTTTTACTGTAAACAACCGGTTTAAATATTATGGTTGGCGAAATTGAAATTGGTTTGGACCGCGGTTTTGCTAAACATTGTACATGTCTATAGTTCGTTTAACTAACCGGGCCCTTTATGTTTGTCTTCCGTTTTAGTTTCCAATTGATTTTGTAATATGCCCTCAATAAATTCGATTCTAGTTTACAACTGTGATGAAAGCTTTTTTAAAGATAGACAGATTATTAATTATGTCAAAAGCCATTTTAGCTGATAGAGTACACCATGATCTACTAATGGGAGACACCTATACCTAAAATACATACTGAATACGTATAATACATACACCTTATTGCAGAAACATTGACATTATAAAGTACAAAATACCAAATAGGAATTTTAAAATTACCTTAAATATATTCGCAGCTCTAGGTATTCTTTCGCATACACGACCTTTCAACAGATATTTCTTCCAAATAAATTTTTTATAGCCTGTGACAGCCGCTTCCTCCCCTCAGAAAAAAATCGGGGAGAGAAGCGTCTGTGTAACGCCGTCGCTAATCTTGCTCCGGAATAATTTTGCATAAATTAAAATTTAGTAATTTCCGTTGACCAAAATAACGGACTCTCGAATTTCAGTTTCAAAATGGCATCGAACGTGTCGGATCACGCAAATTTTCATCGGGCGATTGCAAGTGTTTGCGAGAGTTTCAAGATTCCTTCACTCTATCCAGAACAAGAAGAATGTTTGAAAGCACTTTTGAAGGGAAAAGATGTATATGCAAGTCTTCCTACCGTGTATGGGAAGTCGCTTATCTTTTATGCTGCTCCGATCGTGGCTGATGAAGTCTTCGAACGACCGCTTGGAAGCAGCAAAATTGTCATCATATCACCGCTAAAAACGTTGATGGAAGAAGATCAAGTCGCTTATCTTAAATCCTTGGGTTATCTCACTAAAGCTTAATAAACTATCTCTCTCTGCTAACCTTGGATCTACATTTAGTTCACCGTGACATACTCTTGCAACGACAAACAAAAATAGCTGGGCCCAGCGTGATAAAAAATAGCAGGAAACACAATAAACGGTCAACATATCTTTTGAGATCCTATCACTACAAAGAGAGAAAAAACTAGAAATGTTGAACCCTCTGTGTTAAAAATCAACAGAAAACAACCCACTAACCGCAAAAGCAAAAGAAAAGGGACGTTATAAGAGGTCAAATACTTAAAGAAAAAAATCACAGGAAAACATTACAGACATAACACAGTTGACCTCTAGTCCGTTACACGCGACTTTTTCAGTGAACACTAAACTCCTCCAAAACCAAGTAAATGATACCCGTTAAAATACATATATAGGTGGCAAACGGTATTTAACAACATTTTGTAAAAGTCGTACAGGCCTACCACCTCCATTTCATACGAGATATACTCGTTGGAAGAATATATAAAAGGTTTTCAAATGTTTCACACCGGTAGAGTGTGCTGCTTGTCAACCCTTGCTATTTCCTGCGATCGAGCCAGCAAACATTATCGGGAATAAATTTTCTATCGACGTTTCCTGTGTGTGAATTTTCCCGCAAGTTTCTCGGAAGTCGCGCTAAATTCTCAGAAATGACCGATTAACCAATGAAGACACGGTAAATGACCTACGTAATAGGATTACAATAACAACCAATCATGATACGTCCCCAGCATTCCGGGAAAGTCACCCGGAGCGAGGAGCAAGATTAGCGACGGCGTTACACAGACGCTTCTCTCCCCGATTTTTTTCTGAGGGGAGGAAGCGGCTGTCACAGGCTAATTTTTTACAGCAGGAATGGAATATCAATAAGGTAATTAATTCCTTTTTGGAATTTTGTATTTTATATGACAACGTTTCTGCAACTGTAGGTGTATACATATCTAAGGTAGGGGTCGCGTTCAAGGACAAACGTGTTTGGATAGGTGTTTGACCTGTCATCGCTGGCCTCAGACAAGCGCGACCCTTATGTCGCGGTTACCGACATACGAGCTTCGCAGGGCATAAGATCAAAAGAGCCGATGTACTGCCTCGGAGCGGGTCATATCGGGCAAAAGAGGTAAAAAACAATGGAGTGCTGTCAAATAATATGTCGACGCCAGGTTTGAAGACACACAGATTCCCTGGTACTTGGGTTTCGCAATATAGAGACTCGACCGCACTTTCAGATCACCATCATGGCGAACAGATATCCAAACGATCCTTTTAACCAGTACTCTCCTTACCAACCCGGGTCTTCATTAAACTTTCCTGGAAGTGGCTCGAGGGAATTTCTCCAATTCCCCGGGTTTTATTATTCTTCAAGTATGCAGCAAGGAGCAGAGCCCGCCAGTAAACCGATACCTAGTAAGAGATGCTGTATGTTGTATGTGCGCGACCGCAAGCCAGCCATTATAATTGGATTACGTTATGTCGGGATTTGCCCGCGATCATTTTTTGGTAGCGACATATGAACATATGTCTTTGAACGCGACCCCGGCCTAAAACCTAATATAAGACTGATGGGATGCTTAAAACAATGAAGGTTATTTAATCATTCAATTTAATGAACTAATTGCTGCACAGATGCGGCAGCCTCTTCAGCCAATAACGGTTGCTAAGGTTTTGTTTGCGGATCGATTGGAAGCTTTAAGTGTTAGTAAGTAAAGTAAAGCTGCACACGAGCCAGATGGCCCACACGGCCGGAGCTTAACCCGGTTTCTGTAGCATGAAGCGACTAAGAATATTGCTACCCCCAGCATTTTGTCTCCGGTACCCATTTATACACCTGGGTGGAGAGAGACAGTGTGGAGTAAAGTTTCTTGTCTAAGGAAACAACACGACGACAGAGACCAGGCTTCGAACCACCGACCTTCAGGTTGAAAGTCCGACGCGCTAACCACTGGACCACCGTGTCACCACAAGTGTAGTGTAAGTGTAGCAGAGGATAAAATTTATTGAAGAGTCAAGGAAATCACATAGCAGAATTAATCCACCAATATTTGGGGACACTACTTAAGTAATACTATTTTTAAATAGTATTACTTGTAAAAAAAATTTAAAAGACGAATTAAAATTTACATTTAATCAACTTCCCCCTGTTTTTTTTTCCCCATAAAATAAGGACAACAACAACAACAACAACTTTTTGTGGCTGTAAATGGGGAAGTGGGTGACAAAGTGCTCGATTAATATATCAGCCCCATGAACCCATGGAGTGTCAAGAAAACAAAACCTACAGCCCAAGGTGATGCACACAATGGATGAAGAGGAGGGAGTTGGGCCTTCTCTCAGGGCCACTGTGAGCATTCCTGGGTAGAATGTCCTGTTGGACATCTACATCTACCTTATTAAGTGATAAAGCAACATACATGTCGCATCACATCAGTATAAATAAATAACCACAAACTTTAGTGTAATGTGTATTTGGGGTATCTCCAGTGGATTGAAAATTTTCATGAAACAAAGAAACTTAAAGTTAAGCAATATGTGTTCAGCACTAAAGTAGAGAAGAAACGATCACATAGGTTTTTTATTCGTTTATTTCATTGTACTTAAGCAAACGTAATTGATTCATCCGATTGTCAGGATTTTGTTCGAACGTCGGCGTACTGAACTTACCAGAATTAGAATAAGCTGTAGATTTCGAAAAACGAACAATTATCTTCAACAGCAGGACTAAAAAAGTTAACACAACTCATTTCCTTACAAACAACGCAAGCAACTTCTGCCTACTTCCGCGACGGTTATAACAGGAATTGGGCTCGTGGAAAAAATAGTTATTCTTGAGGGTCTCCCAGGGGTTTCAGGGAACAAGGGAACATGGCCAATTTCAAGAGGAACAGAGAAAAAAAATTGGGAACACGGGAACCTTGAAAGAGTTTTGCGGATCACGGGAACAAACATTGTCAACATTGTGAAGGGGAAAATCACTTTTCTGACCTGAATTTCGACATTGTCTCTTTTTAAAATCGATTTTGCGTCATCTGTTATTTGTGAATACAACCAACAGTCTGCAGAATATGGCAGAACTCGACGAGATCTCGCGCGTGCGGAGCCATTTTTAGCCGCGTACACCGCGTGCAATACGACCGGAAGTCCAGAACTCACGCGGCATGGTTGATGATGCCGCTTAAAAATAATAGCAATATTATAAAAGAGTTCATCTTCCTTAATCAAAGCAAGCATTAAAAAAGGTGAACACGATTTTGACCGGCTGCTTTGAACATCTAAACCTTCTTTTTTTGGCCAACAAGTTAAATAATTTACTAACTTGACCTTTTTGATGTGTTCTAAAAAATGAAGCATATTTTAATTTCAACTTAAATACAACGAAGTTCTTGCTTATTTATCCCCCGTTGCTGCCTGTTCAGAAGAAACGTGACAAACAACTGAAATCGCCGCACAATGCATTGCCAGCTTAGTGCTCTGCATCATGTTCTGCGCTGCATGATGTCACTGAGTTGCAAACAAGTTCCACGTGCATGTGTTATGGTGACCGGAAAAAGGCCAGAATGGTCGATTAAACAATATTTTTGTACTTCGTTAAGATGAACTTGATAACTTGATGTCCATGACTACAGATATCTTTATTCAGTTGATTAAACAAACAAAATACAGTGTTTCAAGCAACAGTAAGATACTTAAGTTCGTGCTTCAAAATGCAGGAAAATGCATCTTCGGGAGACTAAACTTTAAAAAATTTACCGGGGGATATGCTCCCCCCCCCCCCCACCCCCCTAGAAGGGAAGGTCCCCTTCGGCCCTTCCAATCGTGTGCCCACATCAAACTCATTGCCCTCCTGTTCAAAATCTTAATGAAACCCCTGTTTACCTAGTTCTCTTGAATCTTGAACGATTTTTTGAGCTATTTTGAAAAAAAATAGCTCATTAGCAGGCGCAAAGGTTGGTTTGTGATGTTTGTTTGTTAGTATGTATGTATGTATGGATGGATGTATGTCTTGGGTTATGTCACACCAATCAGATTGTCTCTAGTATGTACACCGTGTACTATGTCAGCCAATCAAATTCTCGCTTCTAAAATGGTATTACTGAAGGTCAGAGAAGGGCACTTGGCATGAATTGAAAATCAGCCATCTTGGATGTTCGCGATTGTTGCCTCAAACATTAAAAGTGTAAAGTTTTGAAGATTTGTTGGTTGGGAATTGTGCAGTAATCCCGACTGGCTTGCTAACATGGCAATATCAAGGGCATTTATTCGGAAATACTGCCTAAAATGTGCTCTATGCATGAATTGTACAATTAATGGTCTGCGAGGGATGAGACGTCCAAAAAATGTGGACTGCGGTTACGTTTATAGGTGAGCTTGTACTGAAATAAGAAAGTATAGCTTTATTGCAAAAACGGCAAGCGGATTTCAAATAATGTGATGTGGAACATGAATTGGATGTTTCAAACCTGGGTTTCAAGCGATTACTATTTGAAATGGTATCTTTTTTGTCAGTCACGTTGTCTGCCCGTGAAAATGTTGAACTTTGTCCTTATAGAAACTTGTCCGGGATGCATGACCTCATGCATGGAGTTCAACAGAGAAAACTCAATGCAATTAATATACAATTTACAGTATTTAAAACGTTTATCTTTCTGTGAATTAATGTGAGCAGATGCGTAGGTTATTAATTGTATGCCCCAAGCGATTACTACAAGCGAGTAGCGACTGTATTTTGTATGAGCAGTCACGTTGTGTGCACGTGCAAATGTTGAACTTTGTCCTTATAGAAACTGGCACGTGATGGAATTCAACATGTTTTCGAGAAAACGTTAATTCTTATGGTGCGTTAAAAAACGCCTGTTCAAAAAACTATTAGTTGCAAAATTCATTTTGGATGTGCTAAGTTTCTGATTTAAGACTTTTCTGGTCGACATTACAGGAAAAGATGTTTGGTTCCAAATGTTAACCTCAAGGTTGTGGTTTTGAGTTGAAAACAATTTAATCTAATTAGTTTCTGTTTCTATTTGCACGACTTTTTTGTGGAGAATAAAAACAGTTGTTTGAATACTATTAGTTGCAATTTACAAGGAGGCTACCAATATTCATTTTACATGCGTTTAGTTTCTGTTAAAGACTTTTCTGGTTGACATTACAGAAACAGGTGGTTCAAAGAATTTTTGTCACTAATTTAATTAGCTTGTGGTTTGGAGTTAAAAACTATTTAATTTAATTAGTTTGCGGCCAAAGGAAACCATTTCCACGTTTCTTTTGTGAATAATAAAAGCAACTTTTTAAAAAAAGACTAGAATTTTCAGAAAATAATAATCCTTCAATTTGGATGCATCAAATTTCTGTGCAGGACTCTTCTGGTTGACATTTAATACACTGATTACAGAGACCAGTTGCTTATTTCACTGGGGCCGTAGTTTCGTCATAAAATAACTCCGAAGATCCCGTGAAAAAGCTAGCCAAAACTTCCCACCTATTTTCATACCCTAACCCTTTAGGCTAGAATACAAAAGCAAACTTTGCATTTTTCCACCTAAATAGAGTTTTGGTCCCAGTGGGCCCGTTTCTCGAAAGTCCCGGCAACTTTTCGGGCCCGCAACTCATATTCAAATCAGAATCTATAAAATGGTGATGCATTTTTAGCCCTCAAACCAGCTCGACTTGTTTTGTCAATTTAGAATTTTATTGCTTAGCTTTCAAAATCAACAAAATTTTAATCTTTAATGAATACATTGCGCACATAAGATAGCTTTCCGGGCCCAAAACGTTATCGGGACGTTCGAGAAACGGGACGCAGTTCGTGATCTTGGTAGTTTTGGGGGGTAGGGGGCGGGCCAGAGGATTTGAAAAACGTATATCTGCAGGCGGTTATTTGTGCTAGTTTTCTTCCACTGTTTTGTTGCTTTCACCATTTCATATCATTTAGGGAATTTTCAAAATAGCTCATGCACGCAATGCGTGCCTATGTTATTAACAAGCTATCACTCCTATCTGTTTGCATCATTATGTAAGTAAGATATGCTAAGAGCGGGACGCAAATCTCGCCTTCTCATTGCAGTTTAGCTTAAAAACAGGTAACTACAAGTATTCTTCAAAAGCTTCATGCCTCTCGGTTTTCAGCAGCTACCGCGTGCAATGCTGCGATTCTGGCGTGCGAAATGAACGTTTAGAAAAAAGGCTCGTGCGTGCAACTGTCATACTCTGGAAAATGGTCTGAACCAATGGGCCGGCCACTACCGACCATTTTCTCAATGTGCGTGGATGACCATGGTCAAGAAACACAACAAGGGATCGGTGCAGCAGCGCGCGGACTTTTCGCTGGAATATTAACAATCAAAATGAAGCAATTATAGTCGACCATGACCGTGGTACAAATGGTTACGCGTATATTTTTTTTTGTGTGGGGTGGGGGGGGGGGGAGGGGGCAAGGGTTGATCAGATTGGTTAGGTAGGGATCAAGTGAGGAAAAATGATGGGAACAAGGGAACACAAGCCAATTTTTTATGGGAACAAGGGAACATGGACCCCCCTGGGAGACCTTCATTCTTATAAACGAACGCGAGGGCCGTACGAAAATCATATTGGCCCGGCGAAATGAAAAATGAATGAGCGCTAATGTAAATTATTCTTTACATACAGCCAGTCCCAGATCACGTACTGACGATAAATTGAATATGTGTATGCTAATAGTCTATCACGAATGTTGCAATCCGATCAGTTTCCGTTTCCGTAACAAATGCGTATTTATGGGATGAGGTTTGTAGCCTGAAGCCCAACCCCCACACCTGGAGGACCGCGCAGCTGACGTAAGACTACTGGGCCCTACTTTTTGACCTCTCAAGCATGGGAGACCCTGCCGGGGTATAAACCACACCGCCTCATTGTCGAACCAAGCTACAAAAAAATCAACTCTGAATGTTGAAAGTGCGTAGCACAATTAGCTTTCTTTGGAAATTTGAACCCGATATACTAGATACATTTCGTGAAATGCGGTTTTAAAAACTTAGAATTATACGAAGAATGTATGGCTCATTATCATTTTAGCCACCCAACAATTTTTGATAGATATTCCCTTAAATATTGAATGAGAAAAGCTAAAAATTTGCATAGATTACTAAGTTTAACAAGCTCTTCCATCTTTTGAAGCCAATTTGTATTTAGCACGATGCTTTTTCTACGTGAACTGTCATGCCAATGAAGCAAAATGTAAACAATGACGTCAGCAAAGATTTGCCTATAGCTTTCAGAGTCATTGAGACACACAAGGCATTCAGCCACGCCAAGACGGCCAGATTTATTGAGTGGTATAAGTATAGCTAACATTGCTATATTATCCATTCTTTACAGAATCATCATCAGAATCATCATCATCATCAGGCAAGTGAACTGAAACTACAAATGGCAGAGCTAAGCTACTTTTATTCTGTAATTGTTTTGTAGATAGAGAGAATAGAGAAATTTTACTTTACTTCAACATCATAAATATTTATTCTCAGGTTTCTCTTACACTCAACGGATTTTACAACAATAACGGAGAATATTTTGAAACAAGCAGGGTCCGTGGATCCTCTACAGTGAAAGCGCTTTTCACGATGTGAATAGATAACATAACGTTTGGCAAACTTTCTAGCCTACAGTGTAGGCGTTTATTGGGCTCATCTGACCTGCAAGCAAGCCCTACATTCCTCACCTTTTCGTTCTAACCTACTCTACTCAACCCTACCCTGCCTGCTAACATACTTTAATCTCTCCATCTACCCTGACCACCCCACACTGTCCTTGTCCCCCCTACACTGTCCTTGTCCCTGACCACCCTACACTGTCCTTGTCCCTGACCACCCCACATTGTCCTTGTCCCTGACCACCCTACACTGTCCTCGTCCCTGACCACCCCACACTGTCCTTGTCCCTGACCACTCCACTCTGTCCTTGTCCCCAGATGTGCAAGCACCATTCATCTTTCATCCTCCTACTCTACCCTCCAGTACCCCACCATTTCTTTGACCACCCTGCCCTTCTGTACCCGATTAGTTTTTTTCAGAACTCTTTTTTTTATTAGTTACCTTGCGAGCCACTGGATTGTTATTCTGATGCTTTATCCACTGGGCTATTGTGAATCAGATACAAATTCGATAACTTTTCGGAATAATATATTTCCTGATACCAGTCCTGAACTAAGTAAGCACTTTTCATGAGTTTGTCAGCGTGTAACATGAAATTGTCGCTAATTCGCGGATTGCCGATGTCAACGTTTCGCAGGCATCAAGAAGTATTCGGATTTCAAACTTAACCGCTGGGAAAAATGTTCGCGGATCTCGGTTTTTCACGTTAAGGTACTTGTATATAACAACATAGAAATATCATGTTGTCTTGTTTATTTTACTTTAAATTTTCTATACTGGTGTCACAGGTCTTCGCTAACAATTCAATGGCTACGGTAAGGTGTGATTTCGTATGCAATCTGGGCCGGGCAAAACATGCAAAATGGAGTAAATTTTCGCGGATTAATTTTTCGCTGGCGGGAGCTTATTTTCGTGATCGGTGGAAAACCCGCGAAATTGGCGAAAATTAGATCCCGCAAAAATTTTATGCCGCATGATAGTTAAAAATAAAATAACTTACACATTGCTATTTTCGGGGCAAGCGAGCGCTGCAGGCGTTTTTGGGGGCGAGCGAGAAAGACTGGGGAGAGAAGTGTGTTACCAACTCATCATCATCATCGTCATCATCATCATCATCATCATAGCTTTATTTAAAAACACGGTATCCCATCATTAATTACAAAATGCTCTTCCAGAGAGCCGTGTATACTAAATATTCTCTATAAATACCTAAACATGTTAAAAATTTCTAATTAAAATTACAATACTAATGAATTTTTCTATGTTTACCTAAGATTAAAACTACTATAAGGCGGCTTTAAAGGATGCGATAGATGGCTCAGCTTTGATTTCATTTGATAGGCCATTCCAAAGAACAGTGCCCCGATAGTTAAAGCTACACTTTCCCACTTCCTTTCGGGGTCTATGAACAAACAAATTGTTCAAGTTGTTTCTCAGTTTATAAGAATGAACATTCGTTATTGGTCGAAAAAGATTTTTAAGATCCTTAGAAGAAAGATTATTTTTAGCCTTATAGACACTAGCTAGACACTAACCGCTAATTGCTTTGAGCGCCTACGTTCAAGAGTGTCCCAGCCAAGGTCTTCCAAAATATCAGCAGACCGAGTGTCATAATTAGAGTAGGTATATTTTGAATATCACTGACTGACAAACACGCCTGTCACTAGATTTAGTTGAGTTCGATAACATAACCAACGTTTGAACACAATGTAATCAAAAGGCCGATTGAGAAAGAAGAACATTTTCTTACAAGACTGAGAGGGTCTTGGGTGATCGTCTCCACGCTCTATAATTTTTAAACCGTGAATACAAGCATGCATAATAAACGGGTTATAGGTAACGAAGACAGATATGCAAATGAGCACTCACTCGCTCACTCGCTTCTTCCATCTGGACCCGGTTGTTCAAAAGGTGGATAGCACTATCCACCGGATAAATCACTATCCAGTGGATAACACAACTGATTTTGTTAATGCCTATCCAGTGGATAGTGATTTATCCGGTGGATAGCGATATCCACCTTTTGAACAACCGGGGCCAGCTGTAAACTTTGTGACGTATTGTTTGTTACGAATGCGTTTTGTAACAAGAATAACGTCAATCCAGCGATAACAATAACTAAATTGTTGTAAACGAATATAAATAACATTAAGCTTCAAGATGTTTCGCATTTGGAGTCTTAAATGCAACGATAAAATCGATCTATTTCGGCTTATTTCCAGCTTCAACCGTTTCCCAAAGCTTGGTCGCCCCCTCTCCCCAGCCTCCCCTCGTTTTTTTTCTCCTGCGCCCGATTTTTCTTTCGCGCCCCACTAACTGAACGCCTGGAAGAGGCTACGATGAACGAAGATGCTATGACACGTCACATAGGACGAGAGTATATATCACGTGACTTCTTTAAAAGTGGTGTTGCTGTTGTTAAAATTATACTTTTTTACGAAGAGTCTTACGAGATATCTGGGCTGATTTATTTTATTGGAGAAAAATTGGAAAGCATTCTCTGTATTTTTATTTAATTTTTAAATTTAGTATTTGACATTTATTTTTATTTATTTATTTTTGCTATATATCCTCGGAGATATTAGCATCTTATTGCTATCTTTAATTCGAGTATAAATAAAGATTATTGTATTGTATTGTATTGTTTGAACTGAGTTTTCAGCCTCGTTATCATGTTGAACTCCGTTTGACTCTCGCCGACTCACAAAAACATATCTTTAACTCAAGACGTATGCCATAATTCGAAACCACAAACTAAATGTACCTGGCGAAAATGGCAGGCTTTAATCTTTTGTAATCCGTCGTCAAACATTGTCAAACGTTGTGCGAAGCATCAGTTTTGAGATCCCAGCTCCCGGACTATAGATCATCAATTCATGATCAGTTCTGAATAAAACTGCTTCTAACGTATTTGAATTGGCTAAATCTTTTTGTTGTAATTATTTGTTTTTATTTCCTTATAATAGGTCATAAGCTACATCATTCATCGAATTGACATACTTTTTGTTTCTTTTTTTTTTTCGCAGAGAAACTTTCTGGGGGAATCATTGTTTTGATAGTATTTGCAGTTATAGCCGCCCTTGTTATCCTTCCTGGTGCAACTTGGGGGTTGTATATATATATTAAAAACAATCAATGTAATATTATAAACAATTGCAATTGTTGCAATTAATTTCACTATGGCGTGGTTACACGGATAGCAGTAGTTTTCAGGATTGGTCGAGCGAGGAACTGAGGAGGCTCCCTCGTTTTAACCTCGCTCGAGGATGTGTGATTAGCTTACCCACTTGACACTAAGCCTAGACAGCTAGCAGTGCTTTACTAGATCATTACAATTTTAGGTCTGAAACGTTTTAATCACACATGATGAAATTATGGCACACTTTAAAGTGCTACATCTTAGCTCGCGTAATTTTGCAATGAGAAATATGTCTGGATAAGACAGTCTGGATAAAACCTGAATAAGAGCAAAAAATGATTATCTCGTTTCTGGTTAGGTTTCTTTATTTTATTTTTATTTATTTTGTTGAATATTTATTCAGGAGCATCTGATTTAGCATACACAGCTGGGTTTCTTCGCCGGCTAGTTACCCGTGACTCCGCCGCTGGCGTGAGACACTTGTGCTAAACCAAAACACGAGGGCCTGCTTGCAGGTTAACCATCCTAAAGGCCAACTGTTCGTTTGACTACAATTTTATAACATGCCATGTAGAACTTTCCTTTATATAGATAACCAAGGCTACAGTAATAGAGCAGAGGTTTTGTTTCATAATAAAGAAAGCTTAGGGACTGTGCAATAATTATCAGGAGGGGGGGGGGGTGGAAAATGGGCTTCAAGTAGGAGAATGTGAGGTAATATCCCCCTTCTAAAGGACTGAATTTAGTTATTGCCCCCCCCCCCCCCCCACCCGCTCTGATCAGTCAGAAATTTTGTATAACCCCCCCTCCCTTCACACACCTTTTATATACAAATACCCAGCATTTTCTTAATATACACCCACCTGTTATTGCTACGAGGTAATGTTTGTTCCAGACGTGGATATACAGCAATACTACATGTTTACTTGTTGGACATCCAAATCTGGAACAAACATGACCTCGAAGCAGTGTTCAACAAAGCCATCTGATTCCACTTCTGAATCACTTCATTGCAAATCCGAGTTGCTGGCACTGAAACTCATTTCCTCGTTAACGTTCTCTTGGGTTTCTCGTGGGATGCAAGAATGATCACCACGAGCGTACTGGAGTACTCGTACAACCAGTGCCACTTTACCTTCACTGATCTTAAGACCATGCTGGTTGTGGTACATCCTCAATCTGTTGCAATATGATTACCTATGTTGTAGTGAAATTATGATTTTGGTGCAATTTTGTCTGCACTGGTTCAAATTTATTTTGAACCAGTGCAAAATATTTGAACTGGAGCAAAATATTTTCATCAGGGCAAAATATTTGCACTGGTGTATAACTATATTATTCTACTGTTCAAATGTTGTTGACAATAGCCCAATTTCGATATATTAAAATTCAACTTCTCTGGCAGAACTGCAATTTCAATCTGTTGCAATACGATTATCTATTCTTCTCTATCTCTATAATATAGAGACGAATATTGTGATAAAGCGTTTCTGGCTTTTTAAATTTGAATAGCCCAATATCGATATATATTAAAATTCAACTTGAAACAAAAGACAACTCTACGAGGTTTAGGGGAAAAAACCATATAAATCCTTACTATCATTCCCCTAAGCCTCGCAGTGATGTCTTTTGTTTCAAGTTGAATTTTAAAAAGCCAAACTTAAAGAGCCAGAAACGCTTTATCACAATATTCGTCTCTATATTATAGAGATAGAGAAGAATAGATAATGGTATTGCAACAGATTGAAGTTGCAGTTCAGCCACAGAACAGATCATCAAGCCTTTCAGTAAGAACTATAAACACTTGGAATAAAATGTTCAGACTGTTAAGCCCCCTCCTCTTGTGTGACCTTTTTTACTTCGAGCCCCCCCCCCCCCCCCCCCCCACATCCTTGCTTTGATTTTACTTTATCCCCCTCCCACCTCTGGTTTTCCAACCCCCCCCCCCCCCGCCCCCCCTCCCCGATAATTATTACACAGTCCCTTATTACAACAAATGTAATTGCATTCTTTGATGCTGTTTATATATAGTATCAGATCTATTCCAGTTTTCGCCTTTTTAGGTATCTTCGATAATATATTAAAACTTCACTGCAGTTTAGTTTGTCATTATTCGTTGTTGTACCTCAGGTAGTAATTTTAAAGTATAGTTTAGTGTAATAAATTATCGTACTTAAAATTTATGTGTAACTATAGCGAAATGTCTCAGACAGTGTGTTTTTTTCTGCTTGTAATTTTCTTAGTTTTCTTTTTTTAAGATGTTTAGCTTTGTAGCTATTTGCGGGAAAATCAATATTGTTCTATTTCTTTTATTGTCAATAAATTGTTGTTGTTCGTTAAGAAAGACTGTAAATGTTAACCTCGGTAATGAAATAATAAAGATGTATCGTTCATCATGTCACGAGCAACTGGGACAAAGGAAAAAATCCCTGACAGAAATCGAACCTATGACCTTCCGCACATCGGTCGGATGCTTTAACCACTGAGCTACGAGCTGGCAAGACTCGTGGCGAGCTAGGCCATATACTTGGTTCAATGTATGACATGCGTCCTGCGTACTGCTGCGATCAACAATGTCCGGCGAAAGCGTCATGTGAGGTGATAAATAAAGAAAGATGGCGAGTGTTTAGCTCGGTAATGAATGAAATGAGAAAGACGTTAGACCGAAAGGTCATAAGTTTGAATCCTGTCGGGACTCAGATTTTTTCTTTGTCCCAAGCTCGTGACATGATGAACATTACATCTTTCTCATTATTCGTTTTTGCCATCGGCTTTGTTCAGTGTTAATTTAGTAAACTGCGAGTTTGGCATCGCTCAGTACAATTTTGTAAATTGCTTTAATCTGAGATAATCGATTTTTGTCTGAGTTATTTTTGTCATGCATAGAAGACCAAAACCCACAGCTAAGGGCCGGTGGCACTGAGAAAAACATTGTTGATTCGTTATAATCTCGTACCGCCATGTTTGCAGAGAAGACAGACAAACTATTAAAAAATATAAGTTCCAAAACTGAAATAAAAACTAAAAGTAATACATTTTTGTTATAAATTTTACTAACACAGGATCCTGTATCAAGAAATGGTCTATTGTTCCGGATCAACTTTGCCCATTGAAATTTAAACAATAGCCTGAACAATAGCCTATTGTTACTGGTGACGCTACCGAGATTCAGCCGAAGTCTTGCTCATAATCGGAAAATTTTCGGCGCGACAAACAAGTTAAATGAGGGGGGTGGGGAATGGAAAATTGCTCGCGCGTGTTTAATTTTTCACTGGGATACCCTAGGTAAGATTTGAATGTATTCGACACTGACCACTCGTCATACCGCTATAGAGTCGAATAGTCGTATAGCCGGTTACACTGATCAAAATATTGCTTAGCACAAGAGGGACAAATTATTTATGCAAGAAAGCTTTTATAATAAACAACAACACCTTAAGCCGTCCAAAGAACCTTTTTTAGATCAAAGTGATTGAGCTGTGAGTGACAGTGCGAAAGCAAGAGTGAAGTAGATTGTTTGTCAAACGCACTTGCCCGCGAACTTGGCTCCCTCCGAGAAATTAAGTAATTTTGACTGAATTCTGCGCTGTACAATAAGCGGCCAAAGTTTAACCATGATAAATTATCGAGGCATTTTTTAGCTTTATGGCGCCTGCATCAAAGCGTAAAACAAAAGGCGACTACTCAAGCGCGCGACATTTGATCTGCGTGCCATGGTGTTGCTCGCATCTTGAGGATAGGTTTAAATGGCGCCTAGACTTACTTTGTTTAACGCACCACTTTTCATATAGACTACGAGCAGTCCCTCCTTTTTCCTCAGGGATAGTAGAGCGAGCGAAATGCGAGCGCGCGTGAAAATCACCCCACGCGAGAAAGGCGAGACGAGAGAGAAAAAGGAGAGACTACAGACAAAGCCCAAACTTTTGAACTTATGAGTTGCTCTCACAACTCAAAACTCTGATTGGCTCTTCCATGGCAATCTGTCAACATCTGTCAAAAACGCGCCAGCCGCTATCAACACTTAGTTTTTGTCAATGGTTGCCAAACTTCAGGCATGTCTGGAAAAAAATCCAAATATAACATCGCTGAAACCGAAACAGACTCAAGCGGTGGAGGCACTGTTGGCGGGGAAAGATGTTCTTGCGATACTTTCATCCAGATTTGGGAAAGGTTTAATTTATCAAGTGTATAGCATGGCACAAACATCTGCGAACGCGAGCGTCCAAATGCAAACCCGGCAATTGAGGAGGTTCGAGAGAAGAACCAAAACCATGGTCTTGCCTGAATGAAATAGTGGCATGAACGAAGCAGTCGCTAGACTGTCAAAATTGCAAAGGGAACTCCACGCCACTATAAAGCGTAGCGAACGGAAGCTAAAATTACAGCCTTGACTGAGACAAACTTCAACTCTCTCTGCTATAAAGCTTGGATCCTGAAAATTAAAATCCTGTAAATACAAAACTAAAATAGCTGGGCATTCACGGCCAAGAGATCATTTTAGATCCTGTCATGTCCGGTATTTCAGAGAGAAAAGTTAAAGAAATTCAAACCTTTCCTACATAAAAATCTACATGCCAATATACGCTAAAATGAGGCCCAAATCTACAATTCCAAGCGCAACACCACAAGAAAACACAACCGACAGACTTCACCTCTCGTCCGTTCCACGCGACTAAACTTAGTCTTGTAATAAACATCCCCCGCCGTTTTAATACTGATGACAAGAGCAGTGACAGCTCAATGAGACAAGGAATCTCATTGGATGCTTAATTGGTTTGAAAGGCGATACGAACTTCACACTCCAAAATCAGTCGACCGCGAAGGGTCAAAAGTTTGGGCTTTGTCTGTAGTCTCTCCTTTTTCTCTCTCTCCGCCGCGCGTCTCGCCTTTCTCGCGTGGGGTGATTTTCACGCGCGCTCGCATTTCGCTCGCTCTACTATCCCTGAGGAAAAAGGAGGGACTGCTCGTCTCGCCTTTCTCGCGTGGGGTGATTTTCACGCGCGCTCGCATTTCGCTCGCTCTACTATCCCTGAGGAAAAAGGAGGGACTGCTCGTAGTCTACTTTTCATAACGAGCACTCAAAGTGGCAGACAAAAGGCTATTTTGACTGCGGCAATGTATCAGCACGCAAAAAATGTCTCTAAAAAATGACACCCAGAGCTTCGCGGCTTCGCGCTGTGCTCTTTGCTTTCCATCCCGCCTTTTCTTTCTTCCAAACAGAGGAGAGATAAAGGCCTTTTTAAGCGCCCGCATCAAAGTGTCAAACAAAAGGCGACTACTCAAGCGTCGCCCCATGTAAAGGCGCGCGACACTTGATCTGCGTGCCATGG